>CM065593.1:232115008-232692471 GCA_033119425.1 Bufotes viridis
GATACCAATGCAGTCATCTATAAATCTCTTTCATCGATTCGTCCTGATCTAGAAAAAACTTAACTGCTTCTATTCCTACATCATTGGGGATAATCGTATAGAGGGATGTCACGTCGAGTGTTACCAGGAGTGTTTCTTGGGGAATATTGCCAAAGTCACGCAGAATACTCAAAATGTGCCCTGTATCTTTAGGAAAAGATGGTATTTTGGGTACATATTTTTGCAAAAAAATATCCACGTATTCCGAGACCCGACTGGTTATAGAGTCGATCCCTGACACAATGGGTCTACCGGGGGGGCGGTCTGCATTTTTATGGATCTTGGGTAGATAATATATAATAGGGGTCCTGGGGTGTGCATTATTAAGATATTGGTACTCTTTTTTTTTTTTTTTTTTTTTTTTACTAAGTATCCCTTGTGCCAGACCCCTATCTAAGAGACATTTTAGTTCTTTCTTATATTGGTTGACAGGATCTCCTTTCAACTTTTTATATGTCGTCTGGTCACTCAGGATCCTGCACATTTCTATATCAGTCATTTTTATTCAAAATGACTCCGTTAACTTTTACTGTTTTTACATTGAGAGGAGATTGGACCTTCTCCTAAGAAGGGGACTGCTGCATAGGCACTGGAAGACCACCAGCTAGTTATTACACTGTTTGATTATTTGCAATAGGTCCTCTAGTGCAGTGTTTCCCAACCAGTGTGCCTCCAGCTGTTGCAAAACTACAACTCCCAGCATGCCCGGACAGCCTTTGGCTGTGCGGGCATGCTGGGAGTTGTAGTTTTGCAACAGCTGGAGGCACACTGGTTGGGAAACACTGCTCTAGTGTGGTGTGTCTTTCCAATATGGACATCTTTGATTTTAGAGCGAACATGCACCTTAATGTGCAGGAAGTGTTTGACACAAACCCTGATGCAAGGGTTAATAATGAAATTGATGCCATCTTTTGTAACCTTGAGAGCTTAATGATCAGGGAAATCAGAACCATATGGGATGTCATTTCTCTTGAAAGATTTCTTGTGGAGGAAAAAATTCCGGAGGAATTGAGGTGGCAGTTGCCTTTAAATTCTGATAATGTCGAGGATGTACGTGAATGGGAGGTATTTCTCAATGCTTGCGGCTTAAATGCCATGAAATTTATTATTTGATAGAAGGAAGAAAAAACTAACTTCCCTGTGTAATCAGATTGAAGACATTAAGGAAAAATTGCAGCCGTTTAAAGCAATGGCTGAGTACCTAGATCTCTCGCAAAAATGCCAGAGAGAGGTAATTAAGGTCGAACAGGAGGTTAAAAAGAAGAAACAAAAGAAATATCTCAAGGTTCTAGAGGAGTATAAAAATAATACGGTTTATAGATGGAACGAGAGGAAAGAGCCACAAACAGAACAAACTCATGAGCCTACCATCCGCAATGGCACCTTACCCTCATCAGGGAGAACTGAGCAAGCTAGGTATAAGGGGGAGCAGTGTGAAAGCCCGAGGGTGTTAATTACCCAGAACGTAGACCCACGTTTCATAGGAATAATAAACAACAAGGGTATCAATATAGGAGGAACCAGCCCTATTATCCCCCAACAAACCATTATAGGGCGCCACATGCATATAGAACCCCCTACAACCCTAGGTACCACCAATCGGGTTATAATGATGCGGGAAATGGAACATGTAGATACCATCAAAATAATAGGAATTATCAGGATTACTATGAGAGACGACCATATGTGGAACAAGAAAGGAGATATAATGGAGGCGGATTAGAGGGGAGAAACACTTATAGGAAAGACAAGGACTACAATGATTGGAAGGGCCACACAGATGAAGCCATACCACTCACTATTTATACAAATAGAGGGGAGGAAGCAGTAAACAATAAAAAAGGGGTAGGAGCCGAACATATACAGAAGGAAAATTTTCCCCACAAATTAATAAAGGGCAAACATTCGGACACCATACAGAATCGGGACGAAACACAGAAGAAGAAAAAGAGAAATATAGAGGAAAAAGAGGAGGGAGGAGACACACTAAGCCCTGAAGCAAAGAAGGGCAGGGGGAATCAGTAGGTATATATAATCTTAGCTCCTATAAACTTTCAAAAACTGAAATATCTGTTCTTAATAAGGGTCTAAAATATGCTCCCACATATAAGGGGAATAAATTTGAAGCCTGCTTGGACGTACATCGATACATTAGGAAACTTAACACTCAGAAATATTTGATTAAAAATCTTATCACGAATAGTGAAATTAATGGTGCACATACACATTTGAGAAACAAATCTACATTCTATCCGGATAACAAAGAGAACGAATGTATAGAGGCATTTAAACAGGGAGTTCTAAGGGGACTAGAAAAAATAGGGGAGGGTGTGAAAACCAAGGACACTCTGAATAGAGGTGAAAAAGAAGCACTCAAGGGGTTGGAAAAGAACACTGAAATAGTGATAAAGCCCGCGGATAAAGGGGGGGGGGGATTGTCATTTTGAATAAAAATGACTGATATAGAAATGTGCAGGATCCTGAGTGACCAGACGACATATAAAAAGTTGAAAGGAGATCCTGTCAACCAATATAAGAAAGAACTAAAATGTCTCTTAGATGGGGTCTGGCACAAGGGATACTTAGTAAAAAAGAGTACCAATATCTAAATAATGCACATCCCAGGACCCCTATTATATATTATCTACCCAAGATCCATAAAAATGCAGACCGCCCCCCCGGTAGACCCATTGTGTCAGGGATCGACTCTATAACCAGTCGGGTCTCGGAATACGTGGATATTTTTTTGCAAAAATATGTACCCAAAACACCATCTTTTCTTAAAGATACAGGGCACATTTTGAGTATTCTGCGTGACTTTGGCAATATTCCCCAAGAAACACTCCTGGTAACACTCGACGTGACATCCCTCTATACAATTATCCCCAATGATGTAGGAATAGAAGCAGTTAAGTTTTTTCTAGATCAGGACGAATCGATGAAAGAGGAACAGAAAATGTTTATCATAGATTGTATAAAATACTGTCTCCTCCATAACTACTTTTGGTATGATAAGGAATTCATCTCCTATCGTCCGGTGTGGCAATGGGTGCGAAATTCGCACCAAGTTTTGCAAACCTTTTCATGTCCTATTGGGAGTCCTTCTATATAGATCCAGTGTTACAACAAGAAAATGGCAATGGCGATCTTAGACTGTGGAAAAGATTTATAGATGACTGCATTGGTATCTGGTATGGGTCAGAAAATCAACTGAAATAATTTATATCTGCAATCAATAGTAATACATGGAATATAGTTTTCACAGAGGATATCAGTGCTAGTAGAATACACTTTCTGGATTTGGAAATTAGTGTGGCAGGTGGCAAAATTATAACAAAAACCTACTTCAAGCCCACTGACCGTAACGGATATATTGATAGGAAAAGTTGTCATTATGACCCATGGTTAAGGAACATTCCAACAGGGCAGCTTCAACGTATTAGGAGAAATTGTACTGAGGATACAGACTATGATGTTCAAAGTGAGGTTATAGTGGAAAGATTTATGGAGAAGGGATATGATAGAGCCCTATTGTACAAACAGAGAAAAGAAATTAAATTAAAGAGAGAGCCACTAAAAAATAAAAGTGAGGGTAACATGACATCTGAGACAAAAAATGAAAAATTTAAATATGCTTTTATGACCACGTTCTCCACTTACTGCCCGCAACTGAAACAATTAATAAAAAACTGGAATATTTTAAAAAATGATCGCACCATTGGTCAATTTATTCCTATCCAACCACCTTTTATTTTCAGGCGGGCACCCACTGTCAGAAACCGTATTGTGAAGGGATGCATAAATCTTAGTCTCCCGTTTAAACCAAAGGATTCGTTCACATGGTGCAGTTTTTGCACTGGGTGCCGCAACAGGACCAGAGAGGATAAGAGGATAATTAAAGTAGAGCAAGTACAAACTCCTGTGAAACAAAAGGAGTTTAAAATTATAGGCAATATGTCTTGTAAAACTTCGGGGGTGATATACCTCTTAGAATATCCATGTAAACTCCAATATATTGGTAGGACCCTGAGGAAATTAAAAATCCGCATTGCTGAACATATCCGCAACATTAGGAAGGGTTTAGAAACCCATAGTGTTTCCGCCCATTTTAAGAAGTTTCATGATAAGGATCCCGCTGGCCTCAGGTTTTGTGCTATTGAAAATGTACAAAAAAATTGGCGAGGAGGAGACCCCGTTAAACAAATAAATAAGAAAGAAGCCCAGTGGATATATAATATGAATCCGTTGCAGCCGCTGGGCATGAATATAGAGTGGGACATTAAGGCAGCATGTATGGCTTGAATATGTCTGCATATTGTATTTATGTTTGCATATTGGTTTTATTCACATGTTTTATATGACCTTTTGACCCCGCTGTTCTCTCCGGGTTCACAACCAGATTGAACAAGGAGGTGTATTTAATCCTGCATTGTGCAGTCAGTGTCAGCCCCTGACGAAGCTATAAGCGAAACCTAGGTCGGGCCGTGCTGTTTTGCTACTATATATGCCGATTTTATTGTGGACTTTGTGAGTATAATAAACAGATATTTATTCACCTGAGCCGGCAGTTCTGCACTATGTTCCTTTTCCTCTTCATAATGGTTTAAATCCGATGTGGAGGATTGTTCGGCTGGTGCGGTGGAGGAGGCTGCGAAATTCACACTGACAGCAGCGATTGCAGCGCATGTGAAGCAGATTTTCTGTGACGCTCCGCGTTTGTTTGTAAGATTCAGATATATGGACTTACTATCGCAGGTCAAAGTCGAAGTGTGTCATCTGAACTGTGAGTGGCCACATTAGCGCGGTCTCCGTTAACTTTTACTGTTTTTACATTGAGAGGAGATTGGACCTTCTCCTAAGAAGGGGACTGCTGCATAGGAACTGGAAGACCACCAGCTAATTATTACACTTTTTGATTACCCACACACATACTATTGCAATACAATCCGATCTTATAATGGTAACATTAAATCTAATATTTCCCCTTCCAAGACATAACTACTTTTTGCTGTTTTGTTGAGGACATTTGTTGACAACTGGTATTTAAAAAATTGTGATTATATGATTGCATCTTTATCCTGCAGAGAATGTTCGAAAAAGGCTACCACCTGACCCGGAAACATGCAGTCAAGGATGCCATAATAACTGATCTACTCAAAGAGATGGCTAACCAATTTGGAAGAAGGCACTCAAAGCCGGCCATCCCAAAAAAATGGTGTGACTTAAAAAAGGGACAAACTGGATCGCATCAAAGAACAGAGCATGAGACTATGCCCAGGTACAATGCTTATTGCTAGTGTTGAGCGAACAGTTCGAGAATCGTTGGGGTCCGTACCGAATTTTGTGGTGTCCGTGACACGGACCCGAACCCGGACATTTTCAAAAAAGTTTGGGTTCGGGTCCGGTGTTCGTCGATTACTTCCCGCTTTCTGAAGGGCTGCACAGCAGCCAATCAGCTAGCGTTTTACTTCTTGCCCTAAGAGCCCATCACAGCCATGCCTACTAATGGCATGGCTGTGATTGGCCAAGTGCAGCATGTGACCCAGCCTCTATTTAAGCTGGAGTCACGTAGCACCGCACGTCACACTGCTCTGATTAGTGTAGGGAGAGGATGCAGCTTCTGTGAGGGCGAGATGGGCAGGGATAAAGAAGTGAATGATCTACCTTTCTACACCTGTGCATCAGAACAACTCAGCTGAGCTGTTCACTGAAAGTCACTATTTTGTTGAGACTGGCCTGAGCGATTTATACTGGCACATGTAACTGGGCTGACCGGCGGTGGCCATTTTGGGACTTGTGGTGCGCCAGCACAAGCTGCCACAGAGTCTAAACCAAAGCTCCAAAGAAGTGAAAAATCTACACCTGTGAATCAGAACAACAGCGATTCAGCTGCTCAGTCAAAGTCAATTTTTTTTTCTGGCTGGGCAGACCGTTTTCTGGCACATGTTACTGGGCTGATAGGCGGCGGCCATTTTGGGACTTGTGGTGCTACAGCAAAAGCTGCCACAACGTCCATTAATCTCATGTAATAGTCGATTTTTTTTCATAGATATACTACATCAGGGGTTTGGCTGTGCTTGTGTCACCCCTACTAACTGCAAAGATATTTAATATATCAGTGGTGAAACTGAAAGTAACCCACTTGGATAGCAAATCGCATGAATGTGCTGTTCCAGCTAGGCTAGCCAGTGCCACTACAGCCAAGTCCAATACTGTCAGCCAGAAATATTTTTTTTTTTTTATGTGCCAGAAATATAAATAAAAAAAAGCTTTCACCGTAATAATAAAATTATTCTGGTGTTAGACCAGAAGAAGCACTCCTGTTGTAATTAATACTGTAAAAAGGCTTAGGCAATATTTCTCCCAGTGTGGGAAATTTATCTAGCAAAACTAGCATTTTAAAAATTCCGGTGTTCTGGAATACCAGCAGTCCTCTTGTAATTAATACCGCAAAAAGGCATTATATCGTCCAGTGTTGTAATTTTGGTGAAAAAAAACGCCAATTTAATCAATCTGGGGTTAGTTACACCAGAAACAGTAGGCAGCACGTTTTTACTCCTGTAAAATGGAATTAATACCGGAAAAAGGCATTACATTGTCCAGTGTTGTAATTTTGGTGAAAAAAGGCCAATTTAATCAATCTGGTGTTAGTTACACCAGAAACAGTAGGCCTCACGTTTTTACTCCTGTAAAAAGGAATTAATACCGGAAAAAGGCATTACATTGTCCAGTGTTGTAATTTTGGTGAAAAAAAGGCCAATTTAATCAATCTGGGGTTAGTTACACCAGAAACAGTAGGCCTCACGTTTTTACTCCTGTAAAAAGGAATTATATCTCCCCGTGTGGGAATCTATGTACCAAAACTAGCATTTTAAAAATTCTGGTGTCCAATTTGCAGCAGTTTTCTTGTAATTAATACCGGAAAAAGGAATTATATCTTCCAGTTTGGGAATTTTGGGGCTAAAAAATAATATATTTTATTGTGGTGCGAGTTGAATCGCAACAATGAGGAAACATTCTATTAAGGGACGAGGACGCGGTTGTCGTGGTGTCCGTGGAGCCTCTGTTGCTGGCAGAGGACGTGGCCGTTCGGCCTCAGGCGCACAAAGTAGTGAACCAACTCCCTCAAGTAGCCGGCAGTATTTACAGCGATTTTTGGTGGGGCCCAATGCCGTTATGAGGATGGTAAGGCCTGAGCAGGTACAGGCATTAGTCGATTGGGTGGCCGACAGTGCCACATTGTCTTCCGTCCAGTCTTCTGCGAAAAGCGCACAGGTGGCACCTGAAAACCAAGCCCATCAGTCTGTCACATCACCCCCATGCATATCAGGGAAACTGGCTGAGCCTCAAGTTATGCAGCAGTCTCTTATTCTGTTTGAAGACTCTGCTCCCACGGTTTTCCAGGGGCGTCCACCTAGCCCTTCCCCAGCGGTGGAAGACATTCCATGCACTGACGCACAACCACTTATGTATCCAGATGATGAGGACATGGGAATACCACCACAGCAGAGTGACCGAGTCTCTGATGATGACGAAACACTGTTGCCCACTGCCGCGTCTTATTGCAGTGTGCAGACTGAACAGGAGGAGGTCAGGGAGGAAGACTGGGTGAAAGACGATGCAGAGGACGATGAGGACTTAGACCCCACATGGACTGAAGGTCGCGCCGCTGAGTTAAATAGTTCAGAGGAAGAGGCAATGGTGAGACCGAGACAACAGCGAAGCCAAAGAGGGAGCAGGGGGCAAAAGCAGAACAGCCGCCGTCCAGAGAGTTTGCCTGCTATTGGCTAGCGCCAACAGGGACTCAGCACCCCAAAGGCATCTTCAAGGAGTTCCTTGGCATGGCACTTCTTCAAACAATGTGCTGACGACAAGACCAGAGTGGTTTGCATGCTGTGCCATCAGACCCTGAGGCGAGGCATTAACGTTCTTAACCTGAGCACCACCTGCATGATCAGGCATCTACATGCAAAGCATGAACTGCAGTGGAGTACACACCTTAAAAACAAGGAACCCGCTCAGGCTCCCCCTGCTCCCTCTACCGCTGGTGCCTCGGCTTCCGCCTCGAGAGGAATGTTGCCACCTGCCGAGCAGCAAACAGAGGATGTGCCACAGACACCGCCACCGTCACCTAGCGTCTCCACTATTTCACACAGCAGCGTCCAGCTCTCCATCTCTCAAACCTTTGAGAGGAAGCGCAAATTCCCACCTAGTCACCCTCGAGCCCTTGGCCTGAATGCCAGCATTTCTAAACTATTGGCCTTTGAAATGCTGTCATTCCGGCTGGTGGACACAGACAGCTTCAAACAGCTGATGGCCATGGCTGTCCCCCAGTATGTGGTTCCCAGCCGCCACTACTTCTCCAAGACAGCCGTGCCTTCCCTGCACATGCAAGTGTCCGATAAAATCAAGTGTGCACTGCGCAACGCCATTTGTGGCAATGTCCACCTAACCACAGATACGTGGACCAGTAAGCACGGCCAGGGCTGCTATATCTCCCTAACTGCACACTGGGTAAATGTAGTGGCGTTTGGGCCCCAGGCGGAGAGTTCCTTGGCGCACGTCCTTCCGCCGCCAAGAATCACAGGGCATCATTCTTTGCCTCCTGTAGCCTCCTCCTCCTACTCGGCTTCCTCCTCCTCCTCTGCTTCCACCAGCTCATCCAGTCAGCCACACACCTTCACCACCAACTTCAGCACAGCCCAGGGTAAACGTCAGCAGGCCATTCTGAAACTCATATGTTTGGGGGACAGGCCCCACACCATGCAGGAGTTGTGGCGGGGTATTGAACAACAGACCGACCAGTGGTTGCTGCCGGTGGGCCTCAAGCCCGGCCTGGTGGTGTGCGATAATGGGCGAAATCTCGTGGTAGCTCTGGGACTAGCCGGTTTGACGCACATCCCTTGCCTGGCGCATGTGCTGAATTTGGTGGTGCAAAAGTTCATTCACAACTACCCAGACATGTCAGAGCTGCTGCATAAAGTGCGGGCCGTCTGTGCGCGCTTCCGGCCTTCACATCCGCTGCTAGCGCTGTCAGCGCGACAGCGGCAGGAACTTCGGCCTTCCCGCTCACCGCCTAATATGTGACGTGCCCACCCGGTGGAACTCCACCTTGCACATGCTGGAGAGACTGTGCGAGCAGCAGCAGGCCATAGTGGAGTTTCAGCTGCAGCACGCTCGGGTCAGTCGCGCTGCGGAACAGCACCACTTCACCACCAATGATTGGGCCTCCATGCGAGACCTGTGTGCCCTGTTGCGCTGTTTCGAGTACGCCACCAACATGGCCAGTGGCGATGCCACTGTTATCAGCGTGACAATACCAATTCTATGTCTCCTAGAGAAAACGCTTAGGGCGATGATGGAAGAGGAGGTGGGCCAGGGCCAGGAGGAGGAGGATGACGGGTCGTTTTTAGCACTTTCAGGCCAGTTTGTTAGAAGTGGCTCAGAGGGAGGTTTTTTGCAACAGCAGAGGGCAGGTACAAATGTGGCCAGCCAGGGACCACTACTGGAGGACGAGGAGGATAAGGAGGAGGATGAAGCAGGTTCACAGCGGGGTGGCACCCAGCACAGCGCAGGCACATCCCTGGTGCGTGGCTGGGGGGATACAGAGGATGATGACGATACGCCTCCCACAGAGGACAGCTTGTCCTTACCTGTGGGGAGCCTGGCACACATGAGCGATTACATGCTGCAGTGCCTGCGCAACGACAGCAGAGTTGCCCACATTTTAACGTGTGCTGACTACTGGGTGGCCACCCTGCTGGATCCACGGTACAAAGACAATGTGCCCACTTTATTTCCTGCACTGGAGCGTGATAGGAAGATGCGCGAGTACAAGCGCACGCTGGTAGACAGCGCTCCTGAGAGCATTCCCAACTGTCACAGGGGAACAGGTGGAAGGCCAAGGCAGAGGAGGAGCTAGAGGTCACCCATGCAGCAGTGTCACGGCCAGCTCCTCTGAGGGCAGGGTTAGCATGGCAGAAATGTGGAAAAGTTTTGTCTCCACGCCACAGCTAACTGCCCCACCACCTGATACGGAACGTGTTAGCAGGAGGCAACATTTCACTAACCTGGTTGAACAGTACGTCTGCACACAACTCCACGTACTGACTGATGGTTCGGCCCCATTCAACTTCTGGGTTTCCAAATTGTCCACGTGGCCAGAATTAGCATGTTATGCCTTGGAGGTGATGTCCTGCCCGGCGGCCAGCGTTTTATCTGAACGTGTATTCAGCACGGCAGGGGGCGTCATTACTGACAAACGCAGCCGCCTGTCCGCAGCCAACGTGGACAAGCTGACGTTTATAAAAATGAACCAGGCATGGATCCCACAAGACCTGACCCTCCCTTGTGCAGAGTAGTCCTTAATAACTGCCTTAAACCATGTTGTCTTGTACTCCTGGCCACTTCTTCATTGAAAAATCAATTTTTGAAATTAACTAGGAACTTGGGGTGCAACCCAGAGTTGAATGAACCTTCCCTCTGTCTGGGTGCCGGGGCCAAAGTACATGAAAGTGTCCTTCTCCTGTGCTGGGATATATGAATGTTATACTTGTGCTGTCTGACTGGCCCCCTGCACCCACACAAAGGAGACATAAGTCACTGAAAGAGGCCTTCTCCTGTGGTGGGTGATCTAAATGCCTGATTCTCTGCTGTGGGACCTCTCTCCTCTTTCTGGGTGCAGGGGTCAAAGAAACAAAAGGTGGCCTACTCCTGTGGTGGTTGACATGATGCCTGATTCTCTGCTGTGGGACCTCTCTCCTCCGTGTGGCTGCAGGGGACAAGGTCTCTAAAAGTGCCCTTCTCCTGTGTTGGTTGATGTAAAACTCATGCTTGTGCTATCTGACCTGTCTCCTCTGTGTCGGTGCTATGGCCTAAGTAAATAAATGGTGGCCTTCTCCTGAGGTGGTTGATATGATGCCTGATTATGTGCTGTGGGACCTCTCTCCTCTTTCTGGGTTCAGAGGTCAAATTAACTAAAGGTGGCCTACTCCTGTGATGGGTGATCTGTAAAACTGATGCTTGTGCTATCTGACCTGTCTCCTCTGTCTCGTTGCTAAGGCCTAACTCACTGAAAGTGGCCTTGTCATGTGCTGGGTGATATAAATGTTATACTTGTGCCATCTGACATGGTTGCCGGGGTCCCTTTAAATGGTGGCCTACTCTTGTGGTGGGTGATCTAAATGCCTGATTGTCTGCTGTGAAACCTCTCTCCTCCGTCTGGGTGCAGGGGTCAAAGTCTCTAAAAGTGGCCTTCTCTTGTGCTGGGTGATGTAAAACTGATGCTTGTACCATTTGACATGGGTGCAGGGGTCAAATTAACAAAATGGTGGCCTACTCCTGTGGTGGGTGATCTAAATGCATGATTCTCTGCTGTGAAAACCTCTCTCCTCCGTCTGGGTGCAGGGGTCAAAGTCTCTCAAAGTCGCCTTCTCCTGTGCTGGGTGATATAAATGTTATACTTGTGCCATCTGACATGGTTGCCGGGGTCCCATTAAATGATGGCCTACTCCTGTGGTGGGTGATCTAAATGCCTGATTCTCTGCTGTGAAAACCTCTCTCCTCCGTCTGGGTGCAGGGGTCAAAGTCTCTAAAAGTGGCCTTCTCTTGTGCTGGGTGATGTAAAACTGATGCTTGTGCCATCTGACATGGTTGCCGGGGTCCCATTAAATGATGGCCTACTCCTGTGGTGGGTGATCTAAATGCCTGATTCTCTGCTGTAAAACCTCTCTCCTCCGTCTGGGTGCAGGGGTCAAAGTCTCTAAAAGTGGCCTTTTCTTGTGCTGGGTGATGTAAAACTGATGCTTGTGCCATCTGACATGGGTGCAGGGGTCAAATTAACTAAATGGTGGCCTACTCCTGTGGTGGGTGATATGATGCCTGAATATGTGCTGTGGGGCCTCTCTCCTCTTTCTGGGTGCAGGGGTCAAAGTAACTAAAAGTGGCCTTCTCCTGTGCTGGATGGTATAAATGTAATGCTTGTGCTATCTGACATGTCTCCTCTGTCTGGGTGCTAAGGCCTAAGTCACTGATAGTGGCCTTCTCCTGTGGTGGTTGATATGATGCCAGATTCTCTGCTGTGGGACCTCTCTCCTTTGTCTGGATGCTGGGGTCGAAATAATAGTAAGCGACCTTCTCCATTGGTGGGTGATTTGAAGCCTGATTCTGTGCTATGGGACTTAACTCCAATTAATATTCGTTAATTTTTATTTATTTTATGTTAAGTCATCATTTCCCTATCTACATTTGTTTGCAGGGGATTTGCCTACATTTTGCTGCCTTTTGCAGCCCTCTAGCCCTTTCCGGGAGTCTTTTACAGCCTTTTTAGTGCCCAAAAGTTCGGGTCCCCATTGACTTCTATGGGGTTCAGGTTCGGGATGAAGTTCGGGTTGAGTTCGGATCACGAACCCGGACATTTTACGGAAGTTCGGCCGAACCTCTCGAACCTGAACATCCAGGTGTTCGCTCATCTCTACTTATTGCTAATGCCATGACATTTGTATCTCTCGCTACAACTCTGTAATGTATATATGCAGTGTTGCTGCTAATCTGTACAGATTTAGCCAAGTTAACACATAAAGTGTGAACTCAAATGTCTCATCGCGTTATCTTGAAACCAAATCCATAAAAAAAAAAATAACCTAACGCCGTTAGTTTATATAACACGTCTCATAAATCATGTATGTTAACTGTACAACATCTGTATTTCATCCATTTACCCCTCAATGACCTGCACAGTATATGTCCGTCCCAACTGAACGAGATTATAGGGCCCAGCGCCATACCTTTACAGCGCTATGATCATGCAGGTGCAGGAGCTGCGCCCTCCCAATCTGCGGCAGGGATACGTCTGTCACTGATGGCCGGACACCTGCTGCATGCACCCACATCTGGGACATCACCGATCCAGGCTCATTAACACAATAGGACACCTTCCTAACAAATTCCCTTGTTACCTCATCCTACCTTTAACTTAGGCCAGTTTTACCCACCTGTAACACTTGTATTGGCATGTTATTTAGCTTCAATATGAGGCTAATCCACCATTGAGCAAATCTTAATCCCATGCAGATCCCTCTCATCTCGAAATTTATGGATCTTTACCTTGTTTAGGATTTCTGAGTTGTTTGTCTAAATTATTAATATTGTGTTATTATTTTTGATAAAACCATTCCCTCTGTCCGTCACTAAACAATGGAGGATATTCAGGTGTCAACAGAGAAGGAGGAGGAGGACAGTGAGGAGCAGGCTGGACCCTTAGAAGTGAGTGAGGCCCATCCCCCACCTGAAGTGAGCAAAATGGTGGTGGTGGAGACATAAGAGCCGGGTACCTCGGCTACTGATGAGGCCACCGACAAAACCCCCCTCCCCCCGCTTGTCATCAATCCCGTGAAGGTCGAGGCAGTGGAGGCCGGACCTTCCCAGCCACCTATTCCCCCCCCCCCCCCCCACGGATCTAGAAGAGGAGGAGGAGGAGGAAGAGGTTGTCTACATCCCCCACCGGGAGGTAAATATATGCATACACCATTATAATTCGGTACACATAACATACACTGTATTCACAAATATACCACAATTCCCCCTCCCTGCATCTCCGGAGCTGCAATGCTCTTGTTTAATGAATCCGAACAATAGCATTTCTTAAATATTTCTGCCGGTTTAGCTGAGCAGCCTTTGCACCCCAACTCTCAAACATTTTATGCCTGGGGAAAGGGTATCTGTTGGTCCGTAATACACTGTCCCTCTGTGTGAAGTCACGTCCCGCTGAGGCCCACTCTTAATGGTCGGCCGTGAAATGGTTAAAAGTGGCAACAATAAGGGGACAACAAAAAATAATGAAATAGAAAACATAAAACAAAGGAAAACTTAGTCTGCAAAATAGTGATCAACTATTAACTAAGCAAAAAAATGACATTATACTCTATCAAAACTATCACAAAGTAAACCAAATTATAATTAACGTAAAAATCTAGTTAGTGAGTTTTGATATAAATCTGTTGTGTTTAAACACATACTGCACACAATGCGATAATTGTCTTGAGAGTAACCTGAACTGACTTTTTTTTTTATTTCAGTCGTGAACAAGTGCATCAAGCATTTACAGGACATGAAGGCCGAGTTCAAAAAGCACATGATGGGTTTAAAAAGGCTCCAGTATGATGTAAATTTGAAGGTCCGAAAAATGAACAAAAAACATCTCATCAGCCATCAAAATATGGAAGAACTATTCTCCCAGCTGAAACAGTTGCCCTAGAGGACATTTTTTTATTTTGTTAATAAATACCTGTTTTACTTTTGATAATGGGTGCTTTTTTTTTTTTTTTTTTTTGGGGGGTTATATTACGGTATAATTGGGTTGTAATCATCTTGCGAAATTTTCTATTTTCACCATAATAGACATTGGTTGAATATTGTATTAAATGAATATACATCGGTACTGTACGGTATTCACCAAAACTCAAAAAATGAATATATAGCACTACTGCAAATACATTAGTTTTCAGAATTTTCGTGATATTTTCAATTTGAGCAGTGAATAGGGATCCCAGGATTCCTCCGTACTTAAAATGCTTGTGGGACAATGACTCAGTGTCATTGACACACAAGCATTTCATGCAGGGAGGAATCATGTGTTCACTGTTCAGATTGAAAAAATGAAGCATATTCTATATATATATATATAATTTGCCAGTGCAATATAATTGGTTTATAGACATTTCTTGAATATTCAAAGGTAAATTTGCATGAATAATATTTGCATATTCTTCACCGACAAGCGTCGCCAGTGCCATGGAAACGTCGGGGACTCCTGACACTGCTAAGTTATGTGTGGGCCTTATACTACAATGTTACCATGTACCTACTGCTGTCCTTTCTGCTGTCTGTCCTGCTCAAGATGAGTTTGACCATGGACTAAAGGGTTCTTAAATCTAACATAGAAAATAACACAGGAACATAACATTATAAAAAATGAAAGAAAGCGTTTTTACACTGACAAAACATTTTTATTAATAACAAAATAATAATAAAACAGGCCTCTAGGGCAACTTTTTTTAGCTCTGAAAAGAACTCATCCATTTTTTTTTTTAAGGCAATCTGTTGCGCTCGGTCCATATCACGGACCTTCTTATCAAGGCGATGATGAAACTTTTTAATTTCTGACATGGCATTCCTGTGATCCTCCTTCATACGTGGCATATGCTAGATGCACTTGTTCAGTACTGCAAAAAAAAATTTTTTGTCAGGTCGGGTAACAAGACAATTAGTGCATTGTGTGGAGTATGTGTTTTAACACTGCCAATTTAAATCTAAATTCAGTAGCTATAGATCTTTAAAGGGATTCTGTCACCACTTTTCAGCCCTGTGAGCTAAACATATGCTCATGTTCAGGGTCTCATTATGATTCCTAATGTGGCCTTATAAACGAGATCTGTGGCTAAATTTAGCAAGAAAACAGGTTTTACTAACCTGTCAATCATAGAAATAAGGTGCCCAAGTAGAGGTCCTGGGGATGCAGGGTGCCCGGGTGCAGCCATCGCCGTTCGTGCCCAGCGCCACCTTTCCAGAGTTCTGCGCCGCATCCTACTCCTCTGTGCCACCTCTCCCTCCCTCCCCCTCCTCCCGCTGCGAGATGCAGGGTCAGCCTAATGCGCCCATACGGACTGCTTGGATCGGCTTCTTCTAGCGAAGTGCCGGCGCATGCGCACTACGCTAGGAAAAGCCATTGCCAGCAGTCCCTTCAGGCTCATCAGGCTGAGCCTGTGCGCACGCGCGGCATCTCACAGCGGGAGGAGGGGGAGGGAGGGAGAGGCGGCACAATTTGCCAATTATTTAACCATTAACCATGAAAAATTATGCACTAAAAATAAATATAAAATACTGTACGTGGGAATTAGTTCACTGTTTTTAGACAGTCTTTAGAAATGGTAGAACTGTATTATAGATTCCTTCGCATATCTGACGATTTATTTGTTTTAATATATTGTACTGTCTTTTTTTTTTTTTTGCATTTTTTTTTTTTATTTCAACAATAAAATTATTTAGTCTTCTTATCTATTTTCTTTTGTTCATGTATTTATCTTAATTATAATTACAATAGGTTTCACATATCCTTCAGTGGCTTTACCTGCACTACCCAGAAAGAAAGAAAACCAACTACAAAGATACAAACAACTGCATGACTAAATACTGACATCTCAAAAAAAACACTTAAGGGACATGCATAGTGTATCATAAAAGATTCTTTATTGAAAATTCTAAGAAATATACTTTAAAAATAGATTATCATACTAAAATGACAGCCAACAAGGTGATAGCCAAAAGAACAGTAGCTCGTGCACAATAAAGGTCATTACATAATAATCAATGTCAGCATATGCGACCCCGATGTTCAATAACATAAATAATGTCCATAATAAGACTTGCAAATTATACTAGCCTATAAATCATGTTAGTAAAATGCAAAAAAAGGACCTAAAGTACCTGAGTCTGGGCGGATTGACCCGGATTGAATGTGGACCTCGCAATGATGCCGAGCTCCCCCGACGTACATTTCGCGCCTGCTTTTTAAAGGGGCCTCTTTAAAAAGCAGGCGCGAAACGTATTCAAAATGTATCAAAAATGTGTCACTTTGTTCCAATTATCCCTTCAAAATAAAAACAGATACAACATACAGTAAGTATTAAATCCCAATAAAATAAGTTAAAATATAAAAATATAAAATGTAGACCGCAATAGCCATAAATATCTATGTGTTATACAAAAATTGGCAATGAAATAATGCAAATATTCTAAAACCCGAATATATAGCACTATAAAATATTAATAATTTTTTAGAATATTCGTGATTTTTTTCCATCTGAAGTCATGATTCCTCCCTGCTTACGTTGCCTTTGGTCAATGACTGTTCACATTAAATTAAAAAAATGACGAATATTCTAAAAAATGAACATATAGCACTATATTCTATAGTGCTATACTGAATATTCGTGTTTCATAATATTTGAAGTATGCAAATATTACATTGCCGATTTTCGCATAAAAGAAAATATAATTTTTTTATGCGAAAAATCGGCAATGTAATATTCGCTAAATGCAAATATTCTAAAACGCGAATATATAGCACTATAGAATATAGAGTTAAACAGAATAAGCTATATGATCCGTATGAGGGACAGGATGTTGGATGACATCATACTAGAGGGTGAATATATTTACATTAGCCTTATTGCCATATAAGGAATTGTTTCTACTCAGCACCATTGTATATGTGAACCATATCTGTTTCCTGTATGTATGTACAGCCGTCTTCTTATGATAAAAATTTGAGCTGTTTCGGAGACCATACAGTGTGTCTGTGTGTCATTGACATAGCTCTCCAGGCTCCTGTCATTGGGGATGAAGGAGGAATCAGGGTGCATACAGAAGCAGAACCCTTTCAGCCAGCAACAGGAGATGAGCTAGAGGTCAGATACATGCTGAGTTGCATGCGTAGTGACTAGTGATGAGCGGCAGGGGCTTTATTTGAATTTGCATATATTTGGGCGAATATTCGTCATATCTTCGCAAATTCGTGGTTATTTTCTTGAATTCAAAAAATTGGCAGTGTAATAACCTCATACTGCGTGTGCAATACAGGCATGGAATACTTTGGGTACATTTTTCAAGCTACTAGAAGTTTACGGAGACTGGAGATAATGGTTGGCACGGTAGAAAATTACAATAGCTTTGTATGCAGATAGAGTGCTCAAATATATTCGCGATTGCAAAAATCGGCAATTAATGAAGCGCGTATTTTGGTGCAATACGTGCACCTGGTGACATCACAGCACTATGTCTGTAGCATGTTTGTATATGGACAGCAGAACCTATCACACTACCTAACACCCTACACTAATCTAACTTACACTGACTATCTCCCCCTAACTATCTAAATTATATTTATAAGTTAACTGTTTAACCCCTTCAGGACACATGACATACCGGTACGGCATGTTTCCCCAATCCTTAAGGACACATGACGTACCGGTACGTCATGTGAATAAACTAAGATCGCGGCGCTGCAAGGGTTAATGGGGACATAATGCCTGCTGAAATCATTCAGCAGGCATCCTGTCCCAACGCCGAGGGGGGTCATGTGACCCCCCGTATCGGCGATCGCAGAAAACCGCAGGTCAATTAAGACCTGCGGTTTGCTGCGTTTCCGGTCCATTCGGGTCTCCGGTGACCCGATGAACCGGAAAATGACAGTGATCAGTGGTGTGATTACACACCACCAATCACAATCCGAGCATCAGGGGGCGGCGAAGCTGTCCTTGGTGCTGATTCGCCGCCCGATGCTGTCCTTGGTCCTGATTTGTGCAGGGGGAGAGGTGGGAGATTCAAACTCCCGGCGCTCCTCTCTCCCCTCCTCTTCCTGCTGCTGCTGCTGTGAGGATGTCCGTAGAGCCATCGTGACCCCCCCCCCATCACCAATCTGCACCCATCACCCTCAAGGTAGGTCAGGGTCAGTGAGGGAGAGGCGCAATTTAGGCAGGGATAGAAGGGACAGAATAGTTTAGGAAAAAAAAAAAAAAACTGTTTGTGTGCAGCACCCAAATCTGGTGGTTGGGGTCCACAGCAGTTAGCTGTGAGACCCTAGACCCACCCAGGAGTGCCCCCATTTTTTGGTGGTTCATTTTTTTTTTTTTTGCGTGCGCTTACTGTAGCCGGCACTCTTAGGGTATGTTCAGACGACGACAATTGTCGCGCGACAAAAAGTCGCACTATTGTCACGCAACAATTTTTATAATGGGAGTCTATGGTGTCGCAGTGCGACATGCTGCGACTGCGACACGACAGTCGACAAAAATCCATCCGGGATGGACTTCTTGCGACTGTTGTGTCGCAGTCGCAACATGTTGCATGTCGCACGTGCGACACCACCATAGACACCCATTATAAAAATTGTCGCGCGACATTAATGTGACATCAATGTCGCGCTACAAATGTTGCAGTGTAGTGGTTCCCAAATTGTCGCGCGACTTTTTGTCGCGTGACAATTGTCGTCGTCTGAACATACCCTAAGTGTCCGGCCACTGTTTGCGCATCGCTCGTCCCACCGCTGATCAGCGCCGTACCGCTGATCAGCGAGTTAGAACTTTTCTTTTTTTTACACTTGTCAATTTTTTTATTCTTTTTAGAGTACACGAACACCCGTGCCCCCACACACACGCACATACAAGAAAGTTTTACACGCACACACACATACCCATGGCCCGCCAGACGTTCTCAGTGGAGGAGGCATATGCCCGTATGCTCTCCGACTCCGAGAGCCTCATTGAGGATGAGGATGAACCCACGTTCCTCCTTTCATCCGCATACTGCTCAACATCATCTGATGACGATGAGCCCCCAAGGCGGCGGAGACGCCGCCAGGCGGAGCCAAGGGCCCCACATGCTAGGGACCCTGTGGCCCACACCAGTACGAGCAGCCCTGGGGCTCGTACTGGTTTCCTGGCCCACCAAATAAGCGCACTGGAGCCCCCTACCGGTGAACTTAGCTGGTGTCCCCCAGTGGACTACGAGCCTGCGATTCCAGATTTTGTTGGCAATCCTGGTATCCAGATTCACACAGTGGGGTTCACTGAAATAGACTTTTTTAGTTTTTTTTTCAGTGACCCATTGGTGGAGCAGACGAACCTGTACGCCCAACAGTTCGTTGCTCAGCATCCGGGCTCCTTTTTGGCTAGACCCGGTGGCTGGACCCCGGTCAGTGCAGCCGAGATGAGGACGTTTTGGGGCCTCGTGCTGCATATGGGTCTAGTGCAAAAACCGAGCGTCAGGCAATACTGGAGTAGGGACGTTCTCTACCAGACCCCACTGTACAGTATGGCCATGATGCGCTCAAGGTTTGAGGCCATCCCGAAATGCCTGCATTATGCAAAAAATGCAGCATGTCCCCCCCCCCCGCAGTGATCCTGCCTATGACCGTCTGTATAAGATACGGCCGGTCATCGATCATTTCGGGGCCAAATTTGCGCAGGCCTATGTACCTGGAAGGGAAGTTGCGGTTGATGAGTCTCTCGTTGCTTTCAAGGGGAGACTCAGTTTCCGCCAATACATTCCTTATAAGCGAGCGAGGTATGGCGTGAAAATGTACAAAATTTGTGAGAGTACCTCAGGGTACATTTACAAATTTTGTGTTTACGAGGGGCGAGATTCCCGTATTGAACCCCCAGAATGTCCCCCCACTCTGGGTGTTAGCGGGAAACTCGTGTGGGACCTTATGTACCCACTACTAGATAACGGTTACCACCTGTATGTGGACAACTTTTACACTAGTATTCCCTTGTATCAGGCCCTCTACTCCAGATCCACGTTCGCTTGTGGGACCGTGCGGAAAAATCATCGCGGCCTCCCTACCCACCCTCCAGGTACCTATCCCCAGGGGTGAGACCCGTGCCCTTACCAGTGGAAACCTGTTGGTGGTCAGGTATAAGGACAAGAGGGATGTCCTTGTACTGTCCACAATCCACAGTATCGGCACCACCCCCGTCTCTGTGCGAGGTTCCACGGCAACGGTCCTCAAGCCCGATTGTCGACTACAATCGGTATATGGGAGGAGTTAATCTATCTGATCAAGTCCTCCAACCATATAATGCCATGCGGAAAACCCGGGCATGGTACAAAAAGGTTGCAGTCTACATGGTGCAGGTTGCATTGTACAACGCTTTTGTACTATCCCGAAGCGCTGGCAGCACAGGGACATTCCTCCTATGAGGCAGTCCCCAAGGACCTGATTTTTTCAGACCAGGAAAGAGCAGGTCGGAGTACCTCAGGAATTGGAGGGGCCCGGATCGTCCCTGGCCAACATTTTCCAGGTGTGGTCCCCCATATTGGAAAGAAGGGACGAACCCAAAAAAGATGCAGAGTGTGTCACAAGAGGGGATACGGAAGGACACTACCACTCAATGTGACACATGCCCCGATCATCCGGGCCTCTGTGTTATCGGTTGCTTCAGGTAGTATCACACTTCCATGGAGTTCTGAATTGTTATAATTCCCTACAGTCCCCTAGAAAATATATAAAAAACTATGGCTCTCATACTTTGGAGACACAGAAACAACTTTTTTTTTTCCTAAAATGTTATTAGTTTTAGTACTCAAACTGCGGCCCTCCAGATGTTGTAAAACTACAACTTCCAGCATGTCCAGACAACCTACAGCAGGGCATGGTGGGAGTTATACTTTTACAACATCTGGAGGGCCGCAGTTTAAGGATGCCTGTTTTAGTGTCTCCAAAGTCTGAGAGCCATACATATTGGGCATCGCCGCATGCGTAAAAATATGCTCTATAAAAATAAAATTTGACCCAACCCCTCGGATAAACAGAGTAAAAAAAAGAAAAATGAGTAAAAAAAAAGCAATTTTTTGTCAAATAACATCACAAAAAGTGTAATAGCGAGCAATCAAAAAGTCATATGCATCCCCAAATAGTGCCAATAAAACCACCATCTCATCCCGCAAAAAATGAGCCCCTACATTAGACAGTCGCCCAACCCAAAAAAAAATTGTAGCTTGCAGGCTATGGAGATAGTAAAATTATTTAATTTTTGTTCCTAAAATTATAATATAGTATAAAATCTAAACAAATTGTATAAAGTAGACATATTAGGTATCGACGCGTTCATAACAATCTGCCCTATAAAGATAACATTTGACCCAACCCCTCGGATAAACAGCGTAAAAAAAAAAAAAAAAGTGGCAAAACACTTATTTTTGGGCAAAATTTCCATTCTAATCTATTTTTTCCGGTAATAAAGCAAGGGTTAACAGTCAAACAAAACTAAATATTTATTGCCCTGTTTCTGTAGTTTGCAAAAACACCCCATAGGTGGTCATAAATGTCTATATAGCCACACAGCAGGGCATAGAACAAAGGGAACGCCATATGGTTTCTGGAAGGCAGATTTTGATGGACTGGTTTATTTACACCATGGCCCATTAGAAGCCCCCCTGATGTAGCCTAGACTAGAAACTCCAAAAAAGTGACCCCATCTAAGAAACTACACCCCTCAAGGTATTCAAAAATTACTTTACAAACTTTATTAACCCTTTAGTTGTTCCACAAAACTTAATGGTGAAAGGAAGCAATTTTAGAATTTCATTTTTTGTTAACTTACCTCAAAAAAGTGTAATAAAGAGCAACCAAAAATCATATTTATCCAAAATAGTACCAAAAACAACAACCCCCGTATCCTGTAGTTTCCTAGATGGGGGTCACTTTTATGGAGAATCTACTCAAGGGGTGCATCAGGGGGCTTGAAAGGGTACATGGTGTAAATAAACCAGTCCAGCAAAATCTGCCTTTCAAAAACCATATGGCGCTCCCCTTCTTCTATATCCTGGCATTTAGCCAAATAGTAGTTTAGGACCACATATGGGGTGTTTCTGCAAACTAGAGAATCAGGGCAACCCATATTGAGTTTTGTTTTGCTGTTAATCCATTTTTCCCAGTAATAAAGTAAGGGTTAAAATGGAAAATTTTCCAAAAAATCGAAATTCCAAAATCGTTTCTCCATCTGCCATTAACTGTTGTGGAACACCTAAAGCAGGCATCCTCAAACTGCGGCCCTCCAGCTGTTGTAAAACTACAACTCCCACAATGCCCTGCTGTAGGCTGATACCTGTAGGCTGTTCAGGCATGCTGGGAGTTGTAGTTTTGCAACAGCTGGAGGGCCGCAGTTTGAGGATGCCTGACCTAAAGGGTTAACAAAGTTTGTAAACCCAGTTTTGAATACCTTGAGGGGTGTACTTTCTTAGATGGAGTCACTTTTTTGGAATTTCTGTTCTTGGGTGCATCAGGGGGGCTTGCAATAGGACATGGTGTAAAAAACAGTCCTGCAAAATCTGCCATCCAAAACCCATATGGCGCTCCTCCTTCTATGTCCTGCGGTTTGGCCAAACAGCTGCAATAGATGTGTAGGACTAAACAGTCCTGCAAAATCTGCCATCCGAAACCCATATGGCGCTCCCCTCCTTCTATGTCCTGCGGTTTGGCCAAACAGTAGTTTAGGACTACATATGGGATGTTTTTGCAAACTAGAGAATCAGGGCAACCCATATTGAGTTTTGTTTGGCTGTTAACCCTTGCTTTATTACTGGAAAAAATTGATTTTATTGGAAAATTTCCTAAAAAATCGAAATTCTAAAATTTTATCTCCATTTTCCATTAACTCTTGTGGAACACCTACAGGGTTAACAAAGTTTGTAAACCCAGGTTTGAATACCCTGAGAGGTGTAGTTTCTAAAATGGGGTCATTTTTCGGTAGTTTTGTGATGGAAAAAGGACCTTTCTTTTAAATGGATTCTGGCTTGTTTTGTGGTCAGCTTTGAGCCGGTTTGCAGCTTCAGAGTGGCTGTACGCCTTTCTCCCTCCCCCTTCTCTCTGTGCTGTTCAAGTTATCTGTTCATGGAGAGGAGAAAGGGGGGCACGAATCTGGGCACTGTCTCTCTCTCTCCCTACTGATGCTTCGATGTACGTGCTTGAGCCAATGCCTTAAATGTTTGTATGCTGGACACATAGTATGCACAAACTATAGAAGAGCACCTCTATGAAGTGTCACATATGATGTATGTAGTATTATTGTTAGGATAGATGCCATTAGAAGATGGCCGAACTTTATATGTTTATGTTATGTTCACATTACAAAGTAGTGTCCAGTGCGCAGGTCCACTGTTATCTCATGTTTTGTTATCTCTTCTTCTCTTTTAACCAATAAAATAATGTTTTGTCCTCAGGAAGCACAGCCCTTTTTGAAGAATGTATATACTGCTTGCTTTCTGAAATAAACTTAGAGATTACGTAGACTCTTGTGTCTGCATTTCCTCTCTGTGCACGTATATATAATTGGGAGCGGCCACATCAACCTGACTGGGTTTTAATACCAGAACCTAACCAATGCCAGAACAGCTTGGCGCCCGAACGTGGGGCTCGAGGAAAGGACCCCCCGACTGGACACCCCCGTCACTAATCGGATGAAGGAGGACATCACCACGGATACCGGGACCGCAGCCCGTGATCTGAGGTAGGAAAATGACTAATCCTATCTACTGTGTCCGTGGTGGTGGTTCTCCATAAGTAGCCCGGTTGTGGGGTCTCTGGCCAGAATTGGGGCATCCTCAGGGGCATGTGAGTAAGAACCCCACTGTTTATATAGTTGTACAAATCTAATAATCGGTTGATGTGACCGTGTTTAACGGTATAAGTCTGTGAATAATAGACTCTGACAACGTCTGAATGAGATTTCCTCAAATAGCCTGAACCTGTATAGGTGGCCCAGCGTCCACAAAAAGGTCTCAGAAGGGGAGGGATCGGTCTTATGAGTGACCCAGAGTGTGTCCAGGATAAGACTCAAAAGAGACGTTTAGTCAGGAGGTCTGTCTTCACAGTCTAGTTGGCTTCAGTAGGTCAACGGAAACCGTGACATTTGGCGCTCTGAAACGGAAGATTTGTGACAGGGAAACATGTGAATAGTGAATCACAATAATTCCTCTCATTGTTGCCCGAACTGATAAGTGACCCGGAGTTCGCTACAGTCTCGGAAGGGAGAAGGGACGGGACCCAGAGTGTGTCCAAGATAAGACTCAGAAACATCTGTCCGCTAGTTTCCTGTCACATTGTAGACGGCTCCAGTAGGTGTGAGAGACGATAACGCAAGTGTCCCAAAAGGTTACTGCACACCTGAGCAGTATGTGGCGGATAAGAGAGGAAAACGATTTATGGAAAGTCTGAGTAACGTAGAGCAAATATATGGTATGTGAAAAGGTGGTACTTTGTATTGTACAATATGGCAAACATTGCTGACATAAAAGAAAGGCAGATTAGAAGATGATAAGTTAATAAATATAGTCCGGGTGTGGCTGGACTGTAGTAAGGAATTCGAAGAGACGGGAGGAGAGCAAAATCTTGATGAAGCTAGTGGCAGATACTATTGTAAACCTGGTAATCTTGTTGGGCTGGGGCAGCCACCGCCCCATAATGGCATCGAGAAGAAAGGAAAAGGGTGGGTCTGTAATGTATGTTGTGAGCAAAATCCCGCCTCCCAAGAGACATGTTTTGCCTGTGGTGCTCCATGCCCACATAGTCACACCCCTGTAAGCCCCCAGCATGTCCTCCAAGTCCCTGCTACCGCGCCATTTTACTCCCAGCCGACGCCCATGGCTGGAACATTAATCTCCTTCAGCCCTGATCCTCCCGTCGCCCCTATAATGTCACCAGGGGCTCCTTATATCCCATGATAAATCCAGATGGCACATTTATGGTCCTTAGCAATCCACATCCTGCCTCGATCATGATAGGGGGACAGTCAGGAGTACCTGAACAACAGAATCCAGACAGTGATGCTGGTCCTGTAGATTCAAACACACAGACCCCTGAGCAACCACCCCCAATAGACTATAGTGGCTCTGGCACCCAACCCTTGAGCCTCCCCGTACGGGCCACCAGACCAACTCTGCTCCAGGAACAGATTAATGAATTACAAAAGAAATATGCAAATCTTAGAAAGGGGCAATTTCGAAGCTGTAAAGGAAGCCTTAGCTCTTACCTGACCACAAGGACCTCCAAAATATGTGTCCTTTACCCCGCAGTAGTTATTCACCATAGTGAACCTGCTGCCAGATCCTGAAACCCATCCCATGGCCTTTTTCACAAAATTGTCACAGGTACATCAAACATATGGATGTACATGGTCAGACCTACAGAGTATTGTGAAAAGCAAGACAGGGGATTATTTTTCACTAATAATGGACCAAAACCCCTCGGCTCCACTTTCCAGCAGGAGTCATGTCGCAATTTGTTGTCAGCCAAACGTGCCCCTTCAATGTATTAGGCTCTAATTTCCTTCAGAAAATCCAAGCTAACATACAGTTCAGAGAGGATGAGACGGTCACCCTCAGCACAGCCCTATACCCAGAAGAAACCTGCCTCCTCATGGCATTAACAACTCTTCAGGTCACTGATTCATATGAGCAAGGAGATTCACTGCAAACCATTTTGCACCTCATCCCCGATACCCTCTGGGCCAAACGACCCCAGGATATCGGACCCCTCAATGTCCCACCAGTCACTGTGACCCTGAAGAAGAGGGAGAAGGGACAACCTCCTATTTACCGCAGGGTCCAGGATCTCCGAGCTGTCAATGAGGCCATTGTCCTCGAGACACCTATTGTCCCCAACCTGCACATCTTCCTCGCTGGCATCCCGCCCACCGCTACAACTTTCACTGTCATTTATCTGGAAAATGCATTATTTTTTGTTCCCTTACATGAGAACTGTCAATTTCTTTTTTGCTTTCTCTTATGCTGGCACACAGTACACCTGGACTGTTCTGCCTCAAGGGGCCCAAAACAGCCCTTCCTGCTTCAGCAAGGCTATGTCCTGTGTTCTGTAACCCTGGCAGTCTGACCACCCGTAAGTGGGACTCCTGCAATATGTGGATGACCTACTCCTCTGTGCCGATTCTCCGCAAGTCTGCCTATCCATGTCTGTCTCACTTCTCCAGTTCCTAGCTTCTGCTGGCTGTGAAGTCTCACAAGCCAAATTGCAGCTGTGTCTCCCTAAAATTGTCTTCCTAGGTCATTGTATCTCTGAATGTAGCAAGCACCTCACTGATGCCAGGAAAAGGGTGATTTCTGACATCCAACTCCCGGACACCCCTCATCAGCTGCAAACCTTTCTGGGACTCATCTCCTACTGCAGACCCTGGACCCCTTTTGCTTCAGTCCTAATGCACCCCTGACTTCATAACCCGCGATGCTACTACTCCTTTCCAGATGACAATGGAGGCCGGAGAAGCCTTTGAAACATTGAAGGCCGCCATTGCATATGCCCCTGCTCTTGGCATCTCCAACTACAACCTGCTTTCCGACTGTATATCATGGAAAGTCAGGGCCACGCGATTGGAGTCCTTACTCAAACTCATGATTGTCGCAATAGACCCCTGGGTTGCTATTCTAAGCTTCTTGACTCCATAGCAAGAGACAACTCTTCCTGTGTCAGAGCTGTCCATGCTGCCAACTCTCTTCTGGACGTCACATCTAACGTTGTGCTTGGTCAACCCCTCACTATTCTGGCTCCCCATGACATTTCTGCCATCCCCCAGCAGACTCAACCTAAACACCTCACTGCACAGCGCCACCTCTGGCTCCAGTGTAGTCTGCTCCTGCCAGATAACATCACCATTCAGAGATGCCACATCCTCAACCCTGCTGCACTCCTTCCTCTTCCAAGGGGGGAGTATACTGGAGATTCTGAAGATCTTATTGATCTACATGCTGAAGAAGATCCTTAGGAAGTAGAACTATGGACCTCAACCGACTCTATTTACAAAGAACCAGATCATGATTGCATCACAATGATGGAAGCTGAAGTAGGGACACCACCATCAGTACAAGACACTCCTCTGACAAACCCACATCGGACTCTTTGTGGACGGCTCAAGGTATGCCGATGACAAAAGGAAATTCCATACAGGCATGGCGGTCACTAGTGAGCATGAGGTGCTGTGTGCAAGACAATTGCTCCCAGACCAGTCAGCACAGGAAGCTGAACTCATTGCCCTCACTGAAGCCTGCCTCTTGGCAAAAGACTCTAGATATGCCTTTGGAGTGGTTCATGAGTTTGGAGCAATATGGAAAGCCCGGGATTACATCACAGCCGCAGGAACTCCAATCAAGAATGCTTCAGCAGTAGCGGCTCTAATGGCAGTGATCAAGGTAAAGGCACATACTCGAGCTGACACTGCTGAGGCCAGAGAATATGCCCTATCTGACCAAGCAGCCAAGAAAGCAGCAGTGGAAGAGGAAAGAGTCCAGTCAGACCAGATTATGGTAGCACAGGAAGACCAAGAACAAAAAGAAGTCACATGGGACCTACTGAAACAGATGTAGAAACAGGCCACTCCCATGGAAAAGAAAACCTGGTTAAAAGAGTCAGCCCTCGAAGAAGAATCTGGACTCTGGATACAAGGAAAGAGAGTGTGCTTACCCAGAGCCCTCTATCCCTTAATAGCCTCAGTGGGCCATGGACCCACCCACCAATCCAAAACCACCATGAAAGAACTAATTGACAAAATATGGGTGGCCCCAGGAATCACCCGGGTCCTGGTAAGGCATACCCAGTCTTGCCTCATTTGTGCTGAGTGCAACCCAGGCAGGACTGAACCCATGCCCACCAAGTGCCTTTTCAGAGCTCTGTACCCATTCCAAAGGATCCAAATCTACCACATCCAGATGCCAATATGCCAAGGGTTTCAATATTTGCTAGTAGTGATAGACTTGTTCTCTGGTTGGCCAGAAGCCTACCCTGTCCGAAACCAGACAGCAACCACCACTGCCAAGAAACTAGTCAGAAGAACACAAAAATACCCCCCAAAAATGGGTCCTGTCGTTTGAGCATCTAGAAGGCCTCTATCACACAGTCAGTATTTGATCATGATTTGGAAGCCAAAAGCAGGAGTGGGTCCAAAACACAGAAGAAATACAAATATTTCCATCACATGTTATCTCTGTTTTTTACCCAGTCCTGTTTTTGTCTTACAAATACTGACCAAATGCTGACCAAATACTGATGGTGTGAAGGCGGATGCTCAACCTACAGGATCAGTTTTTTTGGGGGCTGTTCTTTTGATGCATTAGAAGAATGGAAAAATAAACAGTGATGTGAACATAGCTTACTGCTGACACCCTCCCACAGTCATGGGCCCACTACGTGAATTTTGGGCCACTGCATGGTTAAGTCCAAGCTGATATATTAGACCTTACACTAAAGTTGACCTGTAATTGACCTGCGAAGTTCACACTTTTGTTATTTGGTCAGTTATTTCCATCACTTATTGTGGTGAGGCCAACTCAGGAGCCAAGTCTCCTCTCGGATTTTGTATCATGAATAGATTTGCACCTGTTCTGTGGTTTTGACCTGCACCTGCTTTGGCCTGACAATAACTGACCAATACTAATACTGAGCTTAGAGACTATCATCTGATAGGTGAATTCCCACTAGAATTCCAAAATAAACTACATTATGTCATGTGTTTTTGCCAACTTTTAAAGTTCTAATAAGTGAATATTAAAATGAATACAGCTTGAAGGTATTGCCTTCTAACATATTGATGAATAGGGTCTGGAATAAATGAAAACCTTTCCAAGCATATAATTAAGTCAAATCTAACAATGATAAAGGCCAGCTGTATGGCCAGATCTAAGGAAGTATGGATTCTATGTGTCTTGAATGAAAGCTAATTAAATGCCTGCTCTCCTGGGAAGGTCATAGAATATTGATCAGTTTCAATTGATTGCAAGCTTTGATTTGCATCTGACTAATATATAATTAATAACCTTGTCATTTATTTCATGGTAGAAATTCAAAGGAGTATTCCACTTATTTATATATGTAAGCTTTACTCAACAATGAACATATATATTTTTTTAACAGTAGCATGTAATATTTTCTCTACAATTCCTACTCTCCATTAGAACAACTGATCATAGAAACTGCAAATGGTTGATTGATTTATACAACACCTTTTATTTGATACAAATCTTCTTAATCAGGGAAATATTTATACTGTGGCTCCCCAAGACAATAGCTGATTGTTGGGGCTCCGAGAATCAAGACTCCAATAATGAGTAAAATAGGATCATCCAGCACCCAAAGAATATAACGTTACTTTTAATTTAACATATTAAAACTCCATGGCATTCCCCAGTTAACATGTTTCACGAATGTAGCGCTTACTCATAGCTCAAAAGAGAGTGAGATAAAAAAGTATTTAAAAACCAAACAGCAATAACAAATACAGTAATATGAGTAAGACGCATAGTTGAAGTTTATTTTACAATACACTTCTGCACGACAGCCACATAGAGGAACCATAATACCCCCATATGATTAAATTGTGGGAAAGGATATGTGGTACTTCATGTGGGACTACAATGTAAATACTGTATAGAACTAATATAGTTCCATTAACCCCTTCCGAACACAGCCATTTTGCTCCTTCCTGACAGAGCCTATTTTTGCAAATCTGACGTGTCACTTTCTGTGGTAATAACCTTAGAATGCTTTTACTTATCCAACCCTTTCTGAGACTGTTTTCTCGTGACACAATGTACTTTATTTTAAGTACATTTAAGTACCAAGACACTTTTCATCTTAAGTCCTAGGCCGATTTGTGCAAATCTGACGTGTAACATTTTGTGGTAATAACTTTGGAAAGCTTTCTTTTATCCTAGCTATTCTGAGATTGTTTTTTCTTGACACACTGTACTTCATGCTAGGCTACTTTCACACTTGCGGCAAACTTTTCCGGCATTGAGTCCCGTCGTCGTTGCTCAATCCTGGAAAAAAACGGATCAGTTTTATCCCAATGCATCAGGATGCATCAGAATGTCATCAGTTCCGTTACTGTTAGTCGTTTTGGACGGAGGAAATACCGCAGCATGCTGCGGTTTTATATCCATCCAAAATGCCGGAATGCCAGATCCGGCATTAATTTCCATAGGAATGTATTAGGGCTAGGTCCGGCATTAAGAAATACCTTAAGGACGGATCCGTCCTTCTGGTATGAGCATGCGCAGAACCTTAAAACTGAAAAAATAATACTAGACAGATCCGTCTATCCGCATGACAAGCGGAGAGACAAATCCGTTCTTGCAATGCATTTGTAAGATGGATCCGCATCCAGATCCGTCTTGAAATGCTTTCAGTTTACATCCAGATTGCCGGATCCGACAGAGTGACCTAAATGTCATTTAATTTTTTAGGAAGTTAGAAAGCTTAGAATTATAGAAGCAATTTTTTAAATTTTCAAGTACCAATTCAGTTATAAAGTGATTTTGAGGGGGTTACGTAATGGAAATCACCATTAAATAACCCCAAATGATTTATTACCAATAAATTAACCCTTAAATGATTCAAAACTGATGTTACAAACTTCGTTTACCCTTGAGATGTTCTGCAAGAAATAAAGGAAAAAGGAAGTGAAATTTAAAAATTTTTTTTTTTTGTAGATTTTTTTTTATGTTAATCAATTCTTTTTTGCAATATGCCAAGGGTTAACAGTGAAATAGACCTCAATATACATTACTCTGATTCAGCAGTTTACAGAAATACCCCATATTTGGTGGTAAACTTCTGTAGGGGCAAATGGCAATGGTCCGAAGGGAAGGAGAGCTAAATGGTTTTGGAGGCAGATTTTGCTCGAATGGTTTTTGGGCACCATTTTGAATTTGAAGAGACACTGGTGTACCCCTACAGTGAAACCCCTCAAAAAGTCACCCCAGTTTAGAAACTACACCCCTCAAAGAATATATTAAGGGGTGTACTCAGCACTTTGACCCCATTACGGAATTTACTAACAGGACTGTGAAAATTAAAAGTTTGATTTCTTCCAATAAAATGTTTCACAGCGGGTAACAGGAGAAAAAGCTATTTTTTATCCATTTTCTCCTGAATACGGCAACACCCTATATGTGGTGATAACTTCAGTGGGTGCGAATGGCAGGACTTTTGATGGATTGCCATTGTTTGGGTGCAATTGGTTTTCATTTTTTGAGTGATTGTCTTATGTGGGGGATGAGGTGACGTTTTTATTGGTACCATTTTTGGGTATATATGACTTTTTGATCACTCGATATTATGCATTTTGTAAGGCAAGGTGACAAAAAATGACTGTTCTGGCATAGTTTTTATTTTTTTTAAATTTATTATATTTATTTTAATTTATTTATAACTTAATTTGGGGAAAAGGGCACTTTTTTTTACTTGAAACTTTTATTTTTTTACTATGTAAAACACTTTTTAAACTTTTTTTTTTGTCCTACTATGGGACTTCTACTTTTGGAGGTCTAATCCCCTCTACAGGGCATTACAATATATCTGTATTGTAATGCATCGGCTGTAAGTGTATTACACAGTGTAATACACTTACAGCCTGCTTGCCTGTGAGACCCAGGGGGCTGGGTCTCACAGGCTTACATGAAGGCAGCATGATGCCTATAGAAGGCATCGGGCTGTCTTCCTAGCTATTGGGTCCCCGTCACCGCCGCACGGTAACCTGATGGGGAGGGGAGGGAGTTCACTTCCTCCACACACCCCACACATGCCATGGTCAGTGCTGACCATGGCACAGCTGGGGTTTATGCGCTGACGGTAGTGTTGATCGAGCACCGAAGTGCTCGGGCCGAACACATCAGGATGCTCGGGTGCTCTACAGAGCACCCGAGTATAATGGAAGTCAATGGGAAAACCCGAGCATTAAACCAGGCACCCCCTGCTCGGAAGAGGGGAGGGTTCCTGGTTCATAGGAAAAGGTCAGAAATTGATGGAAACACCACCAAAATTGTTCGGGATTCGGGAACAGTATGGAGAGGATGTCTGCATGCATCTTGGACTCCCAGGTCGCTTCTGGGAAAGAATTTGTCCGAGTAGTACGACACTTTTACAGACTGACAATAATACGCTCAAAACCAAAGATAAAATCGATTTTAGAGGAAAAATTGTTAGGTAACATTCTTTCCTGTATATTTACTTGTATATAAAGTGCAAGTGCTGCCAAAAATTACAAGCAAGAGGCACTCTGATACGAACTGTATATCACAAAAAGGAGGGCCTCATTCACATTGTGGTACAATTGTTCATGTAGAGGGACTCCTACAATCATAAAACCTATGCTCTAAGTGAAAGGGCTACCAAAAATTGCAAGAAACCGACACTCCAATAACCCTTTGTTACACAAAAAAGAAGGGCATCATACACCTCCTTGAAAAATTATGGTTGATGGCCTGCTGGTGACACTCAAAAACATTTGGAGCAAGGGCCTGCTGATCAAACCATCTAAAACATTAGGGCTGAGGGTCTGCTGGTGAGCGGACCCTGTAAAAGAGTGTAGGGGAGGGCCTGCAAGTGAGCTGACCCTCTAAAAAAATTATGTGCCAGGGCCTGCTGCTGAGCTGACCCTCTAAAACATTATGTGCGAGGGCCTGCTGCTGAGGTGACCCTCTAAAACATTAGGGGTGAGGGTCGGCTGGTGAGCTGACTCTGTAAAAGATTGTAGGTGAGGGCATGCAGGTGAGCTGACCCTGTAAAAGATTGTAGGTGAGGGCCTGCTGGTAAGCTGACCCTCTAAAAAATTATATGCGAGGGCCTGCAGGTCAGCTGACCCTGTAAAAAATGATACCCGAGGACCTTGGCTACTGAGACTGGACTTGGTGGAAGACAGGGTGGTGCTTAACAGACTGGAAGCATTATCTGTTGCAATCCAACCGACCACCTGGTCGCACTGGTCTGACTTCAAGAGTGGTGTCCTGCGCCGCCCTGCAAACTGGGACATGAAGCTAGGTATCGTGCATGATTGTTTTTCTTGTGCTCTAGCAGCAGGCACAGTTTCAGCGCGCCCAGGGCCATGGCCTCTGCATGCACCATCAGCATCACGGCCACTTCCCTGTCTCTTACTGCTCGCCTTCTTCATTTTAACTGTTATATATCCTTGAAAGTATGTCACACGTACAGTAGCGTAGGATTTGGAAGTGTATACACCAAAAAATGTAAAAAGATATTTGGGATGTGAAAACGTCACACAGTAGATATCTGTCACCAGCGGCTAATAAAAAGTTGCAGGGAATGTCACAGGTATTTCGGATGAGAAAACGTTAAACAGGAGAGGTACCACAGGTAATGTCACCGTCCGCAGTGTCTACAGAAAAAGTACACTGTATTTCAGATAAAAATTTTATGCGCACACGTTACACTGCAGATGTAGCACTAGTAATGTCACTGTCAGAAGCGGACACCGTCTATTGACAAAGTACACTGTATGTCACAGATAAAAAATTTATGTGCACACGTTACACTAGATGTTGCACTGTCAGATGCAGACACCATCCAATAAAAAAGTACACTGTATGTCACTGATACATTTTTTCAGCGCACACAGTACACTGGAGATGTTGCACTGGTTATGTCACTATTAGAAGCGGACACTGTCTATTGAAAAAGTACACTGTATGTCACTGATACATTTTTTCAGCGCACTCAGTACACTGGAGATGTCGCACTGGTAATGTCACTGTTAGAAGCGGACACTGTCTATTGAAAAAGTACACAGTATGTCACAGATATTTTTGGGATACACAAACTTTACATAGGAGATAAGGTGCAGATAATTTAACTGTCTGCAGCAGCCTATTAGATGCTATGCAGCGCAGGATGTGCTAAAAATATATATCGCTGCTGCCACACACAATAGTCCTTAAAAGGACTTTTTTTCTGTAAAGTTTTAGCAATTTAGCACAGGTTGCACTACAAATATATATTGCTGCTGTCACACACAATAGTCCTAAAAAGGACTTTTGGGTCTCTTAAAAGTTTCTCTAATAAAAATAGTCCAATATACCTCCCTACACTGTCTGTCCCTTCCTATTCACAGCTCTCCCTGACTAAGACTGAGCCGAACACGCGCCATCGGATTCTATATAGCACCCAATGACTCTTTCCAGCCAGCCAATCACTGTAATGCCAGTAACCAACATGGCTACGGCATGACAGTGAGGGCAGTACTTACCTGCACGTTTATTGGCTGCACCGCCATGTGCCGAGCATACCAAAGCTAGAGCCGAACTGGTGTTAGGCCGAGCATGCTCGCTCAACACTAGCTGGCAGATCTTGTTGGAATGGTTTTTGGGAACCATTTTAAATTTGAAGGTACACTAAGGTACGCCCACAGTAGAATCCCCAAAAAGGGAGCCTAATTTGGAAACTACACCCCTCAAAGAATTTATTGCGTGGTGTACTGACCACTATGACCCCACAGGCTTTTAATAGAATTTAGAAACACTTCCAATTTCTTCCAATAAAATGTTTTCTAAGCTCCCTATTTTTCATTTTCACAACGGGTAACCAGATAAAAAGCACCAGAAATTCTGTTTCTCTTGAACATAGCAATACCCCATATGCAGTCATGAATTGCTGTTTGGGCACACGGCTTTGTTCAAAACTTCGGATTAATACTGTACTGAGATCTGTCTTCGTACAGTATTTAAATGTATGGCGAAGTTACTTATTCGCGAAGTCGCACGAGACTTCATTGAATAATTTCAGTAGTTGGTTTTTAAAGTGGAAAACCACTTTCAAACTTGGAACCTAAGGCCTCATGCCCACGTTGTTTTGGTCCGCGTCCAAGCCGCATATTTTGCAGCTCGGGCGCGGACCCATTCACTTCAATGGGGCCGCAAAAGATGCCGACAGCACTCCGTGTGCTGTCCGCATCCGTTGCTCCATTCCATGGCCCTGCTAAAAAAAATAGAGCGTGTCCTATTCTTGTCCGTTTTGCGGACAAGAATAGGCATTTCTACAATGGGCCGCATTCTGTTCCGCAGATTGCGGAACGGAATGCGGAGCAGCTTCCGTGTTTTGCGGATCCGCGGTTTGTGGACCGTAAAACACATACGGTCGTGTGCATGAGGCCTAACTTGGGTTCGGTTCCAAGGTACTAGTCGATTTGGCTCTGGAACTTCAAGCAAGATGACCTCTTTACGTTAAAATGGATAAGGTAAGTACAATTTTTTTAAAATGATTAACCTCTGAAAGGCCTTAATATTAAAAGGGTTATCCAAGCCCGGGCCGCTCACACTGATTCTACTTACCTGGCTTCCTGCTTCATGCGCCGCTCCTGGTCACTGCACGGCCATCGCTGCTTCTCCCCATGCGCAGATAAAAACATCCGGTGTCGGGGGAGGGCAGCCAATGGCAGGTGGTGATGGGGACGAGCCTCCCTAGCATCACCAGCGATTCTTGGGAGGCTCGTCCCCATCACCGCCTGCCATTGGCTGTGTTCCCCCCGAAACCGGATGTTTTCATCGGAACATGGGGAGAAGCAGCGATGGCCGAGCAGGGACCAGGAGCGGCGCAGGGAGCGGGGCGTCAAATAAGTAGAATCAGTGTGAGGGGACCAGGGATATGGGGGGGGGGGGGATTCCAGGCTCGGATAACCCCCTTAATCTCCCAAGCCAAGATCAGCAATGAACGTGGCATCTGGGGGTTCATTGATGAGGCCGGCGCAATCACCATTCCCCTTTGTTGCACCCCCTGCTTACAAAGAAGTGATAAATGAAGCAATTTATCATGAACCAAATTTTATTGTAAAATTCAGTGAAGCAGCTAAATCGAATTTTGAGAGCTTCGCTCATCCCTAATAATGGCTCTGTTTTTTTTTGCGATGTACTGTTGTAGTGAAATTGTTTTCAATGTTGACTGTTACATCTAAGAAATCAATTGAATTATGTTGAAACTGGGGCGTAAATCTCATGTTCACATCATTTGAGTGAATGTATGTCACAAAATCCTGAAATAATGTCTCAGGACAAGAGTTAAGCAGACACCTGGATGTTCGGGTTCGAAGAGTTCGGCCGAACTTAACCGCAAAGTTTGGGTTTGGGACCCAAACTTGACCCTGAACCCAAACCACATTGAAGTCAATAGGGACCTGAACTTTTGGGCACTAAAATGGCTCCAAAAATGTCATGGAAAGGGCTAGAGGGCTGCAAAAGGCAGCAAAATGTGTTTAAGAGCATGACAAGTGCTCTGTAAACAAATGTGGATAGGGAATTAACTTAAAATAAAATTAAAAATAACAATGAACTAGGAGGAGGAGGTGGAAGCGGGGGTGGAGGTGGAGGAGATAGCAACACAGTTTTTTATATTTTTTTTTTTATTGGGGTAGCCCCCAAAATATTGGGAGATATAAAAAAATGAAACAAAAAGTAAGTGCACTTGAGTACAAGAATGGATGCTTGAAGCCGGTATAAATGTCTTATCTGCACAAGGTACAGACAAGTCTTGTGGGATCCATGCCTGGTTCATTTTAATAAACATGAGCTTGTCCACGTTGGATGTGGACAGGCGGCTGCGCTTGTCTGTGATAACGCCCCCTGTCATGCTAAATACACGTTCAGACAATACACTGGCTGCAGGGAAGGCTAGCACCTCCAAGGCATAAAGGGAAAGCTCAGGCCATGTGCCCAATTTGAATTCCCAGAAGTTGAATAGGGCAGACCCATCCGTCAGTACATGTAGGCATGTGCACACATACTGATCCACCATGTTCCTGAAATGCTGCCTCCTCTAAGATATTCCATATCAGCTGGTGGTGCTGGTTGTAGTGGCGTGTTGAGAAAGCTTTTCCACAGTTCGGCCATGCTAACCCTACCTTCTGAGGTGCTGGTGGTGCCCCAGCTGCGTTGGTGACCTCTTCCTCCTCCTCTGCCTTGGCCTTGTGCTTCCACTGAGCCCCCACTGTCAGGTGGGAATGTCATCAGCAGCGTGCGTTTGCAGTTAGCATCTTTCGATCAGTAACAGACGTTTTTACTAAATGAGTTCCCTGTCAGCAATGCAGAGCAGGGGTTTTTCCGCGGCAAAACTGGGTTCATGTCACCCACCAATGGAACAGACGATTTTTAGAAATTTAGGACCCTGTCACCCAGGCAGAGCAGGGGTTTGTACCCGGCAAAAATGGTAACATGTCACCCAACAATTAAAAAGAAGATTTTTCTAAATGTCTGTCCCTGTAACCTATACAGAGCAGGGGTTTGTACTCGGCAAAAATGGTAACATGTCACCCAAAAATTGAAAAGAAGAATTTTAGAAATTTCTGTCACTGTCACCTATGTAGAGCAGGGGTTTGTACCCGGCAAACATGTTAACATGTCACCCAACAATTGAAAATAAGAATTTTTGAAATTTAGGTCCCTGTCACCTATGCAGTACAGGGTTACTTGACAGCAAAAAATTGGAATATGTCAACCCCTGAACTCCCAGACAGATTAACTATATTATTGTCCCCGGCACATATGCAGCGCAGGCCGCAAAGGAAATTACTGGCCTTAAAAAATATAATTTTTTCACCACCAATGAAAAACATGGATTTAAGGAGTATATTTTAGGGTGTAGGACCTCATCGTTCTCCACATCATCTTCCACCCAGTCTTCACCCATGCCCGCTTTGTCGCTCTGCACACCGCACACCGTGGTTGTCTTCCCATGTCCTCATTCTGAAACATAAGTGGTTGGGCATCAGTGCACTCAATCTCTTCCACTTCTTGGGATGGCCCTGGAAGGCCCTGGGAAACCCTGCCTGCAGACTCATCAAAAAGCATAAGAGACTGCTGCATGACTTGGGGCTCAGACTGCTTGGTTGATTTGCAAGGGGGTGAGGTGCAAGATAGATGCCCATGGGATGCAGGTGCCAACTCTGTGCTTTCAGCAGGGGATGGGGTGGGAGACAATATGAAGGAACTGAAGGCACTGCCTGCCACCCAATCTACTAGTGCTTGTAATTGTTCTGGCCTCACCATTTGTAGAGCGGCATTCAGGCCTACCAAATAACGCTGATGGTTCTGTCTCCTACTCGCACCTGAGGAAGGTGTTTCACTTGGGCGGGTAGCTGGCACAGAACGACCACGTCCTCTCCCTGCAACAAGAGCTCCACCAAAACCAGCAGCACCACGACTAGGGCTACGTCCCTTATTTGACGTTCTCCTCAATATTTGAGTTCACCCACCAAACTAACAGATGGTTTATCTCAGGTGACAATTTAACTGACAATAGTCAACAATTAAGTTCACTAACAGTAAGGCAGTGCCGGTGTCATAAATAGACTACATTTGTTTAGGTCACACAACAGTGTAACGTAGCAAGCAATTCAATACAATTACTTCACTATCACAAAAAATTTGATTTTTCCAACCAACAATGTAACAGCAGAAGTTAACGGTTTAATTGGACTGTCAGAAACGCAGTGTAGCCGCAAATGTGCAATATATGCTTTTTGCAACCAGCTATGTAAATGCAGTAGTTTACGGCTTTATTGGAATATCAGAAATGCATACTAGGCCGCAAATGTGCAATCTAGCACAAAACCAGAGTATTTGGCAACCAACTATAAAAATGCTGTATTTCACTGGTTAATTGGAATATCTGAAATGCAGACTAGGCTGCAAATGTACAATCTACCACAAAACCTGTGTTTTTGCAACCAACTCTAAAAATGCTGTATTTCACTAGTTAATTGGAATATCTGAAATGCAGACTAGGCCGCTAATGTGCTATGTGGCACTATAACAGTGTTTTTTGCAGCCAACTATAAAAATGCAGTATATCACTGCTTAATTGGAATATCTGAAATGCAGACTAGTCCACTAATGTGCTAGGTGTCACAAAACCAGTGTTTTTTGCAACCAACTATAAAAATGCTGTATTTCACTGGTTAATTCGAATATCTGAAAAGCAGACTAGGCTGCAAATGTGCAATCTACCACAAAACCTATGTTTTTAGCAACCAACTATAAAAATGCAGTATTTCACTGGTTAATTGGAATATCTGAAATCCAGACTAGGCCGCTAATGTGCTATGTGGCACTATAACAGTGTTTTTTGCAGCCAAATATAAAAATGCAGTATTTCACTAGTTAATTGGAATATCAGAAATGCAGACTAGGCCACAAATGTGCTATGTGTCACAAAACCAGTGTTTTTTGCGGCCAACTATAAAAATGCAGTATTTCACTGGTTAATTGGAATATATGAAATTCAGACTAGGCCGCTAATGTGCTATGTGGCACTATAACAGTGTTTTGTGCAACCAACTATTAAAATGAGGTGTTTCACTAGTTAATTGGAATATCTGAAATGCAGCATAGAATGCAAATATGCTATCTAGCACAAAAAGTGTGCTTTTTTACAGCAGCAAGGTAACTGCAGTATTTAGCGATTTTATTGGCCTGTCAGATATGCAGTGCCTGTACACATGCAGCTCACATGCAGTTGCAAGAGCACTGCACTTGCAAAAATGGCCGCCGACGCCCACCTAACTAACAGATGGATTGAACGTTTTTTTGGAGTTTCAATGGCGCTCAGGGCTGGGTACAAAAATGTAGCATAGCACCCTCTATAATGGCTGTAGTTTGAAGATTGCAGTACACCAAGAACACCTGAATTCTTGCTTAATCTGTCCCTCACAGCAGCAGCAGCAGCCTTTCCCTACACTAGTTAGAGCAGAGTGACGTGCGGCTCTATGTGACTCCAGCTTATATAGAGGCTGGGTCACATGCTTCACTTGGCCAATCACAGCCATGCCATTAGTAGGCTTGATGGCTTCTAAGGGCAGACTAGTTAAATACTTGTTGATTGGCTGCCCTGCAGCTTTTCAACAAGTGCTATAAAACGGCAGAACACCGAATTCGAACCCGAACATTCAGTAAAATGTTCGGGTTGAGGTCCGGGTACTTAAATCGCTCGGGTTCGCTCAACTCTACTCAGGACCAAACCTAATCAAACCTAAACCATATCATCTGTAAAACAAACAAAAGATGTAATATGTTGAATAAAGGGGTTCAGTGAAGAATGTATTTTTCCTCAAACAATAGTAAAAAAATCAGAAAACATGGGCGAGCGATTATTTCTTACACATCCAACATACCCTTACTGATATTTCCTGTCCTAAATACATAAAAACACGACATGCCCAACAGGACATCCAATAGTGTCAGCCAGGGGCTCTGGTAAAGAATCCAACTACAGATACCTGGATTGGGTATTATGTCCTATACTGGTAAAAAATTCCATCTTACATTAGTGATACCAATGATTTTTTAAAAGCGATTGAGGTCTTCCAGTGGCAAGAGGAATATAGAAAATTGATGTGAAAAGTCTGTACACACGCATCCCCCATGATGAAGGACTGGGGGCAATAGAGAGCAGGCTTTTCCAGGATTTTGTTAAAGAATCTTTGTTGTCTGTGTTACAGAATAATGCTTTTGATTTTGGGGGCAAGTGGTACATGCAACAGTGGCCCAAATTTAATATTTTTTAGCTATTTTTGAAGAAAAATACATCTTCACTGAAAAGAACCCCTTTATTCAACATATTACATTTTTTGTTCGTTTTATAGACAATATGATTTGGTCTGGCCCTGTGACATTATGTTAGGATTTTATGACGTACATTTAATCAAATTATATGAACATGAGATTCACATCCCAGTTACAGGATAATTCCGTTGATTTCTTAGATGTAACAGTCATCATTGAGCAGAACAATTTGGTTACAACTAGAGATGAGTGAATAGAAGTTGACAAAGTGGAATTCGATCCGAATTTCAGGAAAAATTTGATTTGCACCGAATCCAAATTTCCTTATGCTTTGTGGTAACGAATCGCATTTTTTCCTAAAATGGCTGGTGCACGTGTGAGGACATGGAGCAAGGAACTCTGGGAAGGAGGGGTCACCCAAAATGCCATGCATGCAGCCAATGATCAGCAAGCCCTGTGATGTCACAGCCCTATAGCCTAAGCCATCTTGGATTCTGAAATTTTCCAGTGTACTTAGTGCAGGGAGACAACAGCAGGCACTAGGAACAGTGCTAGAAAAAATTGTGCCAAAATATTATGTACAAGTTAAGGGAAAGATTATTCAAGGTGTAGGGAAAGAATTGGGAGGAATAATTCCACAGCATTTATGTAGAACAGGGTTCAGTAGGGGAGATGACAGCCTGGGTAATAGGAACAATCCTGTTACACCTTGCTCCACTAACTGGGGATCCAAATTGCCATTATACAGCTCTGTAATTCCAGCAAACTGTTCTTGTTATTGGGGTGCAAGTGATGTTTGATACAGCCATTAACAGGGTTTATTACAAGGAAATACTTCTACGTCTTATTTGCCCATGTGCGGTGCAGTTATATGTTCTAAAGCATTTTTTGTCTTGTATTAGTCGGAAAAAAATGGCTTAGTTATTAGCCGTTGTGTGGTGAAGTGCTAAAATTACATCCCTTTTTGGCCAATTTTAGTGGCAAAAGAAAAATTTATTTGCCGTTCAGCAGTGCAGTTTTATGTTCTAAAGCCATTTTTGTTGTGTATTAGTGGCAAAAGTAAAATCTTTTTGCCATTCAGCAGTACAGTTATATGTTCTAAAGCCTTTTTTGGCATGTAATAGTGGCAAAATAAAAATATATTTGCTGTTCAACAGTGCAGTTATATGTTCCAAAGCCCTTTTTATCATGTATAATAGTGATGAGCGGCAGGGGCAATATTCAAATTCGCAATATTTCCCAAATATATGGGCGAATATTTGCCATATATTCGTGAATTCGTTATCTTCGTGCGCTATTTTTTTTTTTTATTGCAAAATGTAAAATTCGCTTAATGCACATGCGCAAAAGGAGGCGTGACCTAATTCAAACTACCCGATGTTTGAGAAGATTGGAAAAGATGGTGGGAAGCTATTTTCGCGACCGTGAGGAAGAACTACTGATCACTGTAAGTAATTTGAGATTACAGCAGTGTATTTGATTACATTTCACATGCATGTCAAAACAATCGCTTTATATGCAGATAGAATGTTATGACATTTTCGCGATTACAAAAATCGCCACTTATGATACAAATTTATTTTTGCAATACATACAACCTCATATTTTATAGGGTCTAAGTAGATTTTACTGATTGGTGCACTAAGTATTGTTGTGACATCACAGCACTATATCTGTAGCATGTATGTATGGACAGCAGAGAAATATCTCTCACATGAACATTGCACATCCATTTTCCTGCCTCACACTACATACCACACACAAACACACACACACACAAACACAGTTTATAGATTAGAGTTTGTGTCTTGTTGGTCAGGACTCAGGAGAAGCTTTCTTTGTATTACTGCCAGCATTTGCTGCTGGTTCATTTAGAGTTACCCAAAGTCCACCACGGGGAGGCAAACCAGATTTACACCCCATACCGTACTGTCCCTTCACTAGACAGGTATATCTCTGCTCAGCTGGCCAATATCTGATTGCTCAGACCCCACACAAATACAATCGCAATACAATCCGATCTTATAACGGTAACATTAAATCTAATATTTCCCTTTCAAAGACTTATATACTTTTTGATGTTTTGTTGAGCACAATATTTTCAATACTTGTATAAAAAAAAATTGGGATTATATGCTTGTGTCTTCATCCTGCAGGATGGCCATCTTGAAAAAATGGTCCGACTTGAAACGTCGGAACTAAGATGGGATCAGAGAGATCCATGACCGCACATGCCCAGTTACAATGCTTACATTACTTTTGCATCTCTTGCCAACACGCTGTAATGTATATATACAGTTAGTTAAATAAGTATTTTATCTCTTTACAATTGATTACTTAGTACCTGGTGTGACACGTACCAAATCAGCTGGTTACATCATACATCTCTACCTCGCCATGAGTATATATATATATGTATACACACACACACACACAGCGAGGTACATATGTATTATGTAACTGGCTGATTTTGTACGTTTTACACACACAGAAATATATATATATATATATATATATATATATATTATATGTGTATATATTATATACATAAACTGCACTCATCATTCTCACAATGAGACAGAATATGGAGACACTAAAACAAGATTTTTTACCATTCAAAAATTCTATTATTGTCTAAAACTATTTTTTTTTAAAGTATACATATTAGGTATCACCACATCCGTAATAACCAGCTGTATAAAATTATCACATAACTTAAGCCCTGAGGTGAACCCTATTAAAAAATAAGAAAATAAAAACTGTGTCAAGAAAGTCATTTTCACCTTACATTACAAAAAGCTTAATACCAAGATATATATTTTTTTGTAAATTTAAAAAAAATAACAATAAAATTTTGTGACTGCATTTTATCACTGTCATGAAATACAGTATGTGACTAGAAAATAATCTCAGAATGGCCTGGATAAGTAAAAGCATTTTCAAGTTACTACCACATAAAGTGACACATGTCAGATTTGATAAAAATGGCCTGGGCAGAAATTTGAACACTGGCCCGGTCATTAAGTGGTAAATTTGCATTTGTTATGAGTTCCGAGTTGTTTGTCTAAATTCTGAACATTGTGTGATCACAGGGGCTCCAGTTCCCACTGTGCACACTGACCTTCTGCAGAAGAAATGGAGGTTGTGGTGGTGTCTGCAGAGGAGGATGAGGAGGGGGAGGATGAGGGAGAGCAGGCTGTACTCTCCCAGCATGCAGATGCTCCACCACCACCTGATGTGGGAGAAAATGTGGAGATGGAGGCCGAACAGGCTGGTCCCTGTCACCTGCTGCATGCCCTCCCCCCCCCCCCCCACCACCAGCTCCTGATGAGGAAAAATAGGAGGAGGATATCCCCAGGCCCCGGCAGGAGGGTAAATATGTGCACACAGCAATATAATTCTGTATCCATAACATGTACAGAAACAAAGGACCAACAATGACGGGAAAAGCAGACACTACAGTAGTAGAAAACAACAACACTGGACACTAACTGCAATCTTCATAAAAACCATTAACTAACCAACTAAATCACACAGCTGTGACTGGACTAGTTTCGTAGTGTACGTCAAAGGATATATTACTTTCTGGGGTTAAATTCAGTTGCAAAAATAGAAATGCCGTAAATCTGGTGTTCCAGCTGTGACTGGACAAGTTTCATAGTGTTCGTCGAGGATACATTATTTTCTGGGGTGAAATTCAATTGCCAAAATAGCAATACCCAAAATCCGGTGTTCTAAGCTGTTGCAGGCCAAGTGTAAATCTGTCCGTAAAAGGGTATATTACACTCAGCGTGCATCTCCAAGTGTATTTCTTTCCGTTAAAGGGTATATTACAGTAAGTGTTAAAATACAGCATATTCCTCTACATTTTCACACACGGTTTTTCATCTCTAAGTGTTTTTCTTTTCGATAAAGGGTATATTACACAAAGTGTTAAAATACAAGTGCTGAAAGCATAATCCTACATATTTTTTCACATGCTACTGTGCATCTCCAAGTGTAAATCTGTCCGTAAAAGGATACCTTTCATCCAGGGCCTAAATATTAGGCCTACAGTTGATATTCCCCTAAATCTGTGGTTACTGCTGTGCCTGGATAAGTGTAATACGGTACATAAATAGATAGACAGATAGTGTTAGGTGCCTGTAAAAAAAAGGCCTGAATTTGAATTCAATACATTGGGCCAAATAATTTTTTTCTTATTGTGGTAAACGGTAACAATGAGGAAAACATCTAGTAAGGGACCCGGACTCGGACATGGTCGTGGTGTTGTTAGTGGACCCTATGGTGCTGGGAGAGGACGTGGCCGTTCTGCAATGGCCACACATCCTAGTGAACCAACTACCTCAGGTTCCAGTACCCGCCAAAATTTACAGCGATATTTGGTGGGGCCTGAAGGAATGTGCTGTCTTGAACTCTGTGTAAGAACATTCTGTCATAACCAGAATGTTTTGGTGAGCCGAGTATCTAACAGGAATTCCTTAACTTGTCCGTGTCAGTTAGTATGTGGAGCATGAAGGCAAGGATGTAACTGGGGAAAGTATGTTGTATAACGGTATGTGTCTCATTATGATTGGAGGCTATATTGCTTGGAAAAAGATGATTGAATAATGAAAGGGCGTATAATGTCCTATATAAGCTTGAACATTAGTATCAATAAACAGAGTGATTTTGATCATCATATGTGTAGTGTTGAGCGAACAGTTCGAGCATAGTTCGGGTTCGTACCGAATTTTGGGTTGTTCGTGACCCAGACCCGGACCCGAACATTTTCAAAAAAGTTCGGGTTCGGGTCCGTTGTTCGGTGATTTCTTCCTGCTTTCTAAAGGGCTGCACAGCAGCTAATCAGCTAGCGTTTTACTTCTTGCCCTAAGAAGCCATCACAGCCATGCCTACTAATGGCATGGCTGCGATTAGCCAAGTGCAGCATGTGACCCAGCCTTTATTTAAGCTAGAGTCACGTAGCGCCGCATGTCACACTGCTCTGATTAGTGTAGGGACAGGAGGCAGCTTCTGTGAGGGCGAGATTAGGCAGGGAAAAGTCAGCAACAGCACGTAATGAACTGATCGATCTACAGCTGTGAATGATTCAACTTCTGCTAGTTAATTGCTCACTGATTTTTAGGCTGCAGAGAGCGTTTTTCTGTCACTTTTTTTCTGGGTTGATCGGCGGCTATTTTGTGACTTGTCGTGCACCAGAACAAGCTGCCAGCATGATCATCAATCCATCAATACTAGGTTTTTTTTTTTGCTATATCCTACATCAGGGGCTTGGCTGTGCTTATTGTCACCCTTAGAAAATCAGGATAGAAATTTCTATATTTTATTAAGGGGTTAAATATAATTGCCAAAATACCAATCCCCTAAATCTGGTGTTCCAGCTTTGGCTAGCCAAGTGTAATACTGTCTGCTGTCTGGCAAAGTATAATAGTGTCCGCCAAAACATATATTTTGTTCAATTGCCAAAATAGCAATACTCTGAATCTGGTGTTCCAGCAGTTGAAGGCCTAGTTTAAATCTGTTCGTAACAGGGTATATTTTGTTCTGGGGTGAAATTCTATTGCCAAAATAGCAATACCCTGAATCTGGTGTCCCAGCACTGGCTGGCAAAGTATAATAGTGTCCGCCAAAACATATATTTTGTTCTGGGGTTAAATTCAATTGCCAAAATAGCAATACCCTGAATCTGGTGTCCCAGCAGTGGCTGGCAAAGTATAATAGTGTCCGCCAAAACATATATTTTGTTCTTCGTTGAAATTCAATTGCCAAATTAGCAATACCCTGAATCTGGTGTTCCAGCAGTTGCAGGCCTAGTTTAAATCTGTCTGAAACAGGGTATATTTTGTTCTGGGGTGAAATTCAATTGCCAAAATAGCAATACCCTTAATCTGGTGTCTCAGCACTGTCTGGCAAAGTATAATAGTGTCCGCCAAAACATATATTTTGTTCTGGGGTTAAATTCAATTGCCAAAATAGCAATACCCTGAATCTGGTGTCCCAGCACTGGCTGGCAAAGTATAATAGTGTCCGCCAAAACATATATTTTGTTCTGGGGTTAAATTCAATTGCCAAAATAGCAATACCCTGAATCTGGTGTCCCAGGATTGGCTGGCAAAGTATAATAGTGCCCGCCAAAACATATATTTTGTTCATGGGTGAAATTCAATTGCCAAAATAGCAATACCCTGAATCTGGTGTCCCAGCAGTGGCTGGCAAAGTATAATAGTGTCTGCCAAAACATATATTTTGTTCTGGGGTGAAATTCAATTGCCAAAATAGCAATACCCTGAATCTGGTGTTCCAGTTGTTGCAGGCAAAGTGTTAATCTGTCCTTAAAAGGGTATATTACACTCAAGGTGTATATACAAGTGCTGAGAGGGTCATCCTCAATAACTTCACATGCTACCGTGCATCTCCCATTGTATTTCTGTCCGTTAAAGGGTATATTACACAAAGTGTTAAAATACAATTGCTGAATGCATGATCCTACATATTTTTTCACACGCTACTGTGCATCTCCAAGTGTAAATCTGTCCATAAAAGAATACCTTTCATCCAGGGCCTAAATACTAGCCCTAAAACAGATATTCCACTAAATCAGTGGTTACTGCTGTGCCTGGATTAGTGTAATACGCTACATAAATAAATAGGCAGATAGTGTTAGGTGCCTGTAAAAAAAGGCCTGAATTTGAAATCAATACATTGGGCCAAATATTTTTTTTCTTATTGTGGTGCTTGGTGAACATTAACAATGAGGAAAACATCTAGTAAGGGACGCGGACGCGGTCGTGGTGGTGTTAGTGTACCCTCTTGTGCTGGGAGAGGACGTGGCCATTCTGCCACAGCCACACGTCCTAGTGAACCAACTACCTCGGGTGCCAGTACCCGCCAGAATTTACAGCGATATTTGGTGGGGCCCAATGCCGTTCTAAGGATGGTAAGGCCTGAGCAGGTACAGGCGCTAGTCAATTGGGTGGCCGACAGTGGATCCAGCACGTTTACAACATTATCTCCCACCCAGTCTTCTGCAGAAAGCGCACAGGTGGCGCCTGAAAACCAAGCCCATGAGTCTGTCAAATCACCCCCATGAACTTCAGGGAAACTGTCTGAGCCTCAAGTCATGCAGCAGTCTCTTATGCTGGCAGGGTTTCCCCAGGGAATCCACCTTGCCCTTCCCCAGTGGTGGAAGACATAGAATGCACTGATGCACAACCACTGATGTTTTCTGATGATGAGGACATGGGAATACCACCTCATCGGAGTCCGCACGTCTCTGATGATGATGACGAAACACAGGTGCCAACTGCTGTGTCTTTCTGCAGTGTGCAGACCGAACAGGTGGTCAGGGAGGAAGACTGTGTGGAAGACGATGCAGGGGACGATGAGGTCCTAGACCCCACATGGAATGAAGGTCGTGCCACTGACTTTCATAGTTCAGAGGAAGAGGCAGTGGTGAGACCGAGCCAACAGCGTAGCAAAAGAGGGAGCAGGGAGCAGAAGCAGAACAGCCGCCGACAATAGTGTTCGCCTGCTACTGGCCACCGCCACCAGGGACCGAGCACGCCAAAGGCAACTTCAAGGAGTTCCCTGGCATGGCACTTCTTTAAACAATGTGCTGACGACAAGACCCGAGTGGTTTGCACGCTGTGCCATCAGAGCTTGAAGCGAGGCATTAACGTTCTGAACCTTAGCACAACCTGCATGACCAGGCATCTACATGCAAAGCATGAACTGCAGTGGAGTAAACACCTTAAAAACAATGAACTCAGTCAGGCTCCCCCTGCTCTCTCTTCTGCTGCTGCCTCGGCCTCATCCTCCGCCTCGCGAGGAATGTTGGCACCTGCCACCCACCAAACACAGGATGTGCCACCGACAACACCACCTCCGTCACCAAGCATCTCTACCATGTCACACGGCAGCGTTCAGCTCTCCATCTCACAAACCTTGGAGAGAAAGCTTAAATTCCCATCTAGCCACGCTCGAGCCCTGGGCCTGAATGCCAGCATTTCTAAACTCCTGGCCTTTGAAATGCTGTCATTCAGGCTGGTGGACAATGACAGCTTCAAACAGCTGATGTCCATGGCTGTCCCACAGTATGTTGTTTCCAGCTTCCACTACTTCTCCAAGACAGCAGTGCCTTCCCTGCACAACCAAGTATCTGATAAAATAAAATGTGCACTGGGCAACGCCATCTGTGGCAAGATCCACCTAACCACAGATACGTGGACCAGTAAGCACGGCAAGGGACGCTATATCTCCCTAACTGCACACTGGGTAAAAGTAGTGGCGACTGTGCCCCAGGCGGAGAGTTCCTTGGTGCACGTCCTTCCGCCACCAAGGATCGCAGGTCATCATTCTTTGCCTCCTGTAGCCTCCTCCTCCTACTCAGCTTCCTCCTCCTCTGCTTCCACCAGCTCATCCAGTCAGTCACACACCTTTACCACCAAATTCAGCACAGCCCGGGTAAACGTCAGCAGGCCATTCTGAAACTCGTATGTTTGGAGGACAGGCCCCACACCGCGCAGGAGTTGTGGCGGGTTATTGAACAACAGACCGACGAGTGGTTGCTGCCGGTGGGCCTCAAGCCCGGCCTGGTGGTGTGCGATAATGGGCGAAATCTCGTCGCAGCTCTGGGACTAGCCGGTTTGACGCATATCCCTTGCCTGGCGCATGTGCTGAATTTGGTGGTGCAGAAGTTCATTCACAACTTCCCCAACATGTCAGAGCTGCTGCATAAAGTGCGGGCCGTCTGTGCACGCTTCCGGCATTCACATCCTGCCGCTGCTCGTCTGTCTGCGCTACAGTGTAACTTCGGCCTTCCCGCTCACTGCCTCATATGCGACGTGCCCACCAGGTGGAACTCCACCTTGCACATGCTGGAGAGACTGTGCGAGCAGCAGCAGTCCATAGTGAAGTATTAGCTGCAGCACGCACGCGTCAGTCGCACTGCGGAACAGCATCACTTCACCACCAATGATTGGGCCTCCATGCGAGACCTGTGTGCCCTGTTCGCTGTTTCGAGTACTCCACCAACATGGCCAGTGGCGATGACACCGTCATCAGCGTTACAATACCACTTCTATGTGTCCTTCAGAAAAAACTAAGGGCGATGATGGAAGAGGAGGTGGCCCAGGAGGAGGGGGAGGAGGATGAGGGGTCATTTTTAGCACTTTCAGGCCAGTCTCTTAGAAGTGGCTCAGAGGGAGCTTTTTTGCAACAGCAGAGGCCGGGTACAAATGTGGCCAGCCAGGGCCCACTACTGGAGGCCGAGGAGGATGAGGATGAGGTGGAGGAGGATGAGGATAAAGCAGGTTCACAGCGGGGTGGCACCCGACACAGCTCAGGCCCATCACTGGTGCGTGGCTGTGGGGATATGGAGGACGATGACGATACGCCTCCCACAGAGGACAGCTTGTGCCTGCGCAACGACAGCAGAGTTGCCCACATTTTACTTCCTGCACTGGAGCGTGATAGGAAGGTGCGCGAGTACAAGCGCACGCTGGTAGACGCGCTCCTGAGAGCATTCTAAAATGTCACAGGGGAAAAGATGGAAGCCCAGGCAAAGGCAGAGGAGGAGCAAGAGGTCGCCAACGCAGCTGTGTCACGGCCAGCTCCTCTGAGTGCAGAGTTAGCATGGCAAAATTGTGGAAAAGTTTTGTCTCCACGCCACAGCTAACTGCACCACCACCTGATACGGAACGTGTTAGCAGGAGGCAGCATTTCACTAACATGGTTGAACAGTACGTCTGCACACCCCTCCACATACTGACTGATGGTTCGGCCCCATTCAACTTCTGGGTCTCCAAATTGTCCACATGGCCAGAGTTAGCATTTTATGCCTTGGAGGTGCTGGCAGGACCTGTCCCTCCCTTGTGCAGAATAGACATTTATAACTGCCTCCCCCTCAACCATGTGTTCTTGTACTCTGCGGCACTTCTTTATTGAATCCTAATTTTTTTAACTTTACCATGATCTTGCGGTGCAAACCAAAGTTGAATGAACCTTTCCTCAATCTGTGTGATATGATGCCTTATTACTTGCTGTAGGTCCTCTCTCCTCTGTCTGGGTGCTGGGGCCTAAATAACTGAAAGTGGCCTCCTCCAGTGGTGGGTGATATGACGCATGATTCTCTGCTGAGGGACCTCTCACCTCTGTCTGGGTGCTGGGGCCTAATTAACTGAAAGTGGCCTTCTCCAGTGGTGGGTAATATGACGCATGATTCTCTACTGTGGGACCTCTCTCCTCTGTCTGGGTGCTGGGGCCTAAATAACTGAAAGTTGCCTTCTCCAGGTGAGGGTGATATGACGCCTTATTTCTTGATGTGGGATCTCTCTCCTCTGTCTGGGTGCTGGGGCCTAAATAACTGAAAGTGGCCTTCTCCAGTGGTGGGTGATATGACGCCGTATTTCTTGATGTGGGACCTCTCTCCTCTGTCTGGGTGCTGAGGCCTAAATAACTGAAAGTGGCCTTCTCCAGTGGTGGGTGATATGACGCATGATTCCTTGCTGTGGGACCTCTCTCCCCTGTCTGGGTGCTGGGGCCTAAATAAATGAAAGTGGCCTTCTCCAGTGGTGGGTGATATGACGCATGATTCCTTGCTGTGGGACCTCTCTCCTCTTTCTGGGTGCTGGGGCCTAAATAACTGAAAGTGGCTTTCTCCAGTGGTGGGTGATATGACGCATGATTCTCTGCTATGGGACCTCTTTCCAATTGATATTGGTTAATTTTAATTTATCTTAGTTTATTTACATTCATTTCACTATCCACATTTGTTTGCAGGGCATTTACTTTCATTTTGCTGCCTTTTGCAGCCCTCTAGCCCTTGCCTGGACTATTTTACAGCCTTTTTAGTGCCCAAAAGTGCAGGTCCCCATTGACTTCAATGGGGTTCGGGTTCGGGATTCAGTTCGGGTCGAGTTCGGATCCCGAACCCGAACATTTTCGGGAAGTTCGGCCGAACTTCTCGAACCCGAACATCCAGGTGTTCGCTCAACCCTACATATGTGTCATGTGTGATATGGTCATATTCACTCTCCTGGCACCAGAAAAGACTTAAACCAAGCTGATTCATCTACTCATCTTTTATTATCATCCTATCAATTTGGGGGCTCGTCCAGGATCGAGAGGTCGTCCTCGGGTCTGGTGAGAAGTGAAATCGATTTTTGTCCCCTGCCTGATCCGATGGCACCAGCCACACCTCGATCTACAATAGTAAGTACGGATGAACCCTATTTTAGACTAGAGAGCTACAGAAGCTGTGTCAGGGACACACGTAACTCAACTCAGGGAGTTGTGCATACATACAAAGACAAAGAGGGGAGTGCACTCCAAAATACCGCTGTTCAGGGAACAGGGAAGTCAAAGCTTGGATTAAGTCTTACATGTCAAATATGCATAGATGTTATAAGATCTTGTAGAATTATAAGATTATCTGTTTGTATGAACTGCAGACTGGTTGGTAAGTGCACAGTCGCTCTTCATTGTTATTAATACTCTGTGAAATTGTGTTGAGTAAACTTGTATGCGTTGTGAGAATCGTTAGACGCCCCAGTACTCTGGCGAGGAGAAATCCGTTATAATCCAGAAATACCGAACGCAAGTGGTGATTCGAAACAACACTAGTCGTTAGGGATTCAGAGGAATATTCCTCATATTCAGCACAGCTAGCCCTGGGCAGACATTGTTCCAAATATTCTCTGAATACAACAATGGGAGGGCGGGGATCCAAGACTGATTACCCCAAACCTGAACCAGGTGAAACATGTAAAATTTATGTGTCAAGAGTTAGTCCTACCAACTACTATTTAGTAATCCCATGGGTAGACAACTTAGCAGGGTGGACCAAGACAATGGAGGCTGCTGATCCTTTTCCCAGAGACGGCGACAACAGCGTGTATCACATGGACATGGTCAAAGGACTTTGCCTGGGTGATACTAAAGCGTGGCCTCATTTTGAGCCCGACCCGTCCTGGGACATGCAATACATGAGACAGGGAGGAGTACAATGGCTGGAAATTGCTCCACATTGGTACAACACAAATGGGGAGAAAAAGACTAAAAAGAGAATAATGAAAAATGATAGTAAGTTACATGAGATAGAACTAAACCGACAAGAGCAGAGGAACCAACTTGGGGCCCCGAAACACCCCCTCCTACATCTCCTCCTCCCTTGTATGACTGTACATCAACCAACGTATCTTAGTACCAATGCGGCCAAACAAGAGGAGGATGAAATGGCCACATCACTCCTAGCAACCAGCTCCGGCAAGTCCTACCAAGAGAGGAAACAAGGGAGACCCTAGATGTGGGACCTTCACATGGTTATGATACTAGGAGCAAAAAAGGTAAAGAAGAGAAGAGGGAAGAGGTTGAGTTAACAGCACCCTTCATGACTGTAGGCATACACTTAATGAAAAAACCTCTTGACATAGACGATTTGAATAAAATCATTAAACACTGTCCCAAGCCCTCAATAGCGCCCCTTGGTACGGTAGCATACTTAAAAAGGCATGCAATGGTCACAATTTCACTCAGGAAGACTTAAGGCTGATAATTGATGGAATTATAAGTACACACAGAGAATGGGATTGGAAAAAGGTGAAAACCATCTCATAAATCCAACCAAACTCAGAGGCAGATAATTACATCTGTAACACACACAATGGCATAAAAGAGATATGGACACAGGTACAGGAACACATGAGTGAAGTGTTCAAACAGAAGTCATCACTTCCTGTAGCAGTGGCATGTAAACAAAAACTTGCTGAGAGTGTCACTGAATTCTGGAAACGATTCATGGATTGCTGGAAGCTGGAGGCTGGTTTACCCGTGCACCAGAATGACAGCTTAATCATTTCCACATTCATTAACAACCTGTTTGATAAACTATTCCTCACTGTAAAACAAAATGTTTCATCATGGACATCCGATAAAACGAAGGACTTTGAGAAACATCTTTATGAAAAGGAAGCAGCCGGATGTTTTGATGTGAGGAAACTCCCAGCCCCAGCTACACACATGTATGCAGGCACAAGGGGGAGGGGTTGAAGCAGATGCAGGGGGAGAGGTGGTTACTCCAGACAAGGAGACAGAGAACAGATCACAAACCCATATTCAAACACCAGCTGTTATAATTGTGGGCAGTAAGGACACTGGGCAAGGCAGTGCATGGCACTACGTAGAAACACATTAGTGCAGGTAGCACATAACCAACAACAGCCGACACAGGCAGGACAGAACAGGAACCAACAGAACACACAGAACCAGCCCAGATTCCCTATTGACTGGAACAATCAGCAAGCCTACTGACGGGGCCCGGAGGGAGTCACCCCAACTTTCACACAGGTCACATCACGCTGCAAATACACACCTATCATTTTACTTAAAGTAGCAGGAAGAAAAACAGAGTTTATGGTAGACAGCTGTGCCACCTCTAGTGTGTTAAACAAAGATTTGTACAAGGGACCTTTGAGAGAGTCGGACCCCTCTATGGGAATTAACGGGTTTTTTACTAAGACATACAAAACAAAAGCACTCCCGATAGAGACAGTGGACGGTGAGTACATCACGGACCACACGTTCAGCATCATTCCAGATTGTCCGGTCAGCCTATTAGGAAGAGACCTCTTTGTGAAACTTGACTTAAGGGTGACAGTAGAAAATGATGGGCTCAGCATTCAATGAACAACAATGCCAATAATAGCCCCAGTCTCTTACACATTTGTGAATCTTCAGGACTGGCCAGAATTAAAGGACATAAACCCTAACCTATGGTCACAAGGTGATTATGACACAGGACTGATAGACTGTACAACATATGAGGCAACTCTCAAGGAAGGGGCCACACCTGTCTACCAGAAACAATACCCGCTCCCAAAACACAAAATTGAGGGCTTACAGACAATTATTGAAGAATTTTTAAAAAAAGGAATTCTGGAGGAAGGGATTTCACCCTACAGCACCCCTATAAATCCTGTGACAAAGGCAGATGGTACTACTCGCTTTGTACAGGATTTGAGGGCAATCAACAATATCATTGTACCCATTGCACCCGTAGTTCCAGACATCAACGCCCTCTTATTCTCCATCCCCCAGAAGCCGCCTGGTTTAGTTTTATTGATTTAAAGAATGCCTTCTTCTCAATCCCAGTTAATAAGAGTACCAGACTACTTTTTTCTTTTTCTTTGAGAGACGGCAGCTAACCTGGGGCCGGATGCCACAGTGATATTCTGATTCGCCAGCTGTGTACAGCATTGTCCTCCAAGCCACTTTGAAACCATTGCACCCCCTAGGTTCGGTGCTGATACAATATGTGAACAATTTGTTACTGTGAAGTATGTCAGAGGAGGCCAATGTTACTGATGGTGTATCTTTGTTAAAATGGTTATCAGAATGTGGACACAAGGTGTCACGCAAGAAAATGCAATGGTGTAAAAAGCAAGTTGAGTACTTAGGCTTTGTCCTCACAGAAGGGGAAAGGCGGATCAGTCTGGAGCGATTCCAGTCTGTAGCGGGACTGGTCACCCCACACACCAAGAAGGAAATGCTGTCCTTCCTTGGTATGATAAATTATTGCAGACAATGGACACCTGACTGTTCCTACTATGATAATATCCTGAGGCAAGCCACTCTGGAAGACAAACCAGAGCTCATAAGATGGTCTGAGGAAATGTTGAATGCTTTTGGGCCTCCCTGACTATAAGCTGCCGTTCCACATGTTTGCGCGCCAAAATTGTAAAACCATGGCGGGGGTGCTAACACAAGAACATGGAGGCAAGTTGCGTCCTTGTGCTTTTTTCTCAAAGATAATGCCGGTATCCGTACAAGGCATGCCGGCATGTCTGCATACTCTTGCGGCTTGTGCTATGATGGTGGAGCTCGCGACCCCCCTCACACTGGGGTACCCCACCATCCTACACACATCTCATGATGTAGTGGGGTTACTACGAGGCATACACACCCAACACATGTCAGCCCAGCGACCCTTATGTGACCCCTCCTTACAAATCAAATATGCCCCACATTCGGCAAGGCCAGCACTGATATTGAATGCACTCATAGGGCTAAAAGGAGAAGAAGACGCCCTGCCCGACACACATGACTGCCTCAAAGTGTTAGAGTATGAGACTTCCCCCAGAATGGATTTGTCAGCGACACCTGGGACAGGGGCACCTGAAGTATTTGTTGACAACTCATGCTCACACCCACTCGATACTGTCTTCTGCGCAGCCTATGCCATAGTCATGTTACCCGACATAGTGTTAGAAGCAAGACCAATACATGTCCAATCAGCCCAGGATGCCGAACTAATTGCACTCACCAGAGCATGTATCCTACATACAGAAAAAACAGTCACAATCTACACAGACAGTAGATATGCACATGGGATAGTGTGGGATCATAGAGTAATATGGCAAAGGCGGGGGTTCACTGCTGCAGTTGGGAAGAAGATCTCTCATATCCCCAAGACTGTGACTGTGACGAGGTGAAATCCTCTGCGTCTGGAGGAAAGAAGGTTTGTACACAAACATAGAAAAGGGTTCTTCACTGTAAGAGCAGTGAGACTATGGAACTCTCTGCCTGAGGAGGTGGTGATGGTGAGTTCAATAAAGGAATTCAAGAGGGGCCTGGATGTATTTCTGGAGCGTAATAATATTTCAGGCTATAGCTACTAGAGATAGATCGTTGATCCAGGGAGTTGTTCTGACTGCCTGATTAGAGTCGGGAAGGAATTTTTTCCCCTTAAGTGGGGAAAATTGGCTCTACCTCACAGGGGTTTTTTGCCTTCCTCTGGATCAACTTGCAGGACTTGCTGGATGGACAAATGTCTTTTTTCGGCCTTATATACTATGTTACTATGTTACTATGTTACTCCTCATTGATGATCTTTTAGCTGCCCTTAAACTACCCTCTAGCCTGGCCATAGTACATTTCAAGGCACACACACAGGGCAAGAATAGAGTGTCCCAGGGCAATGCTTTAGCTGACAAGATAGCGAAACAAGTTGCGAAAGAAAACCCCACTAGGATTCACAAAGATTCATGGGAAATGGCATGCCTCAAACCACCCTCTTTGGACCCGGTCCAAATGATCACTGACCTGCAACGATATGCATCACAGGAAGAAGAGAAAGATTGGGTATACCCTGTGTTGCAGAAAAATCCACAAACTGGATTGATCTGCAAAGAGGGGAAACCCTGAATACCGCAACATAGTGCTGCTATTTTCATGGTGTAGGACACAACAGCATACAAACTACAAGTTTATTCCTTGGTCAAAACTTTTACATCACCAACATGAATAAACTGGTAGCTGATTATGTAGGGAGATATCTTACATGTTTGAGAAACAATCCAAACAACCCTCTTAAAATCCCACATCAGTGCCTGGATTACCCTACTTTACCTTTTACCCATCTGCAGGTAGACTACACACATATCCCAAAAAAAAAGGATAAACAAGAATATGCATTGGTAATAGTAGACATGTTCTCAAAATGGCCAGAAGTATTCCCCACCAGGGCAGAGGATGCAAAAACAACAGCAAAAATACCCACCCAACAAATTATCCCTAGGTGGGGTTGCCCCTTGGTAATTGAGTCTGACCAAGCCCCAGCTTTCACATCTAAACTAAACAAGGAGATAGCCAGGTTACTACAGGTGGACTGGAAATACCATATTCCGTACCACCCACAAAGTTCAGGCGTCGTCGAGAGAATGAACAGGACAATAAAGGACAAGCTCAGGAAAGCCACAGCTGGGACTTTTGTGAATTGGAAGCAAGTCCTACCCATAATCCTTGCTGAAATAAGTATGACCCCCAATAAGAGACTAGGACTATCACCTTTTGAAATACTCATGGGAAGACCATTTCCTACCCCATGGGCAAGACACCCCTTAGTAACACAGAAAGGAGACATTGACCAGATTAGGGAGGAATAGGTTACTAATAACTTATCCGAATCCTTAGCAAAACTAAGGAAAAACTGAGGAAAAAGTTGCTTGTAAATCTCACTCTCTTCCACAGGAACCCATGCACCCTTTCAGGTCCAGTGATATTGTGCTGATGAAGATACTGAAAAAGGGGAAAAGACCGGGTGAATATGCCAACAGCGCCCCCACCACCGTCGTGGCAGTAACCAGGACAGCAGTGCTGACAGATCAATCGCCCACGTGGATCCACGCTACGCGAAAAAAATTGGTAGAGAGGAACAAGGCAACCGAGAAGGAACGACAAGTAGGGGTACTAAGAGAGGGAGACAGCCTTGACCCCCAACGAGATGACACAGTCGGAGAATTCCTTAAAATGGCTGAGACGTGCAGTTCTGACAATTGCAGCCTTATGCCTCCTAATAACTGTTCTGCGATGATGGGACAGACAGACATACCTAACTACAGGATGCAGAGGTGAGGACAACCTGTGGAAGACAAAGGAGAATCTGTGGCTGTACCTGGCCAAGACCCTGAACCTAACTGATTTCTGTCTGTGATAGTGTTGAGTGAACAGTTCGAGCATAATTCGGGTTCGCAACGAATTTTGGGGTGTCCGGGGCACGGACCCGAACCCGGACATTTTCAAAAAAGTTCGGGTTCGTTGTTCGGCGATTACTTCCCGCTTTCTGAAGGGCTGCACAGCAGCCAATCAGCTAGCGTTTTACTTCTTGCCCTAAGAGCCCATCACAGCCATGCATACTAATGGCATTGCTGCGATTGGCCAAGTGCAGCATGTGACCCAGCCTCTATTTAAACTGGAGTCACGTAGCGCCGCTCGTCACACTGCTCTGATTAGTGTGGGGAGAGGACGCAGCTTCTGTGAGGGCGAGATTAGGCAGGGAAAAGTCAGCAACAGCACCTAATGAACGGATCGATCTACAGCTGTGAATGATTGAACTTCTGCTAGTTACTTGCTCACTGGTTTTTAGGCTGCACAGAGCGTTTTTCTGTCACTTATTTTCTGGGGTGATCGGCGGCCATTTTTTGACTTGTGGTGCACCAGAACAGGCTGCCACCAAATCCATCAATCCATCAATACTAGTTTTTTTTTGCTATATCCTACATCAGGGGCTTGGCTGTGCTAATTGTCACCCCTAGAAACTCAGGATAGCAATTTCTATATTTTATTAAGGGGTTAATTACAATTGTCCAAATACCAATCCCCTAAATCTGGTGTTCCAGCTTTGGCTAGCCAAGTATAATACTGTCTGCTGTCTGGCAAAGGATAGATAATTTTATGTAGTGAAATTCAATTGCCAAAATTGCAATACCATAAATCAGCAGTTTCAGCTGTGGCTGGCAAAATATAATAGTGTCCACCAAAACATATATTTTGTTCTGGGGTGAAATTCAATTGCCAAAATAGCAATACCCTGAACCTGGTGTCCCAGCTGTTGCAGGCTAAGATTCATAGTGTTCGCAAAAACATATATTTTGTTCTGGGGTGAAATTTAATTGCCAAAATAGCAATACCATAAATCAGTGGTTTCAGCTGTGTCTGGCAAAATATAATAGTGTCCGCCAAAACATATATTTTGTTCTGGGGTGAAATATAATTGCAAAATTAGCAATACCCTGAATCTGGTGTCCCAGCTGTTGCAGGCCAAAATTCATAGTGTCCACAAAAACATATATTTTGTTCTGGGGTGAAATTCAATTGCCAAAATAGCAATACCCTGAATCTGGTGTCCCAGCTGTTGCAGGCCAAGATTCATAGTGTCCGCCAAATCACATATTTTGTTCTGGGGTGAAATTCAATTGCCAAAATAGCAATACCATAAATCAGTGGTTTCAGCTGTGGCTGGCAAAATATAATAGTAATGATAAAACATATATTTTGTTCTAGGGTGAAATTCAATTGCCAAAATAGCAATACCATAAATCAGTGGCTTTAGCTGTGGCTGGCAAAATATAATAGTGTCCGCCGCCAAAACATATATTTTGTTCTGGGGTGAAATTCAATTGCCAAAATAGCAATACCCTGATACTGGTGTCCCAGCTGTTGCAGGCCAAGATTCATAGTGTCCGCCAAAACATATATTTTGTTCTGGGGTGAAATTCAATTGCCAAAATAGCAATACCCTGAGTCTGGTGTCCCAGCTGTTGCAGGCCAGGATTTATAGTGTCCGCCAAAACATATATTTTGTTCTGGGGTGAAATTAAATTGCCAAAATAGCAATACCATAAATCAGTGGTTTCAGCTGTGGCTGGCAAAGTATAATAGTGTCCGCCAAAACATATATTTTGTTCTGGGGTTAAATTCAATTGCCAAAATAGCAATACCATAAATCAGTGGTTTCACCTGTGGCTGGCAAAATATAATAGTGTCCGCCAAAACATATATTTTGTTCTGGGGTGAAATTCAATTGCCAAAATAGCAATACCCTGATACTGGTGTCCCAGCTGTTGCAGGCCAAGATTCATAGTGTCCGCCAAAACATATATTTTGTTCTGGGGTGAAATTCAATTGCCAAAATAGCAATACCCTGAGTCTGGTGTCCCAGCTGTTGCAGGCCAGGATTTATAGTGTCCGCCAAAACATATATTTTGTTCCGGGGTGAAATTCAATTGCCAAAATAGCAATACCATAAATCAGTGGTTTCAGCTGTGGCTGGCAAAGTATAATAGTGTCCGCCAAAACATATATTTTGTTCTGGGGTTAAATTCAATTGCCAAAATAGCAATACCATAAATCAGTAGTTTCACCTGTGGCTGGCAAAATATAATAGTGTCCGCCAAAACATATATTTTGTTCTGGGGTGAAATTCAATTGCCAAAATAGCAATACCCTGAATCTGGTGTCCCAGCTGTTGCAGGCCAAAATTCATAGTGTCGGCCAAAACACATATTTTGTTCTGAGGTGAAATTCAATTGCCAAAATAGCAATACCATAAATCAGTGGTTTCAGCTGTGGCTGGCAAAATATAATAGTGTCCGCCAAAACATATATTTTGTTCTGGGGTGAAATTCAATTGCCAAAATAGCAATACCATAAATCAGTGGCTTCAGCAGTGGCTGGCAAAATATAATAGTGTCCGCCAAAACATATATTTTGTTCTGGGGTGAAATTCAATTGCCAAAATAGCAATACCCTGAATCTGGTGTCCCAGCTGTTGCAGGCCAAGATTCATAGTGACCGCCAAAACATATATTTTGTTCTGGGGTAAAATTCAATTACCAAAATAGCAATACCCTGAATCTGGTGTCCCAGCTGTTGCAGGCCAAGGTTCATAGTGTCTGCCAAAACATATATTTTGTTCTGGGGTGAAATTCAACTGCCAAAATAGCAATACCATAAATCAGTGGTTTCAGCTGTGGCTGGCAAAGTATAATAGTGTCCGCCAAAACATATATTTTGTTCTGGGGTTAAATTCAATTGCCAAAATAGCAATACCCTGAATCTGGTATCCCAGCTGTTGCAGGCCAAGATTCATAGTGTCCGCCAAAACATATATTTTGTTCTGGGGTGAAATTCAATTGCCAAAATAGCAATACCCTGAGTCTGGTGTCCCAGCTGTTGCAGGCCAGGACTCATAGTGTCCGCCAAAACATATATTTTGTTCTGGGGTGAAATTCAATTGCCAAAATAGCAATACCATAAATCAGTGGTTTCAGATGTGGCTGGCAAAGTATAATAGTGTCCGCCAAAACATATATTTTGTTTTGGGGTGAAATTCAATTGCCAAAATAGCAATACCATAAATCAGTGGTTTCAGCTGTGGCTGGCAAAGTATAATAGTGTCCGCCAAAACATATATTTTGTTCTGGGGTTAAATTCAATTGCCAAAATAGCAATACCATAAATCAGTGGTTTCACCTGTGGCTGGCAAAATAAAATAGTGTCCGCCAAAACATATATTTTGTTCTGGGGTGAAATTCAATTGCCAAAATAGCAATACCCTGAATCTGGTGTCCCAGCTGTTGCAGGCCAAGATTCATAGTGTCCGCCAAAACATATATTTTGTTCTGTGGTGAAATTCAATTGCCAAATAGCAATACCCTGAATCTAATGTCCCAGCTGTTGCAGGCCAGGATTCATAGTGTCCGCCAAAACATATATTTTGTTCTGGGGTGAAATTCAATTGCCAAAATAGCAATAACATAAATCAGTGGTTTCAGCTGTGGCCGGCAAAGTATAATAGTGTCCGCCAAAACATATATTTTGTTCTGGGGTGAAATTCAATTGCCAAAATAGCAATACCCTAAGTATGGTGTCCCAGGTGTTGCAGGCCAAGATTCATAGTGTCAGCTAAACATATATTTTGTTCTGGGGTTAAATTCAATTGCCAAAATAGCAATACCATAGATCAGTGGCTTCAGCTGTGGCTGGCCATATATAATAGTGTCCGCCAAAACATATATTTTGTTCTGTGGTGAAATTCAATTGCCAAAATAGCAATACCCTGAATCTGGTGTCCCAGCTGTTGCAGGCCAAGATTCATAGTGTCCGCCAAAACATATATTTTGTTCTGGGGTGAAATTCAATTTCCAAAATAGCAATACCCTGAATCTGGTGTCCCAGCTGTTGCAGGCCAGGATTCATAGTGTCCGCCAAAACATATATTTTGTTCTGGGGTGAAAATCAACTGCCAAAATAGCAATACCATAAATCAGTGGTTTCAGCTGTGGCTGGCAAAGTATAATAGTGTCCGCCAAAACATATATTTTGTTCTGGGGTTAAATTCAATTTCCAAAATAGCAATACCATAAATCAGTGGTTTCAGCTGTGGCTGGCAAAATATAATAGTGTCCGCCAAAACATATATTTTGTTCTGGGGTGAAATTCAATTGCCAAAATAGCAATACCCTGAATCTGGTGTCTCAGCTGTTGCAGGCCAGGATTCATAGTGTCCGCCAAAACATATATTTTGTTCTGGGGTGAAATTCAATTGCCAAAATAGCAATACCCTGAATCTGGTGTTCGAGCTGTTGCAGGCCAATTGTAAATCTGTCCATAAATGGATACCTTTCATCCAGGGCCTAAATACTAGCCCTAAAAGAGATATTCCCCTAAATCATTGGGTACTGCTGTGCCTGGATTAGTGTAATACGCTACATAAATAAATAGGCAGATAGTGTTAGGTGCCTGTAAAAAAAGGCCTGAATTTGAAATCAATTCATTGGGCAAAAATATTTTTTTCTTATTGTGGTGCTTGGTGAACGGTAACAATGAGGAAAACATCTAGTAAGTGACGCTGAAGCGGTCATGGTGGTGTTAGTGTACCCTCTTGTGCTGTTAGAGAACGTGGCCATTCTGCCACAGCCACACGTCCTAGTGAACCAACTACCTCAGGTTCCAGTACCCGCCAGAATTTACAGCGATATTTGGTGGGGCCCAATGCCGTTCTAAGGATGGTAAGGCCTGAGCAGGTACAGGCGCTAGTCAATTGGGTGGCCGACAGTGGATCCAGCACGTTTACAACATTATCTCCCACCCAGTCTTCTGCAGAAAGCGCACAGGTGGCACCTGAAAACCAAGCCCATGAGTCTGTCACATCACCCCCATGCATATCAGGGAAACTGTCTGAGCCTCAAGTTATGCAGCAGTCTGTAATGCTGTTTGAAGACTCTGCTGGCAGGGTTTCCAAAGGAAATCCATCTAGCCCTTCCCCAGTGGTGGATGACATAGAATGCACTGATGCACAACAACTGATGTTTCCTGATGATGAGGAAATGGGAATACCACCTCATCGGAGTCCGCACGTCTCTGATGATGACGAAACACAGGGCCAACTGCTGCGTCTTTCTGCAGTGTGCAGACTGAACAGGAGGTTAGGGAGGAAGACTGTGTGGAAGACGATGCAGTGGACGATGAGGTCCTAGACCCCACATGGAATGAAGGTCGTGCCACTGACTTACATAGTTCAGAGGAAGAGGCAGTGGTGAGACCGAGCCAACAGCGTAGCAAAAGAGAGAGCAGGGGGCAAAAGCAGAACAGCCGCCTCCAAGAGAGTTCGCCTGCTACTGGCCACCGCCACCAGAGACCGAGCACCCCAAAGGCAGCTTCAAGGAGTTCCCTGGCATGGCACTTCTTTAAAAAATGTGCTGACGACAAGACCCGAGTGGTTTGCACGCTGTGCCATCAGAGCCTGAAGCGAGGCATTAACGTTCTGAACCTTAGCACAACCTGCATGACCAGGCATCTACATGCAAAGCATGAACTGCAGTGGAGTAAACACCTTAAAAGCAAGGAACTCACTCTGGCTCCCTCTGCTCCCTCTTCTGCTGCTGCCTCGGCCTCTTCCTCCGCCTCGGGAGGAATGTTGGCACCTGCCGCCCACCAAACAGAGGATGTGCCACCGACAACACCACCTGCGTAACCAAGCATCTCCACCATGTCACACGGCAGCGTTCAGCTCTCCATCTCACAAACCTTGGAGAGAAAGCGTAAATTCCCACCTAGCCACCCTCGAGCACTGGGCCTGAATGCCAGCATTTCTAAACTACTGGCCTTTGAAATGCTGTCATTAAGGCTGGTGGACACAGACAGCTTCAAACAGCTGATGTCCATGGCTGTCCCACAGTATGTTGTTCCCAGCCGCCACTACTTCTCCAAGACAGCCGTACCTTCCCTGCACAACCAAGTATCCGATAAAATCAAGTGTGCACTGCACAATGCCATCTGTGGCAAGGTCCACCTAACCACAGATACGTGGACCAGTAAGCACGGCCAGGGACACTATATCTCCCTAACTGCACACTGGGTAAACCTAGTGGCGGCCAAGGATCGCAGGGCATCATTCTTTGCCTCCTGTAGCCTCCTCCTCCTACTCGGCTTCCTCCTCCTCTGCTTCCACCAGCTCATCCAGTCAGCCACACACCTTCACCAACAACTTCAGCACAGCCCGGGGTAAACGTCAGCAGGCCATTCTGAAACTCATATGCTTGGGGGACAGGCCCCACACCACGCAGGAGTTGTGGCGGGGTTTTGAACAACAGACCGATGAGTGGTTTCTGCCGGTGGGCCTCAAGCCCGGCCTGGTGGTGTGCGATAATGGGCGAAATCTCGTCGCAGCTCTGGGACTAGCCGGTTTGACACACGTCCCTTGCCTGGCGCATGTGCTGAATTTGGTGGTGCAGAAGTTCATTCACAACTACCCCGACATGTCAGATCTGCTGCATAAAGTGCGGGCTGTCTGTGCGCGCTTCCGGGGTTCACATCCTGCCGCTGCTCGCCTGTCTGCGCTACAGCGGAACTTCGGCCTTTCCCGGCTCACCGCCTCATATGCGACGTGCCCACCAGGTGGAACTCCACTTTGCACATGCTGGAGAGAAGTGCAAGCAGCAGCAGGCCATAATGGAGTTTCAGCTGCAGCACGCACGCGTCAGTCGCACTGCGGAACAGCACCACTTCACCACCAATGATTGGGACTCCATGCGAGACCTGTGTGCCCTGTTGCGCTGTTTCGAGTACTCCTCCAACATGGCCAGTGGCGATGACACCGTTATCAGCGTTACAATACCACTTCTATGTCTCCTTGAGAAAACGCTTAGGGCGATGATGGAAGAGAAAGTGGCCCAGGAGGAGGAGGAGGATGAGGGGTCATTTTTAGCAATTTCAGGCCAGTCTGTTAGAAGTGGCTCAGAGGGAGGTTTTTTGCAACAGAAGAGGCCAGGTACAAATGTGGCCAGCCAGGGCCCACTACTGGAGGACGAGGAGGATGAGGATGATGAGGATGAAGCAGCTTCACAGCGGGGTGGTACCTGACACAGCTCAGGCCTATCATTGGTGCGTGGCTGGGGGGATGCGGAGGACGATGACGATATGCCTCCCACAGAGGACAGCTTGTCCTTTCCTCTGGGGAGCCTGGCACACATGAGCGACTACATGCTGCAGTGCCTGCGCAATGACAGCAGAGTTGCCGACATTTTAACGTGTGCGGACTACTGGGTTGCCACCCTGCTGGATTCCCGGTACAAAGACAATGTGCCCACCTTACTTCCTGCACTTTTGCGTGATAGGAAGATGCGCGAGTACAAGCGCACGCTGGTAGAGGCGCACCTAAGAGCATTCCCAAATGTCACAGGGGAACAGGTGGAAGCCCAAGGCGAAGGCAGAGGTGCAAGAGGTCACCAACGCAGCTGTGTCATGGCCAGCTCCTCTGAGGGCAGGGTTAGCATGGCAGAAATGTGGAAAAGTTTTGTCTCCACGCCACAGCTAACTGCACCACCACCTGATACGCAACGTGTTAGCAGGAGGCAGTTTTTCACTAACATGGTTGAACAGTACGTCTGCACACCCCTCCACGTAATGACTGATGGTTCGGCCCTATTCAACTTCTGGGTCTTCAAATTGTCCACGTGGCCAGAGTTAGCATTGTATGCCCTGGAGGTGCTGGCCTGCCTTCGGCCAGCGTTTTGTCTGAACGTGTATTCAGCACTCAGGGGGCGTCATTACTGACAAACGCAGCCGCCTGTCCACAGCCAACGTGGACAAGCTGACGTTCATAAAAATGAACCAGGCATGGATCCCACAGGACCTGTGCCTCCCTTGTGAAGAATAGACATTTATAACTGCCTCCCCCTCAACCATGTATTCTTGTACTCCAGGGCACTTCTTTATTAAATCCTCATTATTTTAACTTTACCATGATCTTGCGGTGCAACCCAAAGTTTAATGAACCTCTCCTCTGTCTGGGTGGTGGGGCTGAAATAACTGAGAGTGGCCTTCTCCGGTGGTGGTTGATATGACGCATGATTCCTTGCTGTGGGACCTCTCTCCTTTGTCTGGGTGCTGGGCCGAAATAACTGAGAGTGGCCTTCTCCGGTGGTGGTTGATATGACGCATGATTCCTTGCTGTGGGACCTCTCTCCTCTGTCTGGGTGCTGGGCCGAAATAACTGAAAGTGGCCTTCTCCGTTGGTGTTTGATATGACGTATGATTCCTTGCTGTGGGGCCTCTCTCCTCTGTCTGGGTGCTGGGCCGAAATAACTGAGAGTGGCCTTCTCCGGTGGTGGTTGATATGACGCAAGATTCCTTGCTGTGGGACCTCTCTCCTCGGTCTGGGTGCTGGGCCTAAATAACTGAGAGTGGCCTTCTCCGGTGGTGCTTGATATGACGCATGATTCCTTGCTGTGGGACCTTTCTCCTCTGTCTGGGTGCTGGGCCGAAATATCTGAGAGTGGCCTTCTCCGGTGGTGGTTGATATGACGCATGATTCATTGCTGTGGGACCTCTCTCCTCTGTCTGGTTGCTGGGCTGAAATAACTGAGAGTGGCCTTCTCCGGTGGCGGTTAATATGACGCATGATTCCTTGCTGTGCGACCTCTCTCCTCTGTCTGGGTGCTGGGCCGAAAAAACTGAAAATGGTCTTTTCCGGTGGTGGTTGATATGACGCATGATTCCTTGCTGTGGGACCTCTCTCCTCTGTCTGGGTGCTGGGCCGAAATAACTGAGAGTGGCCTTCTCCGGTGGTGGTTGATATGACGCATGATTCCTTGCTGTGGGACCTCTCTCCTCTGTCTGGGTGCTGGGCCGAAATAACTGAGAGTGGCCTTCTCCGGTGGTGGTTGATATGATGCATGATTCGTTGCTGTGGAACCTCTCTCCTCTGTCTGGGTGCTGGGGCCGAAATAACTGAGTGGCCTTCTCCAGTGGTGGGTAATATGACGCATGATTCCTTCCTGTGGGACATCTCTCCTCTGTCTGGGTGCTAGGGCCGAAATAACTGAGTGGCCTTCTCCAGTGGTGGGTGATATGACGCATGATTCCTTGATGTGGGACCTCTCTCCTCTGTCTGGGTGCTGGGCTGAAATAACTGAAAGTGGCCTTCTCCAGTGGTGGGTGATATGACGCATGATTCCTTGCTGTGGGACCTCTCTCCTCTGTCTGTGTGCTGGGGCCGAAATAACTGAGTGGCCTTCTCCAGTGGTAGGTGATATGACGCATGATTCCTTGCTGTGGGACATCTCTCCTCTGTCTGGGTGCTAGGGCCGAAATAACTGAGTGGCCTTCTCCAGTGGTGGGTGATATGACGCATGATTCCTTGATGTGGGACCTGTATCCTCGGTCTGGGTGCTGGGCTGAAATAACTGAAAGTGGCCTTCTCCAGTGGTGGGTGATATGACGCATGATTCCTTGCTGTGGGACCTCTCTCCTCTGTCTGGGTGCTGGGGCCGAAATAACTGAGTGGCCTTCTCCAGTGGTGGGTGATATGACGCATGATTCCTTGCTGTGGGACATCTCTCCTCTGTCTGGGTGCTGGGGCCGAAATAACTGAGTGGCCTTCTCCAGTGGTGGGTGATATGACGCATGATTCTTTGATGTGGGACCTGTATCCTCGGTCTGGGTGCTGGGCTGAAATAACTGAAAGTGGCCTTCTCCAGTGGTGGGTGATATGACGCATGATTCCTTGCTGTGGGACCTCTCTCCTCGGTCTGGGTGCTGGGCTGAAATAACTGAAAGTGGCCTTCTCCAGTGGTGGGTGATATGACGCATGATTCCTTGCTGTGGGACCTCTCTCCTCTGTCTGGGTGCTGGGGCCGAAATAACTGAGTGGCCTTCTCCAGTGGTGGGTGATATGACGCATGATTCCTTGCTGTGGGACATCTCTCCTCTGTCTGGGTGCTGGGGCCGAAATAACTGAGTGGCCTTCTCCAGTGGTGGGTGATATGACGCATGATTCTTTGTTGTGGGACCTGTATCCTCGGTCTGGGTGCTGGGCTGAAATAACTGAAAGTGGCCTTCTCCAGTTTTGGGTGATATGACGCATGATTCCTTGCAGTGGGACCTCTCTCCAATTGATATTGGTTAAATTTTATTTATTTTATTTTTATTTCCCTATCCACATTTGTTTGCAGGGGATTTACCTACATTTTGCTGCCTTTGGCAGCCCTCTAGCCCGTTCCTGGACTATTTTACAGCCTTTTTAGTGCCTAAAAGTTCGGGTCCCCATTGACTTCAATGGGGTTCGGGTTCGGGATAATGTTCAGGTCGAATTCCTATCCCGAGCCCGAACATTTTCGAGAAGTTCGGCCGAATTTCCCGAACCCGAACTTCCAGGTGTTCGCTCATCTCTAGTCTTCGAACTACTTTGTCTGCATCCAATATTCTAGAAACCTGCCTGGTAGCAGTGCCCACTCCAGTGTCTATATGGACAGGGCTCCTGCGTTCCCAGTGGAATGACACTGATTTAGAAGAACATGATGTTAGATATGGACATGTGAATCCTTATTATGTCTGCTATAATTGATCTACACATAGATATCTACAATGTAATATGATCAGAATAATTACAGGTCTAGTCACAGCTGCAGAAGTATGCTATAATTTCACTTGTGATGAAAAATTACTACCTCCTTGCATAAAAGCAAAGCAACAAAATAAGGCCAAACCAGATATTTGCCAACGGGGCGTAAGTAGTTGCAAAAAGATGATATCAAGAAGAAATATGCAATGTAATATCACAAAGATAGTGCCATCCTTAGACAAACATGTCCCCCTTCCAACAGGATGGGTGTTAGCATGAGGAAACTTTAGTTACACGTACATACCAGCAAACATTACAGATGGACCCTGCACGATAGCTAGGTTAACATTAGCAATGATTCCATAACTTCCTGCAACACGAACACGTTATACACGAGAATCTTCTGTGCAGTTACCGGAAGATTGTAATTATAATGCGAACCTTCTCTCAGAAACAGAGTACTTAAGCCTGGCAATATCAATGGTAGGAGTACCAGGGTTAGCTGCATATAACCACAAGACAATCTCAAGGCTTGCTAGATATATAACCACAAGACATATTGCTAGATATACAATCATATAAGAAGGCAATTTTGCAGAATAGGGCAACCATTGATTATCTGCTATTACAACATGGTATAGGGTGCTCTGCTTTTTCAGGTACGTGCTGTTTTAATTTGTCAGATCATTCCCAAAGGATAAAGGATAAGATGGGCCAATTAGAATGGTGGGATTGGCTTTTTAGCTGGATACCTGACTTTGGTCAAATCCAATATGTATTAGGAGTGGTATTTGCTATCATCGCTATAATGATATGCTTATGTTGCTGTGTACAATGCGTACCCTCGCTTCTTTCCACATGTCAAAGTTTCACTGAAAAGAGCGTGCGCTCCACGTGTTATTACGCTCCAGTGCTCACAGGTGAGATGAACAATACCCCACCAAGACCTGAAGAATATACCCCAGAGGCTTATATGGAATACTTAAGAACTTATAGGCAAAAGAGGGGCAAGGAGAACCATACAAAATAAATATAAGGCTCTAAGAGGGGATTGAAGAAATGTGCTGTCTTGAACTTTGTTTAAGAACATTCTGTCATAACCAGAATGTTTTGGGGAGCCGAGTATCTGACGGGAATTCCTAATCTTGTCCGTGTCAGCTAGTACGTGGAACATGAAGGCCAGGATGTAACTGGGGAAAGTATGTTGTATAATGGTAAGTGTCTCATTATAATTGGAGGCTATTTTGCTTGGAAAAAGATGATTGACTAATGAAAGGGCGTATAATGTACTATATAAGCTTGAACATTATTATCAACAAGCAGAGTGATTTTGATCATTATATGTGTCGTGTCTGATAAAGTCATATTCACTCTCCTGGCGCCAAAAAAGACTTAAACAAAGCTGATTCATTTAGTCATCTTTTATTATAATCTTATCAGGGCCCAATGCTGTTCTAAGGATGGTAAGGCTTGAGCAAGTACAGGCGCTAGTCAATTGGTTGGCCGACAGTGGATCCAGAACATTCAAAACATTATCTCCCACCCAGTCTTCTGTGGAAAGCTCACAGGTGACCCCTGAAAACCAAGCCCATCAGTCTGTCACATCACCCTCGTGTATATCAGGGAAACTGTCTGAGCCTCAAGTTATGCAGCAGTCTCTTATGCTGTTTGAATACTCTGCTGGCAGAGTTTCCCAAGGGAATCCACCTAGCCCTTCCCCAGTGGTGGAAGACATAGAATGCACTGATGCACAACCACTTATGTTTCCTGATGTTGAGGACATGGGAATACCACCTCATCGTAGTCCGCACGTCTCTGTTGATGATGAAACACAGGTGCCAACTGCTGCGTATTTTTGCAGTGTGCAGACCGAACAGGAGGTCAGGGAGGAAGACTGTGTGGAAGACGATGCAGGGGACGATGAGGTCCGAGACCTCACATGGAATGAAGGTCGTACAAATGACTTTCATAGTTCAGAGGAAGAGGCAGTGGTGAGACCGAGCCAACAGCGTAGCAAAAGAGAGAGCAGGGGGCAAAAGCAGAACAGCCGCCGCCAAGAGAGTTCACCTGCTACTGGCCAAGGAGTGTCAAGAAGTACCCTGGCATGGCACTTCTTCAAACAATGTGCTGAAAACAGGACTCGAGTGGTTTGCACGCTGTGCCATCAGAACCTGAAGCGAGGCATTAATGTTCTGAACCTTAGCACAACCTGCATGACCAGGCATTTATATGCAAAGCATGAACTGCAGTGGAGTAAACACCTTAAAAACAAGGAACTCACTCAGGCTCCCCCTGCTCCCTCTTCTGCTGCTGCCTCAGCCTCTTCCTCCGCCTCGGGAGGAATGTTAGCACCTGCCGCCAACCAGAGTATGTGCCACCAACACCACCACCTCCGTCACCAAGCATCTCCACCATGTCACACGGCAGCGTTCAGCTCTCCATCTCACAAACCTTGGAGAGAAAGCGTAAGTTCCCACCTACCCACCCTCGAGCCCTGGGCCTGAATGCCAGCATTTTTAAACTACTGGCCTTTGAAATGCTGTCATTCAGGCTGGTGGACACAGATAGCTCTAAACAGCTGATGGTGATAGCTGTCCCACAGTATGTTGTTCCCAGCCGCCACTACTTCTCCAAGACAGCCGAGCCTTCCCTGCACAACCAAGTATCCGATAAAATCAAGTGTGCACTGCGCAACGCCATCCACCTAACCACAGATACATGGACCAGTAAGCACGGCCAGGGACGCTATATCTCCCTAACCTCACACTGATTAAATGTAGTGGCGGTTGGGCCCTAGGCGGAGAGTTCTTTGGCGCACGTCCTATCGCCGCCAAGGATCACAGGGCATCATTCTTTGCCTCCTGTAGCCTCCTCCTCCTACTCGGCTTCCTCCTCCTCTTTTTCCACCTGCTCATCCAGTAAGCCACACACCTTCACCACCAACTTCAGCAGAACTCTGGGCAAATGTCAGTAGGCCGTTCTGAAACACATATGTTTGGGGGACAGGCCCCACACCGCGCAGAAGTTGTGGCGGGGTATTAAACAACAGATCGACGAGTGGTTTCTGCCGGTGGGCCTCAAGCCCGGCCTGGTAATGTGCGATAATGGGCGAAATCTCGTCGCAGCTCTGGGACTAGCCGGTTTGACACACATCCCTTGCCTGGCGCATGTGCTGAATTTGGTGGTGCAGAAGTTCATTCACAACTACTCCGACATGTCAGAGCTGCTGTATAAAGTGCGGGCCGTCTGTGCGCGCTTCCGGCATTCACATCCTGCTGCTGCTCGCCTGTCTGCGCTACAGCATAACTTCGGCCTTCCCGCTCACCGCCTCATATGCGACGTGCCTACCAGGTGGAACTCCACCTTGCAAATGCTGGTGAGACTGTGCGAGCAGCAACAGGCCATAGTGGAGTTTCAGCTGCAGCAGGCACGGGTCAGTCGCACTGCGGAAAAGCACCACTTCACCACCAATGACTGGGCCTCCATGCAAGACCTGTGTGCCCTGTTGTGCTGTTTTGAGTACTCCACCAACATTGCCAGTGGCAATGACGCCATTATCAGTGTTACAATACCACTTCTATGTCTCCTTGAGAAAACACTTAGGGCGATGAGGAAGATGAGGTGGCACAGGAGGAGGAGGAGGAGTAAGAGGGGTCATTTTTAGCAATTTCAGGCCAGTCTCTTAAAAGTGGCTCTGAGGGAGTTTTTTTGCAAAAGCAGAGGCCAGGTACAAATGTGGCCAGCCAGGGCCCACTACTGAAGGACGAGGCGAATGAGGAGGAGATGGAGGAGGATGAAGCATGTTCACAGCGGGATGGCACCCAACGCAGCTCGGGCCCATCATTGGTGCGTGGCTGGGGAGAAACGGAGGACAATGACGATACACCTCCCACAGAGGACAGCTTGTCCTTACCTCTGGGGAGCCTGGCACACATGAGCGACTACATGCTGCAGTGCCTGCGCAACGACAGCAGAGTTGCCCACATTTTAACGTGTGCGGACTACTGGGTTGCCACCCTGCTGGATCCCCAGTACAAAGACAATGTGCCCACCCTACTTCCTGCACTGGAGTGTGATAAGAAGATACGCAAGTACAAGTGCACGTTGGTAGATGCGCTACTGAGAGCATTCCCAAATTTCACAGGGGAACAAGTGGAAGCCCAAGGAAAAGGCAGAGGAGGAGCGAGAGGTCGCCAACGCAGCTGTGTCACGGTCAGCTCCTCTGAGGGCAGGGTTAGCATGGCAGAAATGTGGAAAAGTTTTGTCACCACGCCACAGCTAACTGCACCACCACCCGATACGAAACGTGTTAGCAGGAGGCAGCATATCACTAACATGGTGGAACAGTACTTGTGCACACCCCTCCACGTACTGACTGATGGTTCGGCCCCATTTAACTTCTGGTTCTCCAAATTGTCCACGTGGCCAGAGCTAGCCTTTTATGTCTTGGAGGTGCTGGCCTGCCCGGCGGCCAGCGTTTTGTCTGAACGTGTATTCAGCACGGCAGGGGGCGTCATTACTGACAAACGCAGCCGCCTGTCCACAGCCATCGTGGACAAGCTGACGTTCATAAAAATGAACCAGGCATGGATCCCACAGTTAATGGCCTGTTCCATTGCAGGTTGACCTGAGGCCTGTGTTGCTTTTACAGGACCGCTCTCCTCTTTGCGGGTGCCATTGCCCTGAGTCTGTGAATGAGGCCTGTGGCACTGCACATTTGTTTGCAGGGGATTTACCTACATTTTGCTGCCTTTTGCAGCCCTCTAGCCCTGTCCTGGGCTATTTTTCAGCCTTTTTAGTGCCCAAAAGATTGGGTCCCCATTGACTTCAATGGGGTTCGGGTTCGGGGTGAAGTTCGGGTCAAACCCAAACATCCCGGTGTTCGCTCAACTCTTTTCAGGAACAATTAATCGCCGGATGTCACGATCCTGAAAAGTGGTAAGCTTAAGGAGGATGTCAGCGGTGCCCCTCACATCATTACCATCCAAAGGGAAAGAATCGAGAAGGTAACCCTGGATGATGATGTCTTAACCATTTCTCTTCAAGGGGGAAATCAGGAAGTCGCGGACCTGACTAAACATACTCAATCAATGGCTCGGATTGAAAAGGTCAATAAAAATTTGTTGATTCCTTTACAGGTGAACAATATAGCCCGGGAAAAATACGCCAAATTGGATCTGAAATCCGAAGCTAGCTACATAAGCTTAGGACTTATAAAACAGGTAACTAATCCTAAAATGATAAAAAGTTCCTCTCCACAGGACCAATGGATCCATGACCTGGATAGAGATTCCCAGAGTTACAATGTCATTGCGAGATGCATTTTATCTATTTCCATCGGAAATAAGACAACGGAACATGTCTTCATCGTGTTGAATGAACCACGGTGCCAGATGTATATAGGTAATGACCTTCTACACAGATTTGCCGTGCAGATTAATCTGGTGAACCATACTCTATTTTACAGATTACCAGGAAACCCAGAGGGATTCCAGGATGTAGAGCAAGCCTTAAGATGGGGACAACAGATGCCCTATGCCGTGAGTATTATGGTTGCTGAGGAGGTTGAAATCCCTGAAGGATGCAAACCATTTCTTCTACCTATTCAAGTAAAGAAGGGACAGAAGCTGAAGAATGCAGATACGTTGATCTGTTTATCCAACAGAATGCAGCAACTCAGCCTAAAGGTAAAGCCTACTCCCCTGATAAATATCCATCAGGATCCATTACAGATGGTAGTGTATAACATGCTTCCTTATAGCATATCCCTACAAAAGGACACAGTGATTGGTCTAGCTATGGATTCGGAATACTACACTTTTGGATTCCAAAATGATTTAATCGGATTAATACCTAATGAGTACCTGACCGAAGAACAGGTAGTGGAACAAAATTTTTCCTTAAAGCCTTGAGGGGTTATTTAATATTCACTCTGTTTATCCTTTCAGTGCTGAAGAAGGTACGTGTCACATCGAGGAAACATCATTGGTTTTCAACCATAAAATCGATGAAAAGGAGTTCAAGTCATACCAGCAAGGAAAGGATAAGGTACGCCACCCAGAACGATTTAACTACTGAGCTTGAAGAAGCTTACGAGTTAAGTCAGCCTGAGATCTTCCTAGAACTTAAGGAACGGGTGAAAGAAAAACTCTCCATAGCCGACGCATGCTCCGATGAATCAGAGCGTCGACAGCTAAGGGAACTCTTTACAGAGTTCCAGGAGATGTTTGCCAAGGATTCTTATGACTGTGGGGAAACTGACCGAGTATCGAAACAGTACCGACTTCCGCTGGCGGCTTACGAGTCACTATCAGAAATCGTCAAAAACCTGTAGACGAGGGGTATCATCCGTCCAGTACACAGTTCGTTCAATCATCCAATACTTGGAGTCCTCAAACCCAATGGTCAATTTCGACTCTGCTCGGACCTAAGGCAACTAAACAAACGAGTCTACATGTCCGGGTGGCCCGTGCAATATATTGATCAGTGTTTGGCACAAATTTAGGGATTCTAAATCTTCACTGCCCTTGACTGTGCACAAGGATATTGGACGATTAAGGTGGATGAACGGGATCAGTACAAACTGGCCTTTACATTCGGCAAAAAACAGTATGCGTGGACCCGACTGCACTTCGGGTACATCAATGCGGACCATGAATTTGCAGTGTTCATGCATAAGGCAATGCCTGATGCCACTGAACGAGGTACCTTATCCTATGTGGATGACATCCTGATCAAAAGTACAACTTTGGAGGAACAGGTCCAGGATCTGAGGCATGTACTAACCCAGCTGGGGAAAGCAGGTGTGAAACTTTCTTTACAGAAAGCCCAATGTGCCGGACCAAGGTGAATTTTCTTGGCCATGAAATCACTGCCGAAGGAATCAATCCACAGAAGAAGATGGTGGAGTCAAAGATAATTATGCAGAAATTACAAAACCTCTTTTGCAGTTGCTAAAGAAAGGAGTAAAATGGGAATGGAGTGAGAGTCATGAGCAAGCTGTAACCGAGCTCAAGGCCAGACTTATCCAGGCTCTATGCCGTGCTTATCCGGAAGGTGGAAAACCATTCTTTGTGGAAACAGTTTTCACTGACAAAAGCGTAAGTGCAGTTAATTTCCAGAAACAGGAAAACCAAAACAAAATCATCGCCTATGCCAGCAAGTCATTGTCACCAGTTGAGGTAAAATGTAATAGCTGTGAAAAAGCATTACTGTCAACTGTGTGGGCTTTGCAGTATTTCAGGAGCTTTATCCAAGGCGAAAGGATCATTGTGGAAACTGCACATCAACCACTGCAATATTTGTAAAGTGATCGGATACGGTATGGAAACCTGTCAAACAGCAGGATAAAAGCCTGGACAATGTCCTTGATGGGATGGCCTTTGGAGATCAGGTACAAGCAAAACAATAAAAACCCAGTTGCTCAAGAATTAGCAGAACTCCATGATTGTTCCAATGCGGACCATAAAGGTGAGTCACCAGAAAATGATTTCCTGGAGGAACAATCATCATCCCCATATAAATCGTACGAAGAGGAGTACTGTAAGTCGTTACCATATGTGTATGTTGACGGTTGTTTTTTCCATACCAATGTAGGTTGTTAACATACACTGGTTGCAGGGATTGGAATTGTGTGGAATAACATATTCCCGAACATATCCATCGAATATAAAATCGGTTCCAAAAAACAGCCAGATTGCAGAACATACCGCTGTTTATAAAGCCATATAAGTGGCTATCGAATATAATCTAAAAGAGTTTGTCATTATCACAGATTCTGATAATATTCGTAACAGTTTTGTGGAGTACTTCCCCAGATGGAAAAGATCCAACATGATGAGAGGCAACAACAAGCCAGTTAAACATGGTAAAATGTTTTGTAAAATTGATGAAATGGTTACTACACAGTCTCACCATTTACTGGAAAAAGGTAAGAGGCCATTCAAAATATCCGGGTGTGGATAAAGATGGGAATGACCTAGCGGATTCCATCGCCAAGCAAGCAGCCATTAATGGAGAAGTCTTGGACGTGGATGACCTCATGTGAACTATCCAAGTGGATGCTATGACAAGGAGTCAGGCCCAAAAGGGAGCTGAAGCCAATATGGCGCAGTGGAGCCAAGATTCCCCTAGTGAGGATCTCATTGCGAGCCAAAAGGGGGATCCAATCATTGGTCTCTTTTATGAACACATTGAGGATCCACGGAATTGTCCCATAACCATGGAGGACTGTGATGGTAAGGAAGAGCTACGGATCTTGATGAAAAAGTCCCAATTCTCATTACAGGATGGATTGTTGATACGGACCTCAAAGAGTAGGTATAACACAATGGGTAGTACTCGCAGCATACCGAGGTCTGATGCTACAACATGCCCATGATGCCCCAACAGCAGGTCATCGAGGTGAGAAAATAACATATGAATTGGTGACGGACTATGTTAACTGGCCACAGATGTTACAGGACGTACGAAACGTACTGTCAAGGATGTCGAATATGCCCTCAATTTCAACCAAAAAGACCCAATCATCGGGCACCACTGATGAAAAGGGGGATGTCCATGCCATGGTCAGACATCTAAATCGACTTCATTGGACCAGTAACTACATCATCAAAGGGAAACCGATACATGTTAACTGTGACATGTTTATTCACGAAATGGGTGGAATGTTTGCCGTGTAAAACATGCAGTTCCAGTGTATGTGTATCTCTACTTATCAACCATATATTTTCCAGATTTGGTCTTCCCCAGCGCATCGAATCTGATCGTGGAAGTCACTTCACCAGTGAGGTGATGAAAAAGATGTGGGAAATTCTGGGGGTAAAGAGGAAGCTACACATAGCCTATCGACCAGCCTCTAGTAGTGGAGTAGAGCGTTACAACCAGTCCATTGTGAACATCCTGAAAAAGTTTGTCAATGAATCTGGTAAGGACTGGGATGTCAAGTTTCCTTTGGTGCTTATGGCCATCAGAGCCACCCCAAGCGCAGCAACTAAGCTTTCTCCCTTCGAGATGATCACGGGAAGGAAGATGGTGTTACTCCAGCATTTACTTTACCGGACGACAGACCATAACTAGTGTTGAGCGAACAGTTCGAGAATAGTTCGGGTTCGTACCGAATTTTGGGGTGTCCGTGACACGGACCCGAACCCGGACATTTTCAGAAAAGTTCGGGTTCGGGTTCAGAGTTCGGCATGTTCTCTCGGCTCATTTTGAAAGTACTATATAGCAGAATAGTACAGGCTTAAAGCTGAAATAGCATTGCGATTACAACTTTGAGCTACCGATCACCATGGGAATGCCTCCTCCAGTAGAATGTACTGTCGGATGTTTGAATTACGTTGAAATCGCAATGCGATTCTTATATATTTGCTTAATCGCATTGCGATTTCAACTTCTCAAATCCGACAGTACATTCTAGCATTTTTCCCATGGTGATGTAGACGCTCCATTAGCACGGAATCCGGCTGAAGCAGAAATCGCAATGCGATTCTTAGAACTCAAATAAATCGCATCACACTACACGTTCTAATTGCATTCGATTTTAACTTTACTGTTTGGTTTTGTATCGCGATAATACAAAATTTGAATAATCGTGTGCGTGCTGTTCTAGCACGCAGTGCCATTCGTATCCCACTCTTAAGTTCTAATCGCATTCGATGTTAACTTATGCATTTTTTTTTTTTGCCAGGCATCAGCAGTAAGTTAAAATAGAATGCGATGCCTGTCAAAAAAAAAGCATAAGTTAAAATCGAATGCGAACAGAACTTAAGAGTGGGATACGAATAGCACTAGTGTTGTTGAGCGCACATTTCGAGAATAGTTCCGGTCCGTACAGAATTTTGGGGTGTTCGTGACACGACCCGAACCAGAACATTTTCATAAAAATTCGGGTTCGGTTTTGTAGTTCGTCATTTTTTGTGGCGCATTTTGAAAGGCTGCAAAGCAGCCAATCAACATGCATCATACTACTTGCCCTAAGATGCCATCGCAGCCATGCCTACTATTGGCAAGGCTGTGATTGGCCAAGTGCAGCATGTGACTCAGCCTCTTTATAAGCTTGTGCGCACGTCGGGACGTGCTCACTCCCGATGTGAATAGAGCAGGGATAGATGCAGCTGCTGTGAGGGCGAGATAGGCAGGGAATAATCGAGGAAAAAACCTGAGAAGAAGTGAAAGATCTACACCAGTGAATCAAAACAACTCAGCTGAGCTGTTCACTGAAAGTTTATTTTTTTACACTGGCCAGATCGATTTTTACCGGCACATGTAACTGGGCTGACTGGCGGCGGCCATTTTGGGACCTGTGGTGCGCCAGCTCAAGCTGCCACAGAGTCCAAAGAAAAGCTCCAAAGAATTGAAAAATCTACTCCTGTGACACAGAACAACAGCGATTCAGTTGCTCAGTCAAAGTCAATTTTTTTTCTGGCTGGGCAGACCATTTTCTGGCACATGTTACTGGGCTGATAGGCAGCGGCCATTTTGGGACTTGTGGTGCGCCAGCAAAAGCTGCCACCGCGTCCATTAATCTCATGTAATAGTCGATTTTTTCATAGATATACTACATCAGGGGTTTGGCTGTGCTTGTGTCACCCCTACTAACTGCCAATATATTTAATATATCAGTGGTGAAACTGAAAGTAAATCACTTGGATAGCAAATCCCATGAATGTGCTGTTCCAGCTAGGCTAGCCAGTGTCACTACAGCCAGGTCCAATACTGTCAGCCAGAAATTTTTTTTTTTTTTTTTTGCCAGAAATATAAATTAAAAAAATCTTTCCCTGTAACAAACATAATTCTGGTGTTAGACCAGAAGAAGCACTCATTCAGTAAATAATACTGTAAAAAGGTTTAGGCAATAATTCTCCCAGTGTGGGCAATTTATGTACCAAAACAAGCATTTTAAAAATTCCGGTGATCTGAAATACCAGCAGTCAGCTTGTAATTAATACCAGAAAAAGGCATTATAGTGTCCAGTGTTGTCATTTTGGTTCAAAAAAGGGCAATTTAATCAATCTGGTGTTGGTGACACCCGAAATAGTAGGCCGCACGTTGTTACTCCTTTGAAAAGGAAATAGTTCTCCCACTGTGGGAATTCATTTAACATAAGTAGCATTTAAAAAATTCTGGTGTCCAATTTGCAGCAGTCCTCTTGTAATTAATACCAGAAAAAGGCATTATAGTGTCCAGTGTTGTCATTTTGGTTCCAAAAAGGCCAATTTAATCAATCTGGTGTTGGTGACACCCGAAATAGTAGGCCGCACGTTGTTACTCCTTTAAAAAGGAAATAGTTCTCCCACTGTGGGAATTCATTTAACATAAGTAGCATTTAAAAAATTCTGGTGTCCAATTTGCAGCAGTCCTCTTGTAATTAATACCAGAAAAAGGCATTATAGTGTCCAGTGTTGTCATTTTGGTTCCAAAAGGCCAATTTAATCAATCTGGTGTTGGTGACACCCGAAATAGTAGGCCGCACGTTGTTACTCCTTTGAAAAGGAAATAGTTCTCCCACTGTGGGAATTCATTTAACACATAAGTAGCATTTAAAAAATTCTGGTGTCCAATTTGCAGCAGTCCTCTTGTAATTAATACCAGAAAAAGGCATTATAGTGTCCAGTGTTGTCATTTTGGTTCCAAAAGGCCAATTTAATCAATCTGGTGTTGGTGACACCCGAAATAGTAGGCCGCACGTTGTTACTCCTTTGAAAAGGAAATAGTTCTCCCACTGTGGGAATTCATTTAACATAACATAAGTAGCATTTAAAAATTCTGGTGTCCAATTTGCAGCAGTCCTCTTGTAATTAATACCAGAAAAAGGCATTATAGTGTCCAGTGTTGTCATTTTGGTTCCAAAAAGGCCAATTTAATCAATCTGGTGTTGGTGACACCCGAAATAGTAGGCCGCACGTTGTTACTCCTTTGAAAAGGAAATAGTTCTCCCACTGTGGGAATTCATTTAACATAAGTAGCATTTAAAAATTCTGGTGTCCAATTTGCAGCAGTCCTCTTGTAATTAATACCAGAAAAAGGCATTATAGTGTCCAGTGTTGTCATTTTGGTTCCAAAAGGCCAATTTAATCAATCTGGTGTTGGTGACACCCGAAATAGTAGGCCGCACGTTGTTACTCCTTTGAAATGGAAATAGTTCTCCCACTGTGGGAATTCATTTAACATACATAAGTAGCATTTAAAAAATTCTGGTGTCCAATTTGCAGCAGTCCTCTTGTAATTAATACCAGAAAAAGGCATTATAGTGTCCAGTGTTGTCATTTTGGTTCCAAAAAGGCCAATTTAATCAATCTGGTGTTGGTGACACCCGAAATAGTAGGCCGCACGTTGTTACTCCTTTGAAAGGAAATAGTTCTCCCACTGTGGGAATTCATTTAACATAACATAAGTAGCATTTAAAAAATTCTGGTGTCCAATTTGCAGCAGTCCTCTTGTAATTAATACCAGAAAAAGGCATTATAGTGTCCAGTGTTGTCATTTTGGTTCCAAAAAGGCCAATTTAATCAATCTGGTGTTGGTGACACCGAAATAGTAGGCCGCACGTTGTTACTCCTTTGAAAAGGAAATAGTTCTCCCACTGTGGGAATTCATTTAACATAAGTAGCATTTAAAAATTCTGGTGTCCAATTTGCAGCAGTCCTCTTGTAATTAATACCAGAAAAAGGCATTATAGTGTCCAGTGTTGTCATTTTGGTTCCAAAAAGGCCAATTTAATCAATCTGGTGTTGGTGACACCCGAAATAGTAGGCCGCACGTTGTTACTCCTTTGAAAAGGAAATAGTTCTCCCACTGTGGGAATTCATTACATAACATAAGTAGCATTTAAAAAATTCTGGTGTCCAATTTGCAGCAGTCCTCTTGTAATTAATACCAGAAAAAGGCATTATAGTGTCCAGTGTTGTCATTTTGGTTCCAAAAAGGCCAATTTAATCAATCTGGTGTTGGTGACACCCGAAATAGTAGGCCGCACGTTGTTACTCCTTTGAAAAGGAAATAGTTCTCCCACTGTGGGAATTCATTTAACATAAGTAGCATTTAAAAAATTCTGGTGTCCAATTTGCAGCAGTCCTCTTGTAATTAATACCAGAAAAAGGCATTATAGTGTCCAGTGTTGTCATTTTGGTTCCAAAAAGGCCAATTTAATCAATCTGGTGTTGGTGACACCCGAAATAGTAGGCCGCACGTTGTTACTCCTTTGAAAAGGAAATAGTTCTCCCACTGTGGGAATTCATTTAACATAACATAAGTAGCATTTAAAAAATTCTGGTGTCCAATTTGCAGCAGTCCTCTTGTAATTAATACCAGAAAAAGGCATTATAGTGTCCAGTGTTGTCATTTTGGTTCCAAAAAGGCCAATTTAATCAATCTGGTGTTGGTGACACCCGAAATAGTAGGCCGCACGTTGTTACTCCTTTAAAAGGAAATAGTTCTCCCACTGTGGGAATTCATTTAACATAAGTAGCATTTAAAAAATTCTGGTGTCCAATTTGCAGCAGTCCTCTTGTAATTAATACCAGAAAAAGGCATTATAGTGTCCAGTGTTGTCATTTTGGTTCCAAAAAGGCCAATTTAATCAATCTGGTGTTGGTGACACCCGAAATAGTAGGCCGCACGTTGTTACTCCTTTGAAAAGGAAATAGTTCTCCCACTGTGGGAATTCATTTAACATAACATAAGTAGCATTTAAAAAATTCTGGTGTCCAATTTGCAGCAGTCCTCTTGTAATTAATACCAGAAAAAGGCATTATAGTGTCCAGTGTTGTCATTTTGGTTCCAAAAGGCCAATTTAATCAATCTGGTGTTGGTGACACCCGAAATAGTAGGCCGCACGTTGTTACTCCTTTGAAAAGGAAATAGTTCTCCCACTGTGGGAATTCATTTAACATATAAGTAGCATTTAAAAAATTCTGGTGTCCAATTTGCAGCAGTCCTCTTGTAATTAATACCAGAAAAAGGCATTATAGTGTCCAGTGTTGTCATTTTGGTTCCAAAAAGGCCAACTTAATCAATCTGGTGTTGGTGACACCCGAAATAGTAGGCCAGACGTTGTTACTCCTTTAAAAAGGAAATAGTTCTCACACTGTGGGAATTCATTTAACATAAGTAGAATTTAAAAAATTCTGGTGTCCAATTTGCAGCAGTCCTCTTGCAATTAATACCAGAAAAAGGCATTATAGTGTCCAGTGTTGTCATTTTGGTTCCAAAAAGGCCAATTAAATCAATCTGGTGTTGGTGACACCCGAAATAGTAGGCCGCACGTTTTTACTCCTTTGAAATGGAAATAGTTCTCCTACTGTGGGAATTCATTTAACATAACATAAGTAGCATTTAAAAAATTCTGGTGTCCAATTTGCAGCAGTCCTCTTGTAATTAATACCAGAAAAAGGCATTATAGTGTCCAGTGTTGTCATTTTGGTTCCAAAAAGGCCAATTTAATCAATCTGGTGTTGGTGACACCCGAAATAGTAGGCCGCACGTTGTTACTCCTTTGAAAAGGAAATAGTTCTCCCACTGTGGGAATTCATTTAACATAAGTAGCATTTAAAAATTCTGGTGTCCAATTTGCAGCAGTCCTCTTGTAATTAATACCAGAAAAAGGCATTATAGTGTCCAGTGTTGTCATTTTGGTTCCAAAAAGGCCAATTTAATCAATCTGGTGTTGGTGACACCCGAAATAGTAGGCCGCACGTTGTTACTCCTTTGAAAAGGAAATAGTTCTCCCACTGTGGGAATTCATTTAACATAACATAAGTAGCATTTAAAAAATTCTGGTGTCCAATTTGCAGCAGTCCTCTTGTAATTAATACCAGAAAAAGGCATTATAGTGTCCAGTGTTGTCATTTTGGTTCCAAAAAGGCCAATTTAATCAATCTGGTGTTGGTGACACCCGAAATAGTAGGCCGCACGTTGTTACTCCTTTAAAAGGAAATAGTTCTCCCACTGTGGGAATTCATTTAACATAAGTAGCATTTAAAAAATTCTGGTGTCCAATTTGCAGCAGTCCTCTTGTAATTAATACCAGAAAAAGGCATTATAGTGTCCAGTGTTGTCATTTTGGTTCCAAAAGGCCAATTTAATCAATCTGGTGTTGGTGACACCCGAAATAGTAGGCCGCACGTTGTTACTCCTTTGAAAAGGAAATAGTTCTCCCACTGTGGGAATTCATTTACTAACATAAGTAGCATTTAAAAAATTCTGGTGTCCAATTTGCAGCAGTCCTCTTGTAATTAATACCAGAAAAAGGCATTATAGTGTCCAGTGTTGTCATTTTGGTTCCAAAAAGGCCAATTTAATCAATCTGGTGTTGGTGACACCCGAAATAGTAGGCCGCACGTTGTTACTCCTTTGAAAAGGAAATAGTTCTCCCACTGTGGGAATTCATTTAACATAACATAAGTAGCATTTAAAAAATTCTGGTGTCCAATTTGCAGCAGTCCTCTTGTAATTAATACCAGAAAAAGGCATTATAGTGTCCAGTGTTGTCATTTTGGTTCCAAAAGGCCAATTTAATCAATCTGGTGTTGGTGACACCCGAAATAGTAGGCCGCACGTTGTTACTCCTTTGAAAAGGAAATAGTTCTCCCACTGTGGGAATTCATTTAACATAAGTAGCATTTAAAAAATTCTGGTGTCCAATTTGCAGCAGTCCTCTTGTAATTAATACCAGAAAAAGGCATTATAGTGTCCAGTGTTGTCATTTTGGTTCCAAAAAGGCCAATTTAATCAATCTGGTGTTGGTGACACCCGAAATAGTAGGCCGCACGTTGTTACTCCTTTGAAAAGGAAATAGTTCTCCCACTGTGGGAATTCATTTAACATAAGTAGCATTTAAAAATTCTGGTGTCCAATTTGCAGCAGTCCTCTTGTAATTAATACCAGAAAAAGGCATTATAGTGTCCAGTGTTGTCATTTTGGTTCCAAAAAGGCCAATTTAATCAATCTGGTGTTGGTGACACCCGAAATAGTAGGCCGCACGTTGTTACTCCTTTGAAAAGGAAATAGTTCTCCCACTGTGGGAATTCATTTAACATAAGTAGCATTTAAAAAATTCTGGTGTCCAATTTGCAGCAGTCCTCTTGTAATTAATACCAGAAAAAGGCATTATAGTGTCCAGTGTTGTCATTTTGGTTCCAAAAAGGCCAATTTAATCAATCTGGTGTTGGTGACACCCGAAATAGTAGGCCGCACGTTGTTACTCCTTTGAAAAGGAAATAGTTCTCCCACTGTGGGAATTCATTTAACATAAGTAGCATTTAAAAATTCTGGTGTCCAATTTGCAGCAGTTTTCTTGTAATTAATACCGGAAAAAGGAATTACGGTATATCTTCCAGTGTGGGAATTTTGGGGCTAAAAAATAATATATTTTATTGTGGTGCGAGTTGAATCGCAACAATGAGAAAACATTCTATTAAGGGACGAGGACGCGGTCGTGGTGGTGTCCGTGGAGCCTCTGTTGCTGGCAGAGGACGTGGCCGTTCGGCCTCAGGCGCACAAAGTAGTGAACCAACTCCCTCAAGTAGCCGGCAGAATTTACAGCGATATTTGGTGGGGCCCAATGCCGTTATGAGGATGGTAAGGCCTGAGCAGGTACAGGCATTAGTCGATTGGGTGGCAGACAGTGCTTCCAGCACGTTCACCACATTGTCTTCCACCCAGTCTTCTGCGGAAAGCGCACAGGTGACACCGGAAAACCAAGCCCATCAGTCTGTCACATCACCCCCATGCATATCAGGGAAACTGTCCGAGCCTCAAGTTATGCAGCAGTCTCTTCTTCTGTTTGAAGACTCTGCTGGCAGGGGTTCCCAGGGGCGTCCACCTAGCCCTTCCCTAGCGGTGGAAGACATACCATGCACTGACGCACAACCACTTATGTATCCAGATGATGAGGACATGGGAATACCACCACAGCAGAGTCACCCAGTCTCTGATGATGACGAAACACAGGTGCCCACTGCCGCGTCTTATTGCATTGTGCAGACTGAACAGGAGGAGGTCAGGGAGGAAGACTGGGTGGAAGACGATGCAGAGGACGATGAGGTCTTAGACCCCACATGGACTGAACGTCGTGCCGCTGACTTAAATAGTTCAGAGAAAGAGGCAGTGGTGAGACCGAGACAACAGCGAAGCCAAAGAGGGAGCAGGGGGCAAAAGCAGAACAGCCGCCGTCCCGAGAGTTCGCCTGCTATTGGCCAGCGCCAACAGGGACCCAGCACCCCAAAGGCATCTTCAAGGAGTTCCCTGGCATGGCACTTCTTCAAACAATGTGCTGAGGACAAGACCAGAGTGGTTTGCACGCTGTGCCATCAGACCCTGAGGCGAGGCATTAACGTTCTTAACCTGAGCACCACCTGCATGATCAGGCATCTACATGCAAAGCATGAACTGCAGTGGAGTGCACACCTCAAAAACAAGGAACACGCTCAGGCTCCCCTGCTACCTCTACCGCTGCTGCCTCGGCTTCCGCCTCGAGAGGAATGTTGCCACCTGCCGAGCAGCAAACAGAGGATGTGCCACCGACACCACCACCACCGCCACCGTCACCTAGCGTCTCCACTATTTCACACAGCAGCGTTCAGCTCTCCATCTCTCAAACCTTTGAGAGGAAGCGCAAATTCCCACCTAGTCACCCTCGAGGCCCTTGGCCTGAATGCCAGCATTTCTAAACTACTGGCCTTTGAAATGCTGTCATTCCGGCTGGTGGACACAGACAGCTTCAAACAGCTGATGGCCATGGCTGTCCCCCAGTATGTGGTTCCCAGCCGCCACTACTTCTCCAAGACAGCCGTGCCTTCCCTGCACATACAAGTGTCTGATAAAATCAAGTGTGCACTGCGCAGCGCCATTTGTGCCAAGGTCCACCTAACCACAGATACGTGGACCAGTAAGCACGGCCAAGGACGCTATATCTCACTAACTGCACACTGGGTGAATGTAGTGGCGGCTGGGCCCCAGGCGGAGAGTTCCTTGGCGCAGGTCCTTCCGCCACCTAGGATCGCAGGGCATCATTCTCTGCCTCCTGTAGCCTCCTCCTCCTACTCGGCTTCCTCCTCCACTGCTTCCACCAGCTCCTCCTGTCAGCCACACACCTTCACCACCAACTTCAGCACAGCCCGGGGTAAACATCAGCAGGCCATTCTGAAACTCTTATGTTTGGGGGACAGGCCCCACACCGCGCAGGTGTTGTGGCGGGGTATTGAACAACAGACGGACGAGTGGTTGCTGCCGGTGGGCCTCAAGCCAGGCCTGGTGGTATGCGATAATGGGCGAAATCTCGTGGCAGCTCTGGGACTAGCCGGTTTGACGCACATCCCTTGCCTGGCGCATGTCCTGAATTTGGTGGTGCAGAGGTTCATTCACCACTACCCCAACATGTCAGAGCTGCTGCATAAAGTGCGGGCCGTCTGTGCACGCTCCCGGCTTTCACATCCTGCCGCTGCTCGCCTGTCTGCGCTACAGCGGAACTTCGGCCTTCCCGCTCACCGCCTCATATGCGACGTGCCCACCTGGTGGAACTCCACCTTCCACATGCTGGAGAGACTGTACGAGCAGCAGCAGGCCATAGTGGAGTGTCAGCTGCAGCACGCTCGCGTCAGTCGTACTGCGGAACGGCATCACTTCACCACCAATGATTGGGCCTCCATGCGAGACCTGTGTGCCCTGCTGCACTGCTTTGAGGACTCCACCAACATGGTCAGTGGCGATGACACTGTTATCAGCGTTACAATACCAATTCTATGTCTCCTAGAGAAAACGCTTAGGGCAATGATGGAAGAGGAGGTGGCCCAGGTGGAGGAGGAGGAGGAGGAGGGCTCGTTTCTAAGACTTTCAGGCCAGTCTGTTAGAAGTAGCTCAGAGGGAGGTTTTTGAAGCAGCAGAGGGCAGGTTCACAAGTCGCCAGCCAAGGCACTCTAATGGAGGACGAGGAGGATGAGGAGGAGGTGGAGGAGGACGAGGATGAAGCAGGTTCACAGCAGGGTGGCAGCCCACACAGCTCAGGCCCATCACTAGTGCGTGGCTGGGGGGATACGGTGGACGATGACGATACGCCTCCCACAGAGGACAGCTTGTCCTTACCTCTGGGGAGCCTGGCACACATGATCGATTACATGCTGCAGTGCCTGCGCAACGACAGCAGAGTTGCCCACATTTTAACGTGTGCTGACTACTGGGTGGCCACCCTGCTGGATCCCCGGTAAAAAGACAATGTGCCCACTTTACTTCCTGCACTGGAGCGGGATAGGAAGATGCGCGAGTACAAGCGCACGCTGGTGGACGCGCTCCTGAGAGCATTTCCAACTGTCACAGGGGAACAGGTGGAAGGCCAAGGCCAAGGCAGAGGAGGAGCTAGAGGTCGCCCACGCAGCAGTGTCACGGCCAGCTCCTCTGAGGGCAGGGTTAGCATGGCAGAAATGTGGACAAGTTTTGTCTCCACGCCACAGCTAACTGCCCCACCACCTGATACGGAACGTGTTAGCAGGAGGCAGCATTTCACTAACATGGTTGAACAGTATGTCTGCACACCCCTCCACGTACTGACGGACGGTTCGGCCCCATTCAACTTCTGGGTTTCAAAATTGTCCACGTGGCCAGAGTTAGCATGTTATGCCTTGGAGGTGCTTTCCTGCCCGGCGGCCAATGTTTTATCAGAACGCGTATTCAGCACGGCGGGGCGTCATTACTGACAAGCGCAGCCGCCTGTCCACAGCCAATGTGGACAAGCTGGCGTTCATAAAGATGAACCAGGCATGGATCCCACAGGACCTGTCCCTCCCTTGTGCAGAGTAGTCCTTAATAACTGCCTAAAACATGTCTTGTTGTACTACGGGCCACTTCTTTATTTAATACAAATTTTATGTAACCCACAGTTGAATGAAACTCTCCTCTGTCTGGGCGCCGGGGCCTAACTAGATGAAAGTGGCCTGTTAAACTATCGGGTGACATAAAGCCATAACCTCTGCCATGCTACCTCTGTCCTCTGTCTGGGTGCTGAGGCCTAAGTCAAATAAAGCGGTCTTCTGCTGTGCTGGAGGATATGAAGCTAATCTCTGACCTCTCTCCTCTGTCTGGGTGAAGGGGTCAAAGTAACTAAATGGTGGCCTTCTCCTGTGGTGTGTGATATGATGCCTGAATTTGTGCTGTGGGACCTCTCTCCTCTTCCTGGGTGCAGGGGTCAAAGTATCTAAAAGTGTCCTTCTCTTGCGGTGGTTGATATGATGCCTGAATATGTGCTGTGGGGCCTCTCTCCTCTGTTTGGGTGAAGGGGTCAAAGTAACTTTATGGTGGCTTCTCCTGTGGTGGTTGATATTATGCCTGATTCTCTGCTGTCGAACCTCTCTCCTCTTCCTGGGTGCAGGGGTCAAAGTATCTAAAAGTGTCCTTCTCTTGCGGTGGTTGATATGATGCCTGAATATGTGCTGTGTGGCCTCTCTCCTCTGTCTGGGTGAAGGGGTCAAAGTAACTAAATGGTGGCCTACTCCTGTGGTGGTTGATATGATGCCTGATTCTCTGCTGTGGGACCTCTCTCCTTTGTCTGGGTGCTGGGGTCGAAATAATAGTAAGTGACCTTCTCCGTTGGTGGGTGACTTGAAGCCTGATTCTGTGCTATGGGACCTCACTCCAATTAATATTGTTTAATTTTTATTTATTTTATGTTAACTCATCATTTCCCTATCTACATTTGTTTGCAGGGGATTTACCAACATTTTCCTGCCTTTTGCAGCCCTCTAGCCCTTTCCGGGTTTGTTTTACAGCCTTACCAGAAACCTTACCAGATCTAGCACATAAACCAGTTGAACTTGAAACCCTTGAAAGATTACAGTAATGAAATATAATTATTAATATGGGCAACACTATCTGTACCCTTTGTTTCCAATCAAACAAAACGCAATAAATTTGATTTAACATTATAGTTTTATAAAATAATCTTTAACAAAATAGAATTATTTTTTAACATAAATATATAAATAACCAAAAAAATTAGGATAATTTTTTAATTTTTCTCTGCTCCTCCAGCAGATCATCGATGTCCTTAAGATGAGCCTCCTCCATGGCTCGCATTTGGTGGGAGAACTGCATCTTGAGCTGCCTCATCTTCCTGGTTTGCTGCTCCCTGAACTGCTGCATTCGCAGCTGGTGCTTCCTTCCCATTGTTTTTATTTTTTTTAACATGATGTTGTACAATAAAATACAATCATTAATTGTTATATAAAGCAGATGATATTTTTTTCTTGAAATCTGTTATATATTGGTTTAGGTAGGATTAATAATAGTTCCTTTTAGTTTTGGGTTTGTTGACTTAGTAGTTACGTTAATGGTTTTGATGTTGATCAATTACATTTTAGTGTTTATTTTTTATATTACTGTTATGTGTTGTACTTTATTTGTTGCCTGTTTTATTATATTTTCTTCATTTAAAAAAATAATATAGTTTGTTAAAATATATTCTTACAAAAATTTATATATTGCATGCTTGTTATATCGTACTTCCAAAAATGTATGTGTCAGTTAGATACGTTATGGAAATCAGTACTCCCACCCGTAACATTAGCTTTCTGGGACACTGAATAAATAAAAATATCCACATCATCCATTTACCTTCTTGTCGGGGGGTAGTGACCATCTCCTCTTCTGCCTCCTCAGAGTCATCACCCTCCTCCACTGCAGCAGGTGGGCTATGGGCCCGATAGCCTGATGGCCCTGCCTCTTCCTGCTCCTCCTCGTCCGAGTGGTCTGTCTCCTCCTCCACCTCCACCGCCTTCTTCTTTTTAGAGAGCTTGGCTCTCACTTTGGGAAGCGGAGCATCTGTAATGATGATGACCAAATTTTTTAAAAATGCCAAGATAAACAAGTAGCAGCCAAATTACAGTTAAAGGTACACAAATTAATCTATGGGAGTGTCTGGATGGCATAATAATTAACTACACCTATCTTTCTTCTCCTTTTGGCTTAGATCAAGTGTAGTATCATCAGTGTCTGCCTTGACCTGCCGGACCAGGACCCTGTGGGTACCCCCTGCACTCTGCCTTTGAGCATCGTTGATTAAGTTCAGCTTCAACTCACTGCTGCTATTGGGTGTTGGGCCACTCCCCAGGGAACAAGAGTGATTCGAGTCTATGACTTCATTTGGGCATGTGGCCTAATTGTCCTGATCGATGCTTGTTGTCTACACTCGTCCAGACGTGCGAGGAGTTTGGACAAGCTTCAGGGGCCAACTGTGTAAAGTCAAAAAACATATGTGGCCCAGAAAGAGGTCTCATATTGCCACCTTTAGCACCCTTTCCCATCAGTTCAACACACCTGTACTAAGTGATTTATTGTAAAGGGTTAAAAAATACTTATTTCTCTCACCAACATATTGTTATCTATCTGCTCAGTTATGCAAATAAGTATTGTACCTGGAAAAGATTTATTTCTGATCTTAGTGATCAGATCCATCCTGTGGCGCTTCAGATCTGACCACTTTTTTAGAATCGCATCCTTCCGATGAGTGCACCCATGCTTCTGCCACAGATGGAAAGCAATTCTCCGCACTATGGCCTGCTTTTCGCCCCTTGACCTTCTGCGGTCGTACCCCTTCTTCAGCATTTCCTGCAAGATAACAATTAAATCATGTAATCCCACAGTTCTAAAATACAATTATTAGTTATCATAGTCATAAGAACCATCAAAAATAACATTTAATATCAAAACAGTCAAAGAGTAGAACATCGCCATCCCTTTAAAAGTGACTTGAACATTGCCGCCCCTTTAAAAGTGACTTGAACACTGCAGCCCCTTTAAAAGTGACTTGAACATCGCCATCCCTTTAAAACTGACTTGAACATCGCCATCCCTTTAAAAGTGACTTGAACATTGCCGCCCCTTTAAAAGTGACTTGAACACTGCAGCACCTTTAAAAGTGACTTGAACATTGCCATCCGTTTAAAAGTGACTTGAACATTGCGATCCCTTTAAAAGTGACTTGAATATTGCCGCCCCTTTAAAAGTCACTTGAACATCGCCATCCCTTTAAAAGTGACTTGAACATTGCGATCCCTTTAAAAGTGACTTGAATATTGCCGCCCCTTTAAAAGTGACTTGAACATCGCCATCCCTTTAAAAGTGACTTGAACTTCGTCATCCCTTTAAAAGTGACTTGAACATTGCCACCCCTTTAACAGTGTCTTTCACTAATCACTCATGTAGTTGTGCAGTCTGCTAAAGCCTGTGATGAGTTTATGTCACCAAGCAGTAGGACATGTGACAGTGTAAGGCAGTTATGAGATCAGTGAAAATCATTAATAAGTTTAAATCACATTACTGCATTACACACTAACTAAGTTCAATTACTTACAGTTATTAAGAAATCCAGCTCTTCTTTAGAGAAATTACTTTTCGCCATAATCGCTGGGACAGTCACCAATCTCCACTCTCGTCTCTCTCGATCCGATCCTAGGTAACGCACACACGTACAGACGCACGTACACGATTCTTGAATAGTTGTATTATCGCGATAATAAAACTAACAGTGTAAAGTTGACTGTATTGCTCTAAGTTATATTCGCGTACGAATGTAACTTCTATTACAGCACACCAATACTAAAACTAAGACTAAGAGACAGCTTTAAGTTCTATTCGAACGCGATTGCAACTTTGGAACTTAAAGTGGTGTACGATTTTAAAAGTTGAGTACTAAAAAGTTGGAATCGCAATGCGATTCTTATGTATTTGCTTAATCGCATTGCGATTACAACTTTGAGCTACCGATCACCATAGGAACGCCTCCTCCAGTAGAATGTACTGTCGGATGTGAGAATTAAGTTGAAATCGCAATGCGATTATTATATATCTGCTTAATCGCATTGCCGTTTCAACTTAGCATTGCTAAATAATTCCATCCATATTCGTTAACTTACTGACTCAGTAAGTTAACGATATGGATGGAATTATTTAGCAATGCTAAGTTGAACTCGCAATGCGATTAAGCAAATATATAAGAATCGCATTGCGATTTCAACTTAATTCTCAGATCCGACAGTACATTCTACTGGAGGAGGCGTTCCCATGGTGATCGTTAGCTCAAAGTTGTAATCGCAATGCGTTTATTGCGGTATATTATCCCTCTGGGTGTCTTTTACAGCCTTTTTAGTGCCCAAAAGTTCGGGTCCCCATTGACTTCTATGGGGTTCGGGTTCGGGATGAAGTTCGGGTTGAGTTCGGATCACGAACCCGGACATTTTCCGGAAGTTCTGCCGAACCTCTCGAACCCGAACATCCAGGTGTTCGCTCATCTCTAACCATAACTTGATCAATGCTACAACATCGCATCAGTATGTGGAGAATTTACGCAAGCACCTTTAGCATGCTATTGCGTTTGCGCAGAAGAATAGAGAGAGAGCCGCAGTGAGTGCTAAGACGTACTACGATCTAAAGACTACTCAGAAAGAGTACCACATTTTTGATCAGGTGTGTCTCTATAACTTCGCTCGGGATCAAGTGAAGGAGAGAAAATTCCTACCTTCCTGGAAAGGTCCTTATGTCATCACTGACAAATTATCTTCAGTGGTCTACAAGATCAAAATTCCTAAGGGGGGTGAGTTTATTGAAAAATGGGTGCACATTAATCAGCTACGTGTTTGTCATCCTAGTGCACGACTTTGAGAGATTGGAGGAGTTGGATGAAAAGAGGTGAAGAGACTTTGCGGTTCCAGCTAAAGACAGAAATAAGGATTGGTATCGTATGATCGAAAAAGTGTTATCTGTTATTCTACATCTTTAACTCATACTAACCCATCCTAATGTTTCCTCTGTAACTAAAACATCTCCTGACTCACCTCTGAAACCAGAACTTACTCTGTCCAAGAAAAGAACTTATGCCAATTAAAGGTATATAGTAATAGTAACTCTTTTCTTGCAGGATAAAGTTGAAAAATGTATGTACTCATATGTGTCATACAATATTTTATAGGCGTAAGTTGTCATCAAAGATGATTGCCATTGTCTACATCGTCCTGATCTTGGGGAAGGAGTTCTATGCTGAGCCGATTGCTGTGCCAGGTCCTTTGTCCGGAATCATGCTGCAAGATACAGCGGGGTTCATCTTGACGAACAAGAGGATATTATCCCAGAAGGTCTACGTTGGCCTGGATCCACGCGTTTTCGTCGAAAGGCAATTCAACGTGAACGAAATCCAGTCGCCGGATTACCCAGATCCTGGAGCAAGCAAGGAAGACCTTGACCAGAGAGCAATTCTCTACAAGCCAAAGACCAAAGCGATTTCTTTCTGCGATCGTAGCCGTTATAATCTTTAGCGTAGTGGGCGCTGTCATTACCACAGGAGGAACAGTTGCCAATTCCATCTCCATCCAAACTTTGGAACTCAAGATCAGTTCACTAAAAAGTAACTTAATGACCATTCATGCAGAGATGGAAAAGCAGAAGCAACATTTATCGGATTTGTATACCGTAGTACAAGATACCGTCATTACCGCAAACTTATATTCTGAGTTATTGACTCACACAAATCGTCATGAGAATAACGAACAGTTTGTTCAGAGTTAGATTTCTAAGAGAGCGTATTTAGAAAGACTTTAGCCAAGCTCTGATTGGAACTTTGTAAACAAAGCCTATGCGCCGTGAATCACAAAGAGAATATATGAAAAGCCCTTTTGGACATTCCAAATATATTCACACTTTGTGGAATATTTTGGAATGAAGGGGGATTTGTCAGGCATTTTCATAACTGTATGTGATATCTGATGATGACATGGTCAAAATGGACGTTTATTGCCTTTAACCACTACAGAACCGCCTAATGCACGGATGCGTCCGGCGGTCCTGTAGCTCTGACTGGACGCATCCGTGCGTCATCTCGCGAGACGCGATATTTCCTGTGAACGCGAGCTCACGCACGCGCGCGTTCACAGTGCCGCGCGTCTCACCAGTTATACTGCAGCCTGCCAGCGATGATCAATCTCTGGCAGTCTGTAGATGCGAAATAAATCGCATCAAACTGGTATATCAGACGCTGTTTTGTTAACAGCGTCTGATATACCTGCTACATGGTCCTCTGGTGGTCCCATTTGCTGGGATTGACCACCAGAGGACCAGGTAGCTATGTAAAGTTGCACCAAACACTACATTACCCCCCCATCACTTATTAACCCCTTGTTAACCCCTTGATCATCCCATCTAGATTCCCTGATCACCCCCGTGTCATTGATCACACCCCTGTAAGGCTTCATTCAGACGTCCATATGTGTTTTGCGGATCCGTGGATCCACGGATTCGCGGATCCGCAGATCCTCAAAATACGGACACCGGCAATGTGCTTTCCGCATTTTGCAGATCCGCACATTGCCAGAACTATATTGAAAATGCCTTTTCTTGTCCGCAATTGTGGACAAGAATAGGACATGTTCTATATTTTTGTGGAACGGAAGTGCAGACCCAGAAGTGCGGATCCGTAATTCCCGATCCGAGCGGGACAAATTCTGTCCCCATAGAAATTAATGGGTCCGCAATTCCGTTCCGCAAACAGAATTGCGGACGTGTAAATGGGGCATAAGGGTCCGTTATCACCGCCAGTTAGTTAGCTACTTGTTAGGTAGTTAGCGCCCAGCCCACCGCACCGCAGTCACTGATTTTGGCAGAGATTTTTTCATCCTCGATGATCGATGCGAATAAAAATTCTGTGCCGTTCATTTTTTTTTTTTTTTCAGCCTAGAGGCTGAACGGAAAAAAAAAATCTCGTTACCCGTATGCTCAATATAAGCAGAATAGCAGAAACTCCAAATGCTGGCCATACGTGTAATGATTGCGGAGACCCTCAAATGCCAGGGCAGTGCAAACACCTCACAAGTGACCCCATTTTAGAAAGAAGACACCCCAAGGTATTCCGTGAGGGGTATGGTGAGTTCATGTAAAAAAAAAAAATTTGTCACAAGTTAGTGGAATATGAGACTTTGTAAAAAAATAAATAAATAAATAAATATCAATTTCCGCTAACTTGTGCCAAAAGATTTTTTTTTCTGAAAACTCATGCCCCTCACTCGCCATGCCCCTCACGAAATACCTTGGGGTGTCTTTTTTCCAAAATAGGGTCACATGTGGAGTATTTATACTGCCTTGGCATTTAAGGGGTCCTAAACCGTGAGAATCCAAATGCGTAAAAATGCCCTTTGAAATCCTAAAGGTACTCATGGGAATTTGGGCCCCTTTGCGCATCCAGGCTGCAAAAAAGTGGCACCCATGTGGTATCGCCGTACTCAGCAGAAGTAGGGCAATGAGTTTAGTGGTGTATTTTTATATATACCCATACTTTGTGTGAGAAATATCGCTGTAAACGACAACTTTTTAAATTTTTTTATACAAAGTTGTCAATTTACAGAGATATTTCTCTCACCCAACATGGGTATATGTAAAAATACACCCCAAAACACATTGCCCTACTTCTCCTGAGTACAGCGATGTCACATGAGTGACACTTTTTTGCAGCCTGGATACGCAAAGGGGCCAAAATTCCAACGAGTAATTTAAGGTTTTACATGGCTGCTCACAATTTAGCCCCACCCAAAATGCCAGAACAGTATAAACACCCCACAAATGACCCCATTTTGGAAAGTAGACACCCCAAGGTATTCGCTGAGGGGCATAGTGAGTCCATGAAAAATTGAACCTTTTGTCAAAAGTTAGTGGAAAGGGAGACTTTGTGAGAAAAATCAATAAAAAATCCATTTCCGCTAACTTGTGCCAAAACAAATCTTCTATGAACTCGCCATGCCCCTCACGGAATACCTTAGGGTGTCTTCTTTCCAAAATGGGGTCACATGTGTGGTATTTATACTGCCCTGGCATTTTAGGGGCCCTAAACCGTGAGGAGAAAAATGCGTAAAAATGCCCTCCTAAAAGGTACTCATTGGAATTTGGGCCCCTTTGCGCATCTTGGCTGCAAAAAAGTATCACTTATGTGGTATCGCCGTACTCAGGAGAAGTAGGGAAATGTGTTTTGGGTTTTTTTTACATATACCCATGCTGTGTGAGAGAAATATCTCTGTAAATTGACAACTTTGTATAATTTTTTTTTAAAAGTTGTCATTTACAGAGATATTTCTCACACAAAGTATGGGTATATATAAAAATACACCCCAAAACACATTGCCCTACTTCTCCTGAGTACAGCGATACCACATGAGTGACACTTTTTGCAGCCAAGATGCGCAAAGGGCCTAAACCAATGAGTACCTTTAGGTTTCACAGGGCATTTTCACATTTGGATTCTCACGCTTTAGGACCCCAAAATGCCAGGACAGTATAAACACCCCACAAGTGACCCCATTTTGGAAAGAAGACACCCCAAGGTATTCCGTGAGGGGCATAGTCGAGTCCACAGAAAATTGATCTTTTGGCACAAGTTAGCGGAAATTGATATATAGTTTTTTATTTACAAAGTCTCATATTCCACTAACTTGTGACAAAAATAAAATCTTACTATGAACTCACGATACCCCTCACGGAATAGCTTAGGGTGTCTTCTTTCCAAAATGGGGTCACATGTGGGTATTTATACTGTCCTGGCATTTTAGGGGCCCTAAAGCATGAGAAGAAGTCTGAACCAAATGCGTAAAAATGCCCTGTGAATCCTAAAGGTACTCATTGGAATTAGAGCCCCTTTGCGCATCTGGCTGCAAAAAGTATCACATATGTGGTATCGCCGTACTCAGGAGAAGTAGGGCAATGTGTTTTGGGTGTTTTACATATACCCATACTGTGTGTGAGAAATATCTCTGTAAACTGACAACTTTGTATAATTTTTTTATACAAAGTTGACAATTTACAGAGATATTTCTCACACCAACATGGGTATATGTAAAAATACACCCCAAAACACATTGCCCTACTTCTCCTGAGTACGGCGATACCACATGAGTAACACTTTTTGCAGCCTAGATGCTGCAAAGGCCCTAAATTCCAATGAGTACCTTCTAGGGCATTTTTACATGGCTGCTCACGCTTTAGCCCGCCCAAAATGCCAGAACAGTATAACACACCCCACAAATGACCCCATTTCGAAAGAAGACACCCCAAGGTATTCCGTGAGGGGCATAGTCGAGTTCACAGAACTTTTTTTTTTGGCACAAGTAAGCGTAAATTGATATATATTTTTTTTTTTTTACAAAGTCTCATATTCCACTAACTTGTGACAAAAAATAAAATCTTACTTGAACTCACGATACCCCTCACGGAATAGCTTGGGGTGTCTTCTTTCTAAAATGGGGTCACATGTGGGGTATTTATACTGTCCTGGCATTTTAGGGGCCCCTAAAGCATGAGAAGAAGTCTGGAATCCAAATGCGTAAAAATGCCCTGTGAAATCCTAAATGTACTCATTGGAATTAGAGCCCCTTTGCGCACCCAGGCTGCAAAAAAGTGTCACACATGTGGTATCTGCGTACTCAGGAGAAGTAGGGCAATGTGTTTTGGGGTGCATTTTTATATATAGCCATACTTTGTGTGAGAAATATCTCTGTAAACGACAACTTTTGAATTTTTTTTATACAAAGTTGACAATTTACAGAGATATTTCTCTCACCCAACATGGGTATATGTAAAAATACACCCCAAAATACATTGCCCTACTTCTCCTGAGTACGGCGATACCACATGAGTAACACTTTTTTGCAGCCTGGATGCGCAAAGGGGCCCAAATTCCAACGAGTACCTCTAGGTTTTACATGGCTGCTCACAATTTAGCCCCGCCCAAAATGCCAGAACAGTAAACACACCCCACAAATGACCCCATTTCGGAAAGTAGACACCCCAAGGTATTCACTGAGGGGCATAGTGAGTCCGTCTGAGATTTTATTTTTTTTTGCCAGAAGTTAGCAGAAATGGAAACTTTATTATTATTATATTCCTCAGAAAGTGTCATTTTCCGCTAACTTGTGAAAAAAAATGAAATTATACATGAACTCACCATGCCCCTCCGCGAATACTTTGGGGTGTCTTCTTTCTAAAATGGTGTCATTTGGGGGTATTTATACTATCCTGGCATTCTAGCACCTCAAGAAACATGACAGGTGCTCAGGAAGCTCAGATAGTTTGTAAACGTTATAACTTTTACCCAAACCAATAAATATACACTTATTGGATTTTGTTTTATCAAAGACATGTAGAACAAGAAATTACAACAGAAAGTGAAAAATGTCATTTTTTTGCAAAAATTTCGGTCATTTTTGATTAATAGCAAAAAAAGTAAAAATGTCAGCAGCAATGAAATACCACCAAATGAAAGCTCTATTAGTGAGAAGAAAAGGAGGTAAAATTAATTTGGGTGGTAAGTTGCATGACGGAGCAATAAACGGTGAAAGTAGTGTAGTGCAGAATTGTAAAAAGTGGCCTGGTCATTAAGGGTGTTTAAGCTAGGGGGCTGAGGTGGTTAAGAATTAGACTGAACCAGAGTTTTGCTATGCATCTGAAACAGGCCAAGATGAGGTCATGCAGAGTTCAGTCTGTTTAAAAGTTATAAAAGTTATTGCCAACAGATGTGGTTTATCTTAAAGAATATAATGGGTCTCACATACACTGTCTGGAAGACACGACCATGTAATAACAAAATGTGGTCCTTTCTTAAATACCGGGGTCAAGAGAGGTTATTGCTTAAGACACTGGTATGTGGTGTCATTCCCTATAATCACTAGTATAACGTATATATTCATGTGTGATTGCATATAGTTTTAATATATTTTAACCAATGATACATATAATGTTTGTATATTCATATCCAGTTATTGATAATATATAATCTATAATATATAATGGATAATATCCATTTGTGTATATATATATATATATATATATATATATTATGCCATGTATGTATCAATGAGAGTATATTCTATAGAAGCATATAAGCTGGTTTTCTACTAAGAGGATTTTCTTTTAGAGAAGAGCTCAATTATCTTAGACGGCAATTAATCAGTCATTTGGATGGCTAAGATACACAAACTGGTTAAACTTTCTAAGGACCACTGTATTCGTATCTGCCCCATAAATTCCAGGGACACACCCGAGACTCACAAAAGAAACTGGCAGATCTAAATCTTGGAAAGCTGGGTCCCTTCTAAAAGCTCTTTATCCCAAAGCCAGGGGTAATGTATAATTTATTTTATTCACAGTAATTATAAATCGCTCTAATTGGCATATAGTTGAGACCCCATTTTGAGTGGGTCAATAGTGTTAAAACAGTAATTTTATGGGAAATTTTAATGAACGTGCACATCATTAAAATTCCTGTAATATTTCTATCAGAGTGAGATCTCTGATCGGATCTTATTATCCGTGGTTAGGCCAATAGGCATATTTATAAGGTGTCTCTTGCTGCTATATTCCTTGATTGAGCATAAGGGATTTTCCACAGATTAATTTCTATTGTGTCTTCGTTATATTATAATGTTTTGATAACCAGTACACCAGTACATTTGCTAAAGAAGAGCATTGTATTGTACTTGGTTTTAGTAAATTAAGTGAGCCTGGTTTAAATGGTGGAGCAATATATTGTGGTCAATTTTGACATTATATCCAAACTTTATTTGTATTAATTTGTAAGCCATTTTACTGTATTTATCTGTAATAAATTATATGCACCCTGTTTCATTAGCTGCACAAATTGATTTTAGATCTCATTAATAAAAGAACTGGCGTTTATATGTCCGCCAATTAAATTTTTCATAATTTAGTTTTTCATAATTTTTATGATTTCATATCTTATATGAAATAAATATTCGACATATCATGGAATAAACAAATAGTCTATGTAGTGTGAGGTGACACCAATTGCAAGTGAGGAACCATCACCTCCTTCTCATTCCTGATAGTTTTAACCTATCCCTGTAGGTCGTTGCATTTTAGATTTGTAACAATAAAGATATTTAGTTTAGGACCCCTACAGCGATCTTTTTCAGTCCATTGACCGAATTGAGCATTTGAGAGGCGGACATTGTCGCAGGGCCAACAGCGTGAGAACGTGGAGGCGAAAGCTGTGTGACCTTTCTAAGTAGCTGGTGTGGCTGTGCAGGAACTACAGTACATTCACCCAGTGGGCCGTAAAGGACATGTATGTCCCTGACTGTAGTTACAGCTCCACACGTCGGAGCTGCAGTGCACTTTGGCAGACACTGACAGGCACAAGGACTGGCCCACCTTCTGTTCTACATGTGTGTGCAGGGTTGGTACTGCCTTTTTTGCAAAGAAATGACAGCTTGGGACTCTCCACCTCGGCTCAGCACAAGCCATCAGTTCTCTGAAAGGTCCAGGGTCCACCCCTTAGAAAGGGAGGGACTGAAGCACCTGCAACTTGGACAGGAGCACGTTCAGCATCTGCGCCGTTGGATGCGTGCACGCATACGGTTGTCTCTTTGCAATTGCTTTGGTGATCGATTGCCCCTATACGCAATATATATATGCCCCTATACGCTTTCACCAGAAATAACTGCAACAGGGCAGTGCATTTAAATTTTTTGTGTATTACTGAAATACCGCCCTATACTCTTTCACCAGAAATGAATGCAAACGTGCAGTGCGTTTAAATGTTTTGTGCATTACTGAAATACCGCCCTATATTCTTTCACCAGAAATTACTGCAAATGTGCAGTGCATTTACATGTTTCCTGTATTACTGAAATACCGCCCTATACTCTTTCACCAGAAATGACTGCAAACGTGCAGTGCATTTATATTTTCGTGTATTACTGAAATACCGCCCTATACTCTTTCACCAGAAATGACTGCAAACGTGCAGTGCGTTTATATTTTTCATGTATTACTGAAATACCGCCCTATACTCTTTCACCAGAAATGACTGCAAATGATTTTAGTGTAAATAACAACAAAAGTGACCTGTGTATATATTTATCTTTTTCCACAGATAAAAGCCACTAATGGCTTTTCAACATAGCACTTGCACCCCAATAACTAATTGCTAGAATGACAGAGCTGTATTATGAGACTATCTGGATCCCCAAGTAATGTTTCCCTGCACTTGTAAATCACTTTTTTTCACAATTAGGTTTTTCCTATGACTCTCCTTAGCATCTGCACACGTCTCTCCCTGCCTGTGAAATGATTCTTCTTACTATCCTTTCCCTGCACTAGTAAATCGCTTTTTTCCTTTTTTTTAACAATTAGCTTTTCTTTCACTCTGCCAAGCGGCTGCATACATGTCTGTCCCTGAACAAAGTATGATGGTGAATGGCAGAATCTAAGATGGCTGCCATTTTTATAGTGCTGTGACATCTCTGGGCTAGCTGGGCTCTGAGTGGCTGCATGCATGGCATTGTGGGTCATCGCGCCTTACCAGAGTTTCTTGCCCCATGTCCTCACACGCGTAGTCGCCATTTTAGCTGCCATTGTAGCCACCATATTAGAAAAATTACGATTAATTACCACGAAGTGCAAGTAAATTTGCATTGGTTCAGAATCAAATTTTTCCTGAAATTCAGATCGAATTCGACTTCGGCAGCTTCGATTCGCTCATCTCTAGTGCAGTTATATGTTATATAGCCTTTTGTGGTGTGTATAAGTGGAAAATAGAAAAATATATTTGAAAATGTGAGTAGCGGCTACTCCTATAGAGAAAAATGGATATAGGGTGCTCACCTCTCGGTCCACTCGAACTGACAAAATTTGAAAATAAATGAGGGGCACTCCAAGATCTAGGAAAATGCAGATGGCACTAAGGCAAATGAGCCAGATATTTAATAAAACAATGGGATAACAAAATTAAACCGAATCATGCAATAAAAACATGCACTATAAAACCAGATAATACAGTAATTCAGTAGCGAATTCTTGTCATCCGCGCCATGTGTGTGATAATATCCCCAAAGAGGAACTAGTAAGAGCGAGGAGAAATTGTTCAGATTCTGAAAAATATAGGCAAGAAGTGCTTAATATCGAGGATCGATTAGCGCGGAGGGGATACAATAGAAAAGGGATTCAAAATTGTGCCAAAAAAGTATCCCTTCTAAATAGAAAAAATCTACTTTTTCCAAGTCAAAAAAATGTAAGTAAAAGCGAGAATGTAAAATCACTGTTTTTTTCTACTCAGTACAGTCTAGAGTACCAACAGATTTGCGGGATTATTAAAAAACATTTACCGTTGTTGCAGCTGGATGAAACTTAGTCTTCTGTTATGTCAAAGGGGGTGAGATATGTTGCACGTCGAGCACGTACTTTGGGGGATAAATTAAGCCCAAGTACATTTACCAGCTGCAAAAAAGGTAGTGTGACATGGCTAAATACCCCTGGCAACTATTGTTGTGGACACAAAAAATGTCTATGCTGTGGGTATATGCAGCAATCACGTGTATTTGGTTCTACAGCTAATGCAAAAGAGTATAAAATACAATCTTATTTAAATTGCAATACTAAGTTTGCTGTATACCTAATAACATGTGAAGCATGTAGACTACAATATGTCGGTTGCACCACAAATGCGATTAAAGTTCGCATCCGCAAACATTTATCGGATGTTCCGCACTATAAAATACGTAATGTGTCAGCAGTCAGTCTTCATTGTGCATTGGCTCACGCAGGTGACACTTCCCACTTAAAAGTGCAAGGCATAGAAAGAATTTTTATGCCAATACGGGAGGAGATCAAAGGCGAAAACTATTGAATAGGGAAGCATATTGGATTTTCCAATTGAATACTCGGCAACCGCATGGTCTGAATAAGAGGCATGATCTAATACTGCAATACTAATAATGGCTTGAAAAATGATTTGCTATTAATGTTTATTGTACATTCCACAACAAATGTTTCTAGATTGGTACTAAAGGTTTTTAGTGAATGTTTATTGTACATTCCACAACAAATGTTTCTAGATTTGTACCTAAGGTTTTTAGTGAATGTTTGTACTAGTGTGTAATCACTGTGCTCAGGTGTTTGGGTGTTGGCTATCTGGGTGGGAGGTGATTTGCGCTGTGAGGGATTGTGGGAGCCTCTTAGTGGTTTCCTCCTCCTTTATAGTGCGATCCCATTCCTCCCAGAAATTTGTCATGAGTAAGGACCGATATTGCAAAGGTCCGAAACATGTAGACATGCTCTGTTCCATGTATGGATTTTAACCGCTATTTACCAATAAAGGACAAGTTCTTATAAATTTTTCAAGAAAGAAGCTGGACTTTTTTGTTTCTTCAGTAATTCAGATAGACATCAAACTGTATAGAAAAACGAGTACTGGGAGTCCCGATGTAACCTCTATGTCATAGGAGGACTGCACGTCTTTTCTAGAGAAAATAGCAGTGGGTATGTCACAATTCCATGTGTATGGTCGAGCAATGAGCTCCGGTGTGTCTGGATGATAAAACAGACAGTTCCTGCCTCTTTCTGGCAGCACTAAATGAGCACTCTCCAATTGCCCGAACACGGCTTAAGGAGACGTTGGTATATCTCTATGTCCCAGCAGGACGCCCACAATACAAAGACAGTGGTAGGTGATACTTTATCACTCTTTTTTGGAAGCCAGACAGTCCGCTCGCCTCTCGTGCCGCTTTACCCAACGAGGCGTCCCACGTGGTATAGAGTAACCGTGTGACGTCTCACGTGACTCCTCGGCTTTTCGGAGGTATGGTGTAGAGAACGCTCTGTAATCCTGGATCTTGTGCTCCAGCGCATCCATTCAGGAGGCAGTCAATAATCGATCCTATATATGAGTCTCTTACTCCATTAAGAGGAAATCGATAACAAAGTAGATGAATCCTGTATGCGAGTCCTTAAATTCAAATCGAGCTCACTGTCCCAAAGAACCAGATACATTTCAGGGTATACACCACTGAGGAAGTATGAACCGAATTACGTTGATTAGCCATTCGGTGGGGAAAATTGTTTGTGATACAGCCTTTTTGGGAAAAATTGGTTGGTTGCTATAACTATGGTCAAGGACAATATATGTCCTTTACGGCCCACTGGGTAAATGTGGTTCCTGCCCAGCCACACCAGCAACTTAGCCAGGTGATGCCTCTTCCGCCTCCACTTTCTCACACCGTTGGTCCTGCGACAATGTCCGCCTGTGACTTCTCATCCTCCACCGTGTCCTCCGCCTTAACTGCAGGGACAATTCACAGTGCCCCTCCAGCATACCACATGTGCAGGGCACGGTGGTGTCACGCTGTTCTGTAACTCGTTTTCCTGGGCAGTTCTGACCAGGGGCCTTATGGCCCTCTGATATGGCTGCTGTGTCATGGTGGGGGGAATAGGAGCAGTACCAGCTCCATCAGAAGCAACTTGAGTCTAGAGTCGCTAATGAGCAGCTTTCTTTAGCTGCCTAGTGAAGAAACTACTCACCAGCAGCAGCAGCAGCTAGACCTGGAGCAGGACCTGAACCAGCAGGTGGTAGCATACTTGGACAGTACCCTGCCACCCCATATTGAAGATCCGGTTGGCTACTGGCCAGCCAAACTGGATTTGTGGCCACAATTAGCAGAGTTTGCCCTGTAAAAGCTGTCCAGCCCGTCCAGTAGTGTGGCATCAGAGGGGGTGTTTACTGAGGCAGGGGCCATAGTTACCACAAGAAGAACTCACCTGTCCACCCAAAATGTTGGAGTTGAATCAGGTGTGGATCAGACAGGATTTCCACCCACCAATGCCTGATGCATCAGACTAGATCATCCATGGTGCCACACCAACACTTTGACAAAAGAGACCGGTTTCTTCTGGCTACCTGCCTCAGCTACTATTCTGATACTTCCACCCGCCTGATGCCACACATCTGATGCCAAGTGCTCCTTCTTTTACTCACCATCTTGTTATGCTTTTCATGATTATAAACCGTATAAACCGTTATATATGCTTATTTCATGGGTATAAAACATGGATGTCTACTTGCATTACTTATAATGGATATTCATTGCCTTTAAGAGCAATGCTTGTTTATACTCATGTTGTACAAGGATTTAATCATGAGCTTTAGCTAGTAACGCTCAAAGAAGCTAGTGTTTATTGTATTAATCAAAGATACATTTAAACAGTAGAAGATACACGACACCTGTGTTTAGTAGAGACCTTATTGTATTCTTCATCTTTGAACATGTATTCCACAGCGTGAGAAGCGCCTATATGTTCCTCACAGGATTCATTTTGTATCAAAGTTTGTTCTTTTGCTCTAAGACAAGGTCTCCAGATGTCAGAAGTGTATAGTGTGAAAATGTTAGGCATGTGTAAGTTAACCCTTAATGGAATTATGCTAACAACTTATACAATAGTGCCACATAGGTATGAGTAGATGACACTACATTAGTAGCCCAAATGCATTTTGGGTAGTGGTATGATGTCACATTCATTATCAATGTACACATCTGTCCAAAAGTAATTGGAAAACTCCAAACAAGGAGGGCAGGGTCTTCTGATAAACTTTTGGTTAAGAAACCACTTACAGAAAAAAAAACTACCCAAGAAAAAAAAAAGGCACAACAAATACATGGCCAGGAGAAGCAAAGCTTTAGATTTTATTCCGGGATCACGGGAAACTCTTTTGACAGCTGATTGTCCCTTGAAAGCTCTGCTCATTATTTGACCCTTGGTAACGTATATATCGTTTGTAGCCTGTGGTATTGATAAATTACTTAGCCCAGTATATAGCCAAATATCCCCATATTGTGTGGATACATAGTATCAGACGCCTGGTCAATAATGTTCGGTCTCTTGGCAAAGATGCATATTGCCAATAGGATCAGACATTAAGACCCAGTTCCTTAGGAATTTATATTCCCTAGCCTCATACCGAGCTAAAGAATTTATATTTGGTGTAATACCGCCATATCCCGAAAAATGTGGTCATAATTATAGCAGAGCAAAAGGGTTCATATATAATCGTTTCCTTTATTGATTTTCTGTGCATATATCAATTGCTTGCAAAGTTTTCATATTTTGTGAATTATATCTTTGCATAGTTTTCATATTTGGTTGTGAAACTAAAGAGTGTTGGTAGATTTATGGTGTGTTGGTTCTAGTGGCGTATTTTGATATTGCAATATTATTTTTTCCTACATAGATATTTTTATTGATGTTATTGCTCTAAAATTATTGTATAATAAAATTATTTATATATTTTGCATAGACGCCTGTCCCTGTTTTGCTGATTGCACACAATAATTAAGGTTCTCGGTCAAGAGCTCAAGGTGTTATGTCCACCTAGCGGATCAATACATTTTGATATTTTTTTCTTTGATCCATTTTTTTTATATAAAGCATTTTGCGCTTTATAATGCACGACAATCTTCAGCTGGTACTCGTATTGCCATTCACCTCCCCACTCTGTCTCTGGGTAACTCTGTTGTCTCCTGATGCTGTTGCCACCTCCTCACTATGTCAACCTTGCCACTCTGTGGTCTACTGATGCTGCTGCCACCTCCATATTCTGTCACCGGGCCACTCTGTGGTCTCCTAATGCAGCTGTCACCTCCACACTATGTCACCTTGCCACTCTGTGGTCTACTGATAATGATAATGCCACCTCCACACTGTCATTGTGTCACTCTGTGGCCTCCTCGTGATGCTGTCGTCACCTTCACACTCTGTCATTGTGCCACTCTGTGGCCTCCTGATTAGAGATGAGCGAACACCTGAATGTTTGGGTTCGAGAGATTCGGCCGAACTTCCGGAAAATGTTCGGGTTCGTGATCCGAACTCAACCCGAACTTCATCCCGAACCCGAACCCCATAGAAGTCAATGGGGATCCGAACTTTTGGGCACTAAAAAGCCTGTAAAAGACTCCCGGAAAGGGCTAGAGGGCTGCAAAAGGCAGCAAAATGTAGGTAAATCCCCTGCAAACAAATGTACATAGGGAAATGATGAGTTAACATAAAATAAATAAAAATTAACTAACCTGTAAAAGACACCCAGAGGGATAATATACCGCAATAAACGCATTGCGATTACAACTTTGAGCTAACGATCACCATGGGAACGCCTCCTCCAGTAGAATGTACTGTCGGATCTGAGAATTAAGTTGAAATCGCAATGCGATTCTTATATATTTGCTTAATCGCATTGCGATTTCAACTTAGCATTGCTAAATAATTCCATCCATATCGTTAACTTACTGACTCAGTAAGTTAACGATATGGATGGAATTATTTAGCAATGCTAAGTTGAATCGCAATGCGATTAAGCTAATATCTAAGAATCGCATAATCGCGTTCGAATAGAACTTAAAGCTGTCACTTAGTCAGTTTTAGTATTGGTGTGCTGTAATAGAAGTTACATTCGTACGCTTGAATATAACTTAGAGCAATACAGTCAACTTTACACTGTTAGTTTTATTATCGCGATAATACAACTATTCAAGAATCGTGTAACGTGCGTCTGTACGTGTGTGCGTTACCTCGGATCGGATCGAGAGAGACGAGTGGAGATTGGTGACTGTCCCAGCGATTATGGCGAAAAGTAATTTCTCTAAAGAAGAGCTGGATTTCTTAATAACTGTAAGTAATTGAACTTAGTTAGTGTGTAATTCAGTAATGTGATTTAAACTTATTTATTAATGATTTTTATTAGCCAAGAAGCCTGCAGGCCTTTACTGATCTCATAACTGCCTTACACTGTCACATGTCCTACTGCTTGGTGACATAAACTCATCACAGGCTTTAGCAGACTGCACAACTACATGAGTGATTAGTGAAAGACACTGTTAAAGTGGTGGCAATGTTCAAGTCGCTTTTAAAGGGATGACGATGTTCAAGTCACTTTTAAAGGGATGGCGATGTTCAAGTGACTTTTAAAGGGGCGGCAATATTCAAGTCACTTTTAAAGGGATCGCAATGTTCAAGTCACTTTTAAAGGGATGGCGATGTTTAAGTCAGTTTTAAAGGGATGGCGATGTTCAAGTCACTTTTAAAGGGGCTGCAGTGTCCAAGTCACTTTTAAAGGGGCGGCAATGTTCAAGTCACTTTTAAAGGGATGGAGAATTGGCGATGTTCAAGTCAGTTTTAAAGGGATGGCGATGTTCAAGTCACTTTTAAAGGGGCTGCAGTGTTCAAGTCACTTTTAAAGGGGCGGCAATGTTCAAGTGACTTTTAAAGGGATGGAGAATTGGCGATGTTCAAGTCAGTTTTAAAGGGATGGCGATGTTCAAGTCACTTTTAAAGGGGCTGCAGTGTTCAAGTCACTTTTAAAGGGCGGCAATGTTCAAGTCACTTTTAAAGGGATGGAGAATTGGCGATGTTCAAGTCAGTTTTAAAGGGATGGCGATGTTCAAGTCACTTTTAAAGGGGCTGCAGTGTTCAAGTCACTTTTAAAGGGGCGGCAATGTTCAAGTCACTTTTAAAGGGATGGAGAATTGGCGATGTTCAAGTCAGTTTTAAAGGGATGGCGATGTTCAAGTCACTTTTAAAGGGGCTGCAGTGTTCAAGTCACTTTTAAAGGGGCGGCAATGTTCAAGTCACTTTTAAAGGGATGGCGATGTTCTACTCTTTGACTGTTTTGATATTAAATGTTATTTTTGATGGTTCTTATGACTATGATAACTAATAATTGTATTTTAGAACTGTGGGATTACATGATTTAATTGTTATCTTGCAGGAAATGTTGGAGAAGGGGTACGACCGCAGAAGGTCAAGGGGCGAAAAGCATGCCATAGTGCGGAGAATTGCTTTCCATCTGTGGCAGAAGCATGGGTGCACTCATCGGAAGGATGCGATTCTAAAAAGTGGTCAGATCTGAAGCGCCACAGGATGGATCTGATCACTAAGATCCGAGATAAATCTCTTCCAGGTACAATACTTATTTGCATAACTGAGCAGATAGATAACAATATGTTGGTGAGAGAAATAAGTATTTTTAACCCTTTACAATAAATCACTTAGTACAGTGGTGTTGAACTGATGGGAAAGGGTGCTAAAGGTGGCAATATGAGACCTCTTTCTGGGCCACATATGTTTTTTGACTTTACACAGTTGACTTTGGCCCCTGAAGCTTGTCCAAACTCCTCGCACGTCTGGACGAGTGTAGACAACAAGCATCGATCAGGACAATTAGGCCACATGCCCAAATGAAGTCATAGACTCGAATCACTCTTGTTCCCTGGGGAGTGGCCCAACACCCAATAGCAGCAGTGAGTTGAAGCTGAACTTAATCAACGATGCTCAAAGGCAGAGTGCAGGGGGTACCCACAGGGTCCTGGTCCGGCAGGTCAAGGCAGACACTGATGATACTACACTTGATCTAAGCCAAAAGGAGAAGAAAGATAGGTGTAGTTAATTATTATGCCATCCAGACACTACCATAGATTAATTTGTGTACCTTTAACTGTAATTTGGCTTTACTTGTTTATCTTGGCATTTTTAAAAATTTGGTCATCATCATTACAGATGCTCCGCTTCCCAAAGTGAGAGCCAAGCTCTCTAAAAAGAAGAAGGCGGTGGAGGTGGAGGAGGAGACAGACCACTCAGACGAGGAGGAGCAGGAAGAGGCAGGGCCATCAGGCTATCGGGCCCATAGCCCACCTGCTGCAGTGGAGGAGGGTGATGACTCTGAGGAGGCAGAAGAGGAGATGGTCACTACCCCCGACAAGAAGGTAAATGGATGATGTGGATATTTTTATTTATTCAGTGTCCCAGAAAGCTAATGTTACGGGTGGGAGTACTGATTTCCATAACGTATCTAACTGCCACATCCATTTTTGGAAGTACGATATAACAAGCATGCAATATATAAATTTTTCTAAGAATATATTTTAACAAACTATATTATTTTTTTAAATGAAGAAAATATAATAAAACAGGCAACAAATAAAGTACAACACATAACAGTAATATAAAAAATAAACACTAAAAAGTAATTGATCAACATCAAAACCATTAACGTAACTACTAAGTCAATAACCCAAAACTAAAAGGAACTATTATTAATCCTACCTAAACCAATATATAACAGATTTACATAGTAACATAGTAACATAGTAACATAGTATATAAGACCGAAAAAGACATTTGTCCATCCAGTTCGGCCTGTTTCCTACAAGTTGATCCAGAGGAAGGCAAAAACCCCTGTGAGGCAGAAGCCAATTTTCCTCACATAAGGGGAAAAAATTCCTTCCCGACTCCAATCAGGCAATCAGAATAACTCCCTGGATCAACGACCCCTCTCTAGTAGCTATAGCCTGTAATATTATTACACTCCAGAAATAAATCCAGTCCCCTCTTGAATTCCTTTATTGTACTCACCATCACCACCTCCTCAGGCAGAGAGTTCCATAGTCTCACTGCTCTTACAGTGAAGAATCCCTTTCTATGTTTGTGTACAAACCTTCTTTCCTCCAGACGCAGAGGATGTCCCCTTGTCACAGTCACAGTCCTGGGGATAAATAGATGATGGGAGAGATCTCTGTACTGACCCCTGATATATTTATACATAGTTATTAGATCTCCCCTCAGTCGTCTTTTTTCTAAAGTGAATAACCCTAATTTTGATAACCTTTCACGGTACTGTAGATCCCTCATTCCAGTTATTACTTTAGTTGCCCTCCTCTGAACCCTCTCCAGCTCTGCTATGTCTGTCTTGTTCACAGGAGCCCAGAACTGTACACAGTACTCCATGTGTGGTCTAACCAGTGATTTTCAAGAAAAAATATCATCTCAGCTTTATATAACAATTAATGATTGTATTTTAATGTACATTTCCAAATTTTATTTCATTTATTTTACAGCTGACAACATCATGTTAAAAAAATAAAAACAATGCGAAGGAAGCACCAGCTGCGAATGCAGCAGTTCAGGGAGCAGCAAACCAGGAAGATGAGGCAGCTCAAGATGCAGTTCTCCCACCAAATGCGAGCCATGGAGGAGGCTCATCTTAAGGACATCGATGATCTGCTGGAGGAGCAGAGAAAAATTAAAAAATTACCCTAATTTTTTTGGTTATTTATATATTTATGTTAAAAAATAATTCTATTTTGTTAAAGATTATTTTATAAAACTATAATGTTAAATCAAATTTATTGCGTTTTGTTTGATTGGAAACAAAGGGTACAGATAGTGTTGCCCATATTAATAATTATTTTTCATTACTGTAATCTTTCAAGGGTTTCAAGTTCAACTGGTTTATGTGCTAGATCTGGTAAGGTTTTTGGTAAGGCTGTAAAACACACCCGGAAAGGGCTAGAGGGCTGCAAAAGGCAGCAAAATGTAGGTAAATCCCCTGCAAACAAATGTAGATAGGGAAATGATGAGTTAACATAAAATAAATAAAAATTAAACAATATTAATTGGAGTGAGGTCCCATAGCACAGAATCAGGCTTCAAGTCACCCACCAATGGAGAAGGTCACTTACTATTATTTCGACCCCAGCACCCAGACAAAGGAGAGAGGTCCCACAGCAGAGAATCAGGCATCATATCAACCACCACAGGAGTAGGCCACCATTTAGTTACTTTGACCCCTTCACCCAGACAGAAGAGAGAGGCCACACAGCACATATTCAGGCATCATATCAACCACCGCAAGAGAAGGACACTTTTAGATACTTTGACCCCTGCACCCAGGAAGAGGAGAGAGGTTCCACAGCAGAGAATCAGGCATAATATCAACCACCACAGGAGAAGCCACCATTTAGTTACTTTGACCCCTTCACCCAGACAGAGGAGAGAGGCCACACAGCACATATTCAGGCATCATATCAACCACCACAAGAGAAGGACAATTTTAGATACTTTGACCCCTGCACCCAGGAAGAGGAGAGAGGTTCCACAGCAGAGAATCAGGCATAATATCAACCACCACAGGAGAAGCCACCATTTAGTTACTTTGACCCCTTCACCCAGACAGAGGAGAGAGGCCACACAGCACATATTCAGGCATCATATCAACCACCACAAGAGAAGGACAATTTTAGATACTTTGACCCCTGCACCCAGGAAGAGGAGAGAGGTTCCACAGCAGAGAATCAGGCATAATATCAACCACCACAGGAGAAGCCACCATAAAGTTACTTTGACCCCTTCACCCAGACAGAGGAGAGAGGCCCCACAGCACATATTCAGGCATCATATCAACCACCACAGAAGTAGGCCACCATTTAGTTACTTTGACCCCTTCACCCAGACAGAGGAGAGAGGCCACACAGCACATATTCAGGCATCATATCAACCACCGCAAGAGAAGGACACTTTTAGATACTTTGACCTCTGCACCCAGGAAGAGGAGAGAGGTTCCACAGCAGAGAATCAGGCATAATATCAACCACCACAGGAGAAGCCACCATAAAGTTACTTTGACCCCTGCACCCAGGAAGAGGAGAGAGGTTCCACAGCAGAGAATCAGGCATAATAGCAACCACCACAGGAGAAGCCACCATTTAGTTACTTTGACCCCTTCACCCAGACAGAGGAGAGAGGCCACACAGCACATATTCAGGCATCATATCAACCACCGCAAGAGAAGGACAATTTTAGATACTTTGACCCCTGCACCCAGGAAGAGGAGAGAGGTTCCACAGCAGAGAATCAGGCATAATATCAACCACCACAGGAGAAGGCCACCATTTAGTTACTTTGACCCCTTCACCCAGACAGAGGAGAGAGGCCACACAGCACATATTCAGGCATCATATCAACCACCGCAAGAGAAGGACAATTTTAGTTACTTTGACCCCTGCACCCAGGAAGAGGAGAGAGGTACCACAGCAGAGAATCAGGCATCATATCAACCACCACAGGAGTAGGCCACCATTTAGTTACTTTGACCCCTTCACCCAGACAGAGGAGAGAGGTCCCACAGCACATATTCAGGCATCATATAAACCACCACAGGAGTAGGCCACCATTTAGTTAATTTGACCCCTTCACCCAGACAGAGGAGAGAGGCCACACAGCACATATTCAGGCATCATATCAACCACCGCAAGAGAAGGACACTTTTAGATACTTTGACCCCTGCACCCAGGAAGAGGAGAGAGGTTCCACAGCAGAGAATCAGGCATAATATCAACCACCACAGGAGAAGCCACCATAAAGTTACTTTGACCCCTTCACCCAGACAGAGGAGAGAGGCTCCACAGCACATATTCAGGCATCATATAAACCACCACAGGAGTAGGCCACCATTTAGTTACTTTGACCCCTTCACCCAGACAGAGGAGAGAGGCCCCACAGCACATATTCAGGCATCATATCAACCACCACAGGAGAAGGCCTCTTTCAGTGACTTAGGCCTTTGGACCCAGACAGAGGAGAGAGGTCAGAGATTAGCTTCATATCCCCAGCACAGCAGAAGACCGCTTTATTTGACTTAGGCCTCAGCACCCAGACAGAGGACAGAGGTAGCATGGCAGAGGTTATGGCTTTATGTCACCCGATAGTTTAACAGGCCACTTTCATCTAGTTAGGCCCCGGCGCCCAGACAGAGGAGAGTTTCATTCAACTGTGGGTTACATAAAATTTGTATTAAATAAAGAAGTGGCCCGTAGTACAACAAGACATGTTTTAGGCAGTTATTAAGGACTACTCTGCACAAGGGAGGGACAGGTCCTGTGGGATCCATGCCTGGTTCATCTTTATGAACGTCAGCTTGTCCACATTGGCTGTGGACAGGCGGCTGCGCTTGTCAGTAATGACGCCCCCGCCGTGCTGAATACGCGTTCTGATAAAGCGCTGGCCGCCGGGCAGGAAAGCACCTCCAAGGCATAACATGCTAACTCTGGCCACGTGGACAATTTTGAAACCCAGAAGTTGAATGGGGCCGAACCGTCCGTCAGTACGTGGAGGGGTGTGCAGACATACTGTTCAACCATGTTAGTGAAATGCTGCCTCCTGCTAACACGTTCCGTATCAGGTGGTGGGGCAGTTAGCTGTGGCGTGGAGACAAAACTTGTCCACATTTCTGCCATGCTAACCCTGCCCTCAGAGGAGCTGGCCGTGATACTGCTGCGTGAGCGACCTCTAGCTCCTCCTCTGCCTTGGCCTTGGCCTTCCACCTGTTCCCCTGTGACAGTTGGGAATGCTCTCAGGAGCGCGTCTACCAGCGTGCGCTTGTACTCGCGCATCTTCCTATCACGCTCCAGTGCAGGAAGTAAAGTGGGCACATTGTCTTTGTACCGGAGATCCAGCAGGGTGGCCACCCAGTAGTCAGCACACGTTAAAATGTGGGCAACTCTGCTGTCGTTGCGCAGGCACTGCAGCATGTAATCGCTCATGTGTGCCAGGCTCCCCAGAGGTAAGGACAAGCTGTCCTCTGTGGGAGGCGTATCGTCATCGTCCACCGTATCCCCCAGCCACGCACTAGTGATGGGCCTGAGCTGTGTGGGCTGCCACCCTGCTGTGAACCTGCTTCATCCTCGTCCTCCTCCACCTCCTCCTCATCCTCCTCGTCCTCCATTAGAGTGCCTTGGCTGGCGACTTGTGAACCTGCCCTCTGCTGCTTCAAAAAACCTCCCTCTGAGCTACTTCTAACAGACTGGCCTGAAAGTCTTAGAAACGAGCCCTCCTCCTCCTCCTCCTCCTCCACCTGGGCCACCTCCTCTTCCATCATTGCCCTAAGCGTTTTCTCTAGGAGACATAGAATTGGTATTGTAACGCTGATAACAGTGTCATCGCCACTGGCCATTTTGGTGGAGTACTCAAAGCAGTGCAGCAGGGCACACAGGTCTCGCATGGAGGCCCAATCATTGGTGGTGAAGTGGTGCCGTTCCGCGAGTACGACTGACGCGAGCGTGCTGCAGCTGAAACTCCACTATGGCCTGCTGCTGCTCGCACAGTCTCTCCAGCATGTGCAGGTGGAGTTCCACCGGGTGGGCACGTCGCATATGAGGCGGTGAGCGGGAAGGCCGAAGTTCCGCTGTAGCGCAGACAGGCGAGCAGCGGCAGGATGTGAACGCCGGAGCGCGCACAGACGGCCCGCACTTTATGCAGCAGCTCTGACATGTTGGGGTAGTGGTGAATGAACCTCTGCACCACCAAATTCAGCACATGCGCCAGGCAAGGGATGTGCGTCAAACCGGCTAGTCCCAGAGCTGCCACGAGATTTCGCCCATTATCGCATACCACCAGGCCTGGCTTGAGGCCCACCGGCAGCAACCACTCGTCCGTCTGTTGTTCAATACCCCGCCACAACTCCTGCGCGGTGTGGGGCCTGTCCCCCAAACATAAGAGTTTCAGAATGGCCTGCTGACGTTTACCCCGGGCTGTGCTGAAGTTGGTGGTGAAGGTGTGTGGCTGACAGGAGGAGCTGGTGGAAGCAGTGCAGGAGGAAGCCGAGTAGGAGGAGGAGGCTACAGGAGGCAGAGAATGATGCCCTGCGATCCTAGGTGGCGGAAGGACGTGCGCCAAGGAACTCTCCGCCTGGGGCCCACTTTGACCCCTTCACCCAGACAGAGGAGAGAGGCCACACAGCACATATTCAGGCATCATATCAACCACCACAGGAGAAGGCCACCATTTAGTTACTTTGACCCCTGCACCCAGGACAGAGGAGAGAGGTCCCACAGCAGAGAATCAGGCATCATATCAACCACCACAGGAGTAAGCCACCATTAAGTTACTTTGACCCCTTCACCCAAACAGAGGAGAGAGGCCCCACAGCACATATTCAGGCATCATATCAACCACCACAGGAGTAGGCCACCATTTAGTTACTTTGACCCCTTCACCCAGACAGAGGAGAGAGGCCACACAGCACATATTCAGGCATCATATCAACCACCGCAAGAGAAGGACACTTTTAGATACTTTGACCCCTGCACCCAGGAAGAGGAGAGAGGTTCCACAGCAGAGAATCAGGCATAATATCAACCACCACAGGAGAAGCCACCATAAAGTTACTTTGACCCCTTCACCCAAACAGAGGAGAGAGGCCCCACAGCACATATTCAGGCATCATATAAACCACCACAGGAGTAGGCCACCATTTAGTTACTTTGACCCCTTCACCCAGACAGAGGAGAGAGGCCCCACAGCACATATTCAGGCATCATATCACACACCACAGGAGAAGGCCTCTTTCAGTGACTTAGGCCTTTGGACCCAGACAGAGGAGAGAGGTCAGAGATTAGCTTCATATCCCCCAGCACAGCAGAAGACCGCTTTATTTGACTTAGGCCTCAGCACCCAGACAGAGGACAGAGGTAGCATGGCAGAGGTTATGGCTTTATGTCACCCGATAGTTTAACAGGCCACTTTCATCTAGTTAGGCCCCGGCGCCCAGACAGAGGAGAGTTTCATTCAACTGTGGGTTACATAAAATTTGTATTAAATAAAGAAGTGGCCCGTAGTACAACAAGACATGTTTTAGGCAGTTATTAAGGACTACTCTGCACAAGGGAGGGACAGGTCCTGTGGGATCCATGCCTGGTTCATCTTTATGAACGCCAGCTTGTCCACATTGGCTGTGGACAGGCGGCTGCGCTTGTCAGTAATGACGCCCCGCCGTGCTGAATACGCGTCTCTGATAAAACGCTGGCCGCCGGGCAGGAAAGCACCTCCAAGGCATAACATGCTAACTCTGGCCACGTGGACAATTTTGAAACCCAGAAGTTGAATGGGGCCGAACCGTCCGTCAGTACGTGGAGGGGTGTGCAGACATACTGTTCAACCATGTTAGTGAAATGCTGCCTCCTGCTAACACGCTCCGTATCAGGTGGTGGGGCAGTTAGCTGTGGCGTGGAGACAAAACTTGTCCACATTTCTGCCATGCTAACCCTGCCCTCAGAGGAGCTGGCCGTGATACTGCTGCGTGGGCGACCTCTAGCTCCTCCTCTGCCTTGGCCTTGGCCTTCCACCTGTTCCCTGTGACAGTTGGGAATGCTCTCAGGAGCGCTGTCTACCAGCGTGCGCTGTACTCGCAAGCATCTTCCTATCACGCTCCAGTGCAGGAAGTAAAGTGGGCACATTGTCTTTGTACCGGGATCCAGCAGGGTGGCCACCCAGTAGTCAGCACACGTTAAAATGTGGGCAACTCTGCTGTCGCTGCGCAGGCACTGCAGCATGTAATCGCTCATGTGTGCCAGGCTCCCCAGAGGTAAGGACAAGCTGTCCTCTGTGGGAGGCGTATCGTCATCGTCCACCGTATCCCCCAGCCACGCACTAGTGATGGGCCTGAGCTGTGTGGGCTGCCACCCTGCTGTGAACCTGCTTCATCCTCGTCCTCCTCCACCTCCTCCTCATCCTCCTCGTCCTCCATTAGAGTGCCTTGGCTGGCGACTCTGTGAACCTGCCCTCTGCTGCTTCAAAAACCTCCCTCTGAGCTACTTCTAACAGACTGGCCTGAAAGTCTTAGAAACGAGCTCCTCCTCCTCCTCCTCCTCCTCCACCTGGGCCACCTCCTCTTCCATCATTGCCCTAAGCGCTTTCTCTAGGAGACATAGAATTGGTATTGTAACGCTGATAACAGTGTCATCGCCACTGGCCATTTTGGTGGAGTACTCAAAGCAGTGCAGCAGGGCACACAGGTCTCGCATGGAGGCCCAATCATTGGTGGTGAAGTGGTGCCGCTCCGCAGTACGACTGACGCGAGCGTGCTGCAGCTGAAACTCCACTATGGCCTGCTGCTGCTCGCACAGTCTCTCCAGCATGTGCAAGGTGGAGTTCCACCGGGTGGGCACGCCGCATATGAGGCGGTGAGCGGGAAGGCCGAAGTTCCGCTGTAGCGCAGACAGGCGAGCAGCGGCAGGATGTGAACGCCGGAAGCGCGCACAGACGGCCCGCACTTTATGCAGCAGCTCTGACATGTTGGGGTAGTGGTGAATGAACCTCTGCACCACCAAATTCAGCACATGCGCCAGGCAAGGGATGTGCGCCAAACCGGCTAGTCCCAGAGCTGCCACGAGATTTCGCCCATTATCGCATACCACCAGGCCTGGCTTGAGGCCCACCGGCAGCAACCACTGTCCGTCTGTTGTTCAATACCCCGCCACAACTCCTGCGCGGTGTGGGGCCTGTCCCCCAAACATAAGAGTTTCAGAATGGCCTGCTGACGCTTACCCCGGGCTGTGCTGAAGTTGGTGGTGAAGGTGTGTGGCTGACAGGAGGAGCTGGTGGAAGCAGTGCAGGAGGAAGCCGAGTAGGAGGAGGAGGCTACAGGAGGCAGAGAATGATGCCCTGCGATCCTAGGTGGCGGAAGGACGTGCGCCAAGGAACTCTCCGCCTGGGGCCCAGCCGCCACTACATTCACCCAGTGTGCAGTTAGTGAGATATAGCGTCCTTGGTCGTGCTTACTGGTCCACGTATCTGTGGTTAGGTGGACCTTGGCACAAATGGCGCTGCGCAGTGCACACTTGATTTTATCAGACACTTGCATGTGCAGGGAAGGCACGGCTGTCTTGGAGAAGTAGTGGCGGCTGGGAACCACATACTGGGGACAGCCATGGCCATCAGCTGTTTGAAGCTGTCTGTGTCCACCAGCCGGAATGACAGCATTTCAAAGGCCAGTAGTTTAGAAATGCTGGCATTCAGGCCAAGGGCCTCGAGGGTGACTAGGTGGGAATTTGCGCTTCCTCTCAAAGGTTTGAGAGATGGAGAGCTGAACGCTGCTGTGTGAAATAGTGGAGACGCAAGGTGACGGTGGCGGTGGTGGTGGTGGTGTCGGTGGCACATCCTCTGTTTGCTGCTCGGCAGGTGGCAACATTCCTCTCGAGGCGGAAGCCGAGGCAGCAGCGGTAGAGGGAGCAGGGGAGCCTGAGCGGGTTCCTTGTTTTTGAGGTGTGCACTCCACTGCAGTTCATGCTTTGCATGTAGATGCCTGATCATGCAGGTGGTGCTCAGGTTAAGAACGCTAATGCCTCGCCTCAGGGTCTGATGGCACAGCGTGCAAACCACTCTGGTCTTGTCCTCAGCACATTGTTTGAAGAAGTGCCATGCCAGGGAACTCCTTGAAGATGCCTTTGGGGTGCTGGGTCCCTGTTGGCACTGGCCAATAGCAGGCGAACTCGGGACGGCGGGTGTTCTGCTTTTGCCCCTGCTCCCTCTTTGGCTTCGCTGTTGTCTCGGTCTCACCACTGCCTCTTCCTCTGAACTATTTAAGTCAGCGGCACGACCTTCAGTCCATGTGGGGTCTAAGACCTCATCGTCCCTCTGCATCGTCTTCCACCCAGTCTTCCTCCCTGACCTCCTCCTGTTCAGTCTGCACACTGCAATAAGACGCGGCAGTGGGCACCTGTGTTTCGTCATCATCAGACACTCGGTCACTCTGCTGTGGTGGTATTCCCATGTCCTCATCATCTGGATACATAAGTGGTTGTAAGGCCAGTGCATGGTATGTCTTCCACCGCTAGGGAAGGGCTAGGTGGACGCCCCTGGGAACCCCTGCCAGCAGAGTCTTCAAACAGAAGAAGAGACTGCTGCATAACTTGAGGCTCGGACAGTTTCCTGATATGCATGGGGGTGATGTGACAGACTGATGGGCTTGGTTTTCCGGTGCCACCTGTGCGCTTCCGCAGAAGACTGGGCGGAAGACAATGTGGTGAACGTGCTGGAAGCACTGTCGGCCACCCAATCGACTAATGCCTGTACCTGCTCAGGCCTTACCATCCTCATAACGGCATTGGGCCCCACCAAATATCGCTGTAAATTCTGCCGGCTACTTGAGGGAGTTGGTTCACTACTTTGTGCGCCTGAGGCCGAACGGCCACGCCCTCTGCCAGCAACAGAGACTCCACGGACCCCACCACGACCGCGCCCTCGTCCCTTAATAGAATGTTTTCTCATTGTTGCGATTCAACTCGCACCACAATAAAATATATTATTTTTTAGCCCCAAAATTCACACACTGGAAGATATACCGTAATTCCTTTTTCCGGTATTAATTACAAGAAGACTGCTGCAAATTGGACACCAGAATTTTTAAATGCTACTTATGTTAAATGAATTCCCACAGTGGGAGAACTATTTCCTTTTACAGGAGTAACAACGTGCGGCCTACTATTTCGGGTGTCACCAACACCAGATTGATTAAATTGGCCTTTTTGGAACCAAAATGACAACACTGGACACTATAATGCCTTTTTCTGGTATTAATTACAAGAAGACTGCTGCAAATTGGACACCAGAATTTTTTAAATGCTACTTATGTTAAATGAATTCCCACAGTGGGAGAACTATTTCCTTTTCACAGGAGTAACAACGTGCGGCCTACTATTTCGGGTGTCACCAACACCAGATTGATTAAATTGGCCTTTTGGAACCAAAATGACAACACTGGACACTATAATGCCTTTTTCTGGTATTAATTACAAGAAGACTGCTGCAAATTGGACACCAGAATTTTTTAAATGCTACTTATGTTAAATGAATTCCCACAGTGGGAGAACTATTTCCTTTTACAGGAGTAACAACGTGCGGCCTACTATTTCGGGTGTCACCAACACCAGATTGATTAAATTGGCCTTTTTGGAACCAAAATGACAACACTGGACACTATAATGCCTTTTTCTGGTATTAATTACAAGAGGACTGCTGCAAATTGGACACCAGAATTTTTTAAATGCTACTTATGTTAAATGAATTCCCACAGTGGGAGAACTATTTCCTTTTCAAAGGAGTAACAACGTGCGGCCTACTATTTCGGGTGTCACCAACACCAGATTGATTAAATTGGCCTTTTGGAACCAAAATGACAACACTGGACACTATAATGCCTTTTTCTGGTATTAATTACAAGAGGACTGCTGCAAATTGGACACCAGAATTTTTTAAATGCTACTTATGTTAAATGAATTCCCACAGTGGGAGAACTATTTCCTTTTCAAAGGAGTAACAACGTGCGGCCTACTATTTCGGGTGTCACCAACACCAGATTGATTAAATTGGCCTTTTGGAACCAAAATGACAACACTGGACACTATAATGCCTTTTTCTGGTATTAATTACAAGAGGACTGCTGGTATTTCAGAACACCGGAATTTTTAAAATGCTCGTTTTGGTACATAAATTGCCCACACTGGGAGAATTATTGCCTAAACCTTTTACAGTATTATTTACTGAAGGAGTGCTTCTTCTGGTCTAACACCAGAATTATGTTTGTTACAGGGAAAGATTTTTTAATTTATATTTCTGGCAAAAAAAATAAAAAATTAATTTCTGGCTGACAGTATTGGACCTGGCTGTAGTGACACTGGCTAGCCTAGCTGGAACAGCACATTCATGGGATTTGCTATCCAAGTGGGTTACTTTCAGTTTCACCACTGATATATTAAATATATTGGCAGTTAGTAGGGGTGACACAAGCACAGCCAAACCCCTGATGTAGTATATCTATGAAAAATCGACTATTACATGAGATTAATGGACGCTGTGGCAGCTTTTGCTGTAGCACCACAAGTCCCAAAATGGCCGCCGCCTATCAGCCCAGTAACATGTGCCAGAAAATGGTCTGCCCAGCCAGAAAAAAAAATTGACTTTGACTGAGCAGCTGAATCGCTGTTGTTCTGTGTCACAGGAGTAGATTTTTCAATTCTTTGAGTTTTCTTTGGACTCTGTGGCAGCTTGAGCTGGCGCACCACAGGTCCCAAAATGGCCGCCGGTCAGCCCAGTTACATGTGCCGGTAAAAATCGATCTGGCCAGTGTAAAAAAATAAACTTTCAGTGAACAGCTCAGCTGAGTTGTTCTGATGCACAGGTTTAGATCATTCACTTCTTATCAGGTTTTCTTCCTCAATTATCCCTGCCTATCTCGCCCTCACAGCAGCTGCATCTATCCCTGGTCTAATCACAGCGGGAGTGAGCACATCGCGACGTGCGCACAAGCTTATAAAGAGGCTGAGTCACATGCTGCACTTGGCCAATCACAGCCTTGCCAATAGTAGGCATGGCTGCGATGGCATCTTAGGGCAAGTAGTATGATGCATGTTGATTGGCTGCTTTGCAGCCTTTCAAAATGCGCCACAAAAATGACGAACTACAAAACCGAACCCGAATTTTTATGAAAATGTTCGGGTTCGGTCGTGTCACGAACACCCCAAAATTCTGTACGGACCGGAACTATTCTCGAAATGTGCGCTCAACAACAACACTAGTGTTATTCAGATCTCACTTTAAGTTCTAATCGCATTCGATTTTAACTTATGCTTTTTTTGACAGGCATCGCATTCTATTTGATGCCTGGCAAAAAAAAAAAATGCATAAGTTAACATCGAATGCGATTAGAACTTAATAGTGGGATACGAATAGCACTGCGTGCTAGAACAGCACGCACACGATTATTCAAATTTTGTATTATCGCGATACAAAACCAAACAGTAAAGTTAAAATCGAATGCAATTAGAACGTGTAGTGTGATGCGATTTATTTGAGTTCTAAGAATCGCATTGCGATTTCTGCTTCAGCCGGATTCCGTGCTAATGGTCTGGAGCGTCTACATCACCATGGGAAAAATGCTAGAATGTACTGTCGGATTTGAGAAGTTGAAATCGCAATGCGATTAAGCAAATATATAAGAATCGCATTGCGATTTCAACGTAATTCAAACATCCTACAGTACATTCTACTGGAGGAGGCGTTCCCATGGTGATCGGTAGCTCAAAGTTGTAATCGCAATGCGATTTCAGCTTTAAGCCTGTACTATTCTGCTATATAGTACTTTCAAAATGCGCCGAGAGAACATGCCGAACTCCGAACTCGAACCCGAACTTTTTGAAAATGTCCGGTTCGGTCCGTGTCACGGACACCCCAAAATTCGGTACGAACCCGAACTATTCTCGAACTGTTCGCTCAACACTACTCCTGATGCTTCTGCCACCTCCACACTGTCATTCTGAAACTCTGTGGCCTCCTCCTGATGCTGCTGCCACATCCACACTTTGTCATTGGGCCACTCTGTGGTCTCCTCATTCACATGTCATCTCTGTTTGGATCCACTCATGTTTTTTTGGCATTAGCAATGCTGATGGATTACTGACCAAATGCTGACCGAGTGAAGGCGGATGCTCCACAGATGGGATCTGCTTTTGGGAGTTATTGTTCTGACGGATCAGAGGAAGGCAAAATAATCAGTGACATCAATACAAACATACTGCTGACGCCCTCTCCACTCGTCGGGGGCTCTACTTGTATAAACATTTAATAGGACAAGTTCTGTAGGCATCTTTGTGGAATCAGCCGACGACGGTGTAAAAGGAGTGTGCTTCTTCTTGCGCTAACATCGACCTGTAAGGCTGAGTTGATACTTGGAGTGATTTGGTCAGTTTTGGCCTGTGACTGCCCAAATAAGTGATGTGTGCAGTGATTCTAAGAGTGGCGACTGTCATCTGCATGTCATACTGACTCACAGTATTATTTCACTTCACAGCAGACTCCCTTTGGGTGTTACTTTAAGGCACAGTGTTCTACACCACTATAAAGGCTCTCTAAAGCCAGAAATAGTCGTTTTTAACGCGATTCACCGCAAATAAATTTGTATCGAACCCAAATTTTTTTCAAAAATTCGGTGAACTGGCCGAATCGAATTTTTGAAAATCTGCTCACTCTCTCTCTCTCTATATATATAAAAAAAAAAAAATATATATATATATATATATATATATATTATATATATATATTGCATTAATTAAAAACAGTCTGTGGAAAGGATGGGTTAGTTAAGAGCTCTTGACCGAGATGGATGCATGCCACACCTCCACCTGTTACTACGCCAGCCAATTACTAGTACTTGTTCTATAGCACAGCCCTGTTTGATTGGGTTTAGGCAACTTGCAGTGGAATTAACATAATAAATCATGTTAGTCTATTTTGAAAATATGTTTGGCAAACAAAACAAGTCTTATTTTTAAACATAAAAATTCCAACATTTTCAAACGTTTGCACCTATTACATTGTAACTTCAACTGTATATGTAACAATTTTAGACTGCACTACTTATGAAGAGATTCCATTTTGTGTCATGGTGTAGCGGATATTATTTTTAGAAGCATTATTACATTGAAATGACTGGAACATAATGCAAAGTAGTATCTGAGTTACATGTGCCAGTAAAAATCGATCTGGCCAGTGTAAAAAATAAACTTTCAGTGAACAGCTCAGCTGAGTTGTTCTGATGCACATGTTTAGATAATTCACTTCTTATCAGGTTTTCTTCCTCAATTATCCCTGCCTATCTCGCCCTCACAGCAGCTGCATCTATCCCTGGTCTAATCACAGCGGGAGTGAGCACATCGCGACGCGCGCACAGGCTTATAAAGAGGCTGAGTCACATGCTGCACTGGCCAATCACAGCCTTGCCAATAGTAGGCATGGCTGCGATGGCATCTTAGGGCAGTAGCATGATGCATGCTGATTGGCTGCTTTGCAGCCTTTCAAAATGCACCACAAAAATGACGAACTACAAAACCGAACCCGACTTTTATGAAAATGTTCGGGTTCGGTCGTGTCACGAACACCCCAAAATTCTGTACGGACCGGAACTATTCTCGAAATGTGCGCCAACAACAACACTAGTGCTATTCAGATCTCACTTGTAGCTCTAATCGCATTCGATTTTAACTTATGCTTTTTTGACAGGCACGCATTCTATTTGATGCCTGGCAAAAAAAAAAAATGCATAAGTTAACATCGAATGCGATTAGAACTTAATAGTGGGATATGAATAGCACTGCGTGCTAGAACAGCACGCACACGATTATTCAAATTTTTGTATTATCGCGATACAAAACCAAACAGTAAAGTTAAAATCGAATGCAATTAGAACGTGTAGTGTGATGCGATTTATTTGAGTTCTAAGAATCGCATTGCGATTTCTGCTTCAGCCGGATTCCGTGCTAATGGAGCGTCTACATCACCATGGGAAAAATGCTAGAATGTACTGTCGGATTTGAGAAGTTGAAATCGCAATGCGATTAAGCAAATATATAAGAATCGCATTGCGATTTCAACGTAATTCAAACATCCTACAGTACATTCTACTGGAGGAGGCGTTCCCATGGTGATCGGTAGCTCAAAGTTGTAATCGCAATGCGATTTCAGCTTTAAGCCTGTACTATTCTGCTATATAGTACTTTCAAAATGCGCCGAGAGAACATGCCGAACTCCGAACTCGAACCCGAACTTTTTGAAAATGTCCGGGTTCGGGTCCGTGTCACGGACACCCCAAAATTCGGTACGAACCCGAACTATTCTCGAACTGTTCGCTCAACACTACTCCTGATGCTTCTGCCACCTCCACACTGTCATTCTGAAACTCTGTGGCCTCCTCTGATGCTGCTGCCACATCCACACTTTGTCATTGGGCCACTCTGTGGTCTCCTCATTCACATGTCATCTCTGTTTGGATCCACTCATGTTTTTTTGGCATTAGCAATACTGATGGATTACTGACCAAATGCTGACCGAGTGAGGCGGATGCTCCATAGATGGGATCTGTTTTGGGGTTATTGTTCTGACGGATCAGAGGAAGGGCAAAATAATCAGTGACATCAATACAAACATACTGCTGACGCCCTCTCCACTCGTCAGGGGCTCTACTTGTATAAACATTTAATAGGACAAGTTCTGTAGGCATCTTTGTGGAATCAGCCGACGACGGTGTAAAAGGAGTGCTTCTTCTTCGCGCTAACATCGACCTGTAAGGCTGAGTTGATACTTGAGTGATTTGGTCAGTTTTGGCCTGTGACTGCCCAAATAAGTGATGTGTGCAGTGATTCTAAGAGTGGCGACTGTCATCTGCATGTCATACTGACTCACAGTATTATTTCACTTCCACAGCAGACTCCCTTTGGGTGTTACTTTAAGGCACAGTGTTCTACACCACTATAAAGGCTCTCTAAAGCCAGGAAATAGTCGTTTTTAACGCGATTCACCGCAAATAAATTTGTATCGAACCAAATTTTTTTCAAAAATTCGAGTGAACTGGCCGAATCGAATTTTTGAAAAATCTGCTCATCTCTCTCTCTCTATATATAATAAAAAAAAAAAAATATATATATATATATATATATATATATTTATATATATATATTGCATTAATTAAAAACAGTCTGTGGAAAGGATGGGTTAGTTAAGAGCTCTTGACCGAGATGGATGCAGCCACACCTCCACCTGTTACTACGCCAGCCAATTACTAGTACTTGTTCTATATGCACAGCCCTGTTTGATTGGGTTTAGGCAACTTGCAGTGGAATTAACATAATAAATCATGTTAGTCTATTTTGAAAATATGTTTGGCAAACAAAACAAGTCTTATTTTTAAACATAAAAAATTCCAACTCGCGATACAAAACCAAACAGTAAAGTTAAAATCGAATGCAATTAGAACGTGTAGTGTGATGCGATTTATTTGAGTTCTAAAAATCGCATTGCGATTTCTGCTTCAGCCGGATTCCGTGCTAATGGTCTGGAGCGTCTACATCACCATGGGAAAAATGCTAGAATGTACTGTCGGATTTGAGAAGTTGAAATCGCAATGCGATTAAGCAAATATATAAGAATCGCATTGCGATTTCAACGTAATTCAAACATCCTACAGTACATTCTACTGGAGGAGGCGTTCCAATGGTGATCGGTAGCTCAAAGTTGTAATCGCAATGCGATTTCAGCTTTAAGCCTGTACTATTCTGCTATATAGTACTTTCAAAATGCGCCGAGAGAACATGCCGAACTCCGAACTCGAACCCGAACTTTTTTGAAAATGTCCGGGTTCCGGTCCGTGTCACGGACCCCCAAAATTCGGTACGAACCCGAACTATTCTCGAACTGTTCGCTCAACACTACTCCTGATGCTTCTGCCACCTCCACACTGTCATTCTGAAACTCTGTGGCCTCCTCCTGATGCTGCTGCCACATCCACACTTTGTCATTGGGCCACTCTGTGGTCTCCTCATTCACATGTCATCTCTGTTTGGATCCACTCATGTTTTTTTTTGGCATTAGCAATACTGATGGATTACTGACCAAATGCTGACCGAGTGAAGGCGGATGCTCCACAGATGGGATCTGTTTTTTGGGGGTTATTGTTCTGACGGATCAGAGGAAGGGCAAAATAATCAGTGACATCAATACAAACATACTGCTGACGCCCTCTCCACTCGTCGGGGGGCTCTACTTGTATAAACATTTAATAGGACAAGTTCTGTAGGCATCTTTGTGGAATCAGCCGACGACGGTGTAAAAGGAGTGTGCTTCTTCTTCGCGCTAACATCGACCTGTAAGGCTGAGTTGATACTTGAGTGATTTGGTCAGTTTTGGCCTGTGACTGCCCAAATAAGTGATGTGTGCAGTGATTCTAAGAGTGGCGACTGTCATCTGCATGTCATACTGACTCACAGTATTATTTCACTTCCACAGCAGACTCCCTTTGGGTGTTACTTTAAGGCACAGTGTTCTACACCACTATAAAGGCTCTCTAAAGCCAGGAAATAGTCGTTTTTTAACGCGATTCACCGCAAATAAATTTGTATCGAACCAAATTTTTTCAAAAAATTCGGTGAACTGGCCGAATCGAATTTTTGAAAAATCTGCTCATCTCTCTCTCTCTCTATATATATAAAAAAAAAAATATATATATATATATATATATATATTTATATATATATATTGCATTAATTAAAAACAGTCTGTGGAAAGGATGGGTTAGTTAAGAGCTCTTGACCGAGATGGATGCAGCCACACCTCCACCTGTTACTACGCCAGCCAATTACTAGTACTTGTTCTATATGCACAGCCCTGTTTGATTGGGTTTAGGCAACTTGCAGTGGAATTAACATAATAAATCATGTTAGTCTATTTTGAAAATATGTTTGGCAAACAAAACAAGTCTTATTTTTAAACATAAAAAATTCCAACATTTTCAAACGTTTGCACCTATTACATTGTAACTTCAACTGTATATGTAACAATTTTAGACTGTACTACTTATGAAGAGATTCCATTTTGTGTCATGGTGTAGCGGATATTATTTTTAGAAGCATTATTACATTGAAATGACTGGAACATAATGCAAAGTAGTATCTGATCCTACATGACTGACGTTCAATTTAATTGGGTTGGCTTTCAATTCACCTTTTCATGCCACCTTCTCATATTAAACCTGACACTATTTAATAAATGTGTCATTGAATACAGTTCTTTAACATGCAATTCTTCCATACTTTATCCTTTCAAGATGGGATTGTGTAAACTAGGTAAACATTATATTCTACATATTGGCCAAAATTAAATAAAAAAATACACAACATATTAAGTGATTGCTCATCGAATTATCTATGGCTGGTAAAACACATTGAAATGAAAATGAGTTCTAGAAACGTGTTAAGAATAGTGAAGTCCCGAACTATTCGCCGGCGAACAGTTCCCGGAAAACATAGCTTGTTCGCGTTCGCCGCAGTGGGCGAACATATGCGATGTTTGGTGCGCCCCCTATACATCATCATTGAGCAAACTTTGACCCTGTACCTCACGGTCAGCAGACACATTCCAGCCAGTCAGGACCCTCCCTCCCACACCTTCCCACCTTCTATAAAAACATCGGCCATTTTAGATTCAGTCTGAAGCTGAAGTGTGTTAGTGAGAGCAGGAAAAGTGCAGCTGCTGCTGTGCTGCTGATGAATTCATAGGGAAACCATTAGTTAGGCCAGTATTCTGTGTCTACAGACTCATCTGCTGTAAGGACAGCGTCACAGCACCCCAAAAAGCCATTTTTAGGGCTGCTACATTAGTCTGCTTTTATTTTATTTTTTCTCCATATATATATTGCAGTTGCCTGGCCTGCCTGTGTGTGAGAGGCTGCAGGCCCACAGACTGTAGTGTGCCCACTGCCAGTGCCCACGACTCATACCGTGTGGCCCAAGACTTTGCATAAAAAAAGGCATTTAATTTTTACACTTTAATCAAATTTCAGTTGCCTGCCTGCTGCCAGTGTGTGTCAGGTCCACTTCCACTGACTATAGTGTGCCCACTGCCAGTGCCTATCACTCATACCGTGTGGCAAAGGACTTTGCATTAAAAAAAGGCATTTCATTTTTACACTTTACTCTAATTTCAGTTGCCTGCCTGCTGCCAGTGTATGTCAGGCCCACTTTCACCGGCCTGTAGCGTGCCCACTGCCAGTGCCCGCCACTCATACCGTGTGGCACAGGTCTTTGCATAAAAAAAGGCTTTTAATTTTTACAATTTAATCTAATTTCAGTTGCCTGCCTGCTGCCAGTGTGTGTCAGGCCCACTTCCACTGACTGTAGTGTGCCCATTGCCAGTGCCCACCACTCATACCAGGTGGCACAGTAGCTTGCTTATAAATAAGGCATTTCATTTTACCCTTTAATCTAAGTTTAGTTGGCTGCCAGTGTGTGTCAGGCCCACTTCCACTGACTGTAGTGTGGCCACTGCCAGTGCTCACCACTCATACTGGGTGGCACAGTAGCTTGCCGATAAATAAGGCATTTTATTTTTACCCTTTAATCTAAGGTTAGTTGCCTGCCAGTGTGTGTCAGGCCCACTTCCACTGACTGTAGTGTGCCCACTGTCAGTGCCCATCACTCATACCGGGTGGCACAGTAGCTTGCCGATAAAAAAGGCATTTCATTTTTACCCTTTAATCTAAGGTTAGTTGCCTGCCAGTGTGTGTCAGGCCCACTTCCACTGACTGTAGTGTGCCCACTGCCAGTGCCAACCACTCATGCCGTGTGGCACAGGACCTTGCAATAAAAAAAAGGCATTTTATTTTTACACTTTCATCTAATTTCAGTTGCCTGCCTTCTGCCAGTGTATGTCAAGCCCACTTCCACCGGCCTGTAGTGTGCCCACTGCCAGTGCCCGCCACTCATACCATGTGGCACAGGTCTTTGCATAAAAAAAGGCTTTTAATTTTTACACTTTAATCTAATTTCAGTTGCCTGCCTGCTGCCAGTGTGTGTCAGGCCCACTTCCATTGACTGTAGTGTGCCCATTGCCAGTGCCCACCACTCATACCAGGTGGCACAGTAGCTTGCTGATAAATAAGGCATTTTATTTTTACCCTTTAATCTAAGTTTAGTTGGCTGCCAGTGTGTGTCAGGCCCACTTCAACTGACTATAGTGTGCCCACTGCCAGTGCCCACCACTCAAACCGGGTGGCACAGTAGCTGGCCGATAAATAAGGCATTTAATTTTTACCCTTTAATCTAAGGTTAGTTGCCTGCCAGTGTGTGTCAGGCCCACTTCCACTGACTGTAGTGTGCCCACTGTCAGTACCCATCACTCATACCGGGTGGCACAGTAGCTTGCCGATAAATAAGGCATTTCATTTTTACCCTTTAATCTAAGGTTAGTTGCCTGCCAGTGTGTGTCAGGCCCACTTCCACTGACTGTAGTGTGCCCACTGCCAGTGTCAACCGCTCATGCCGTGTGGCACAGAAATTTGCAATATAAAAAAGGCATTTCATTTTTGCACTTTCATCTAATTTCAGTTGCCTGCCTGCTGCCAGTGTGTGTCAGGCCCACTTCCACTGACTATTGTGTGCCCACTGCCAGTGCTCATCACTCATACCGTGTGGCACAGGACTTTGCATTAAAAAAAGGCATTTCATTTTTACACTTTACTCTAATTTCAGTTGCCTGCCTGCTGCCAGTGTATGTCAGGCCCACTTCCACCGGCCTGTAGTGTGCCCACTGCCAGTGCACGCCACTCATACCGTTTGGCACAGGTCTTTGCAAAAAAAAAAAGGCTTTTAATTTTTACACTTTAATCTAATTTCAGTTGCCTGCCTGCTGCCAGTGTTTGTCAGGCCCACTTCCACTGACTGTAGTGTGCCCATTGCCAGTGCCCACCACTCATACCAGGTGGCACAGTAGCTTGCTGATAAATAAGGCATTTCATTTTTACCCTTTAATCTAAGTTTAGTTATCTGCCAGTGTGTGTCAAGCCCACTTCCACTGACTGCAGTGTGCCCACTGTCAGTGCCCATCACTCATACCAGGTGGCACAGTAGCTTGCCGATAAATAAGGCATTTCATTTTTACCCTTTAATCTAAGGTTAGTTGCCTGCCAGTGTGTGTCAGGCCCTCTTCCACTGACTGTAGTATGCCCACTGCCAGTGCCAACCACTCATGCCGTGTGGCACAGGACTTTGAAATAAAAAAAAGGCATTTCATTTTTACACTTTCATCTAATTTCAGTTGCCTGTCTGCCTCCTGCCAGTGTGTCTTAGGCCCACTTCCACCGGCCTGTAGTGTGCCCACTGCCAGTGCCCGCCACTCATACCGTGTGGCACAGGTCTTTGCATTAAAAAAGGCTTTTAATTTTTACACTTTAGTCTAATTTCAGTTGCCTGCCTGCTGCCAGTGTGTGTCAGGCCCACTTCCACTGATTGTAGTGTGCCCTTTTCCAGTGCCCACCACTCATACCAGGTGACACAGTAGCTTGCTGATAAATAAGGCATTTAATTTTTACCCTTTAGTCTAAGGATAATTGCCTGCCAGTGTGTGTCAGGCCCACTTCCACTGACTGTAGTGTGCCCACTGCCAGTGTCAACCGCTCATGCCGTGTGGCACAGAAATTTGCAATAAAAAAAAGGCATTTCATTTTTGCACTTTCATCTAATTTCAGTTGCCTGCCTGCTGCCAGTGTGTGTCAGGCCCACTTCCACTGACTATAGTGTGCCCACTGCCAGTGCTCATCACTCATACCGTGTGGCACAGGACTTTGCATTAAAAAAAGGCATTTCATTTTTACACTTTACTCTAATTTCAGTTGCCTGCCTGCTGCCAGTGTATGTCAGGCCCACTTCCACCGGCCTGTAGTGTGCCCACTGCCAGTGCACGCCACTCATACCGTTTGGCACAGGTCTTTGCAAAAAAAAAGGCTTTTAATTTTTACACTTTAATCTAATTTCAGTTGCCTGCCTGCTGCCAGTGTTTGTCAGGCCCACTTCCACTGACTGTAGTGTGCCCATTGCCAGTGCCCACCACTCATACCAGGTGGCACAGTAGCTTGCTGATAAATAAGGCATTTCATTTTTACCCTTTAATCTAAGTTTAGTTGGCTGCCAGTGTGTGTCAAGCCCTCTTCCACTGACTGTAGTGTGCCCACTGCCAGTGCCCATCACTCATACCGGGTGGCACAGTAGCTTGCCGATAAATAAGGCATTTAATGTTTACCCTTTAATCTAAGGTTAGTTGCCTGCCAGTGTGTGTCAGGCCCACTTCCACTGACTGCAGTGTGCCCACTGTCAGTGCCCATCACTCATACCAGGTGGCACAGTAGCTTGCCGATAAATAAGGCATTTCATTTTTACCCTTTAATCTAAGGTTAGTTGCCTGCCAGTGTGTGTCAGGCCCACTTCCACTGACTGTAGTATGCCCACTGCCAGTGCCAACCACTCATGCCGTGTGGCACAGGACTTTGAAATAAAAAAACAGGCATTTCATTTTTACACTTTCATCTAATTTCAGTTGCCTGTCTGCCTGTCTGCCTCCTGCCAGTGTGTCTTAGGCCCACTTCCACCGGCCTGTAGTGTGCCCACTGCCAGTGCCCGCCACTCATACCGTGTGGCACAGGTCTTTGCATTAAAAAAGGCTTTTAATTTTTACACTTTAGTCTAATTTCAGTTGCCTGCCTGCTGCCAGTGTGTGTCAGGCCCACTTCCACTGATTGTAGTGTGCCCTTTTCCAGTGCCCACCACTCATACCAGGTGGCACAGTAGCTTGCTGATAAATAAGGCATTTAATTTTTACCCTTTAGTTTAAGTTTAGTTTGCTGCCAGTGTGTGTCAGGCCCACTTCCACTGACTGTAGTGTGCCCACTGCCAGTGCCCACCACTCATACCGTGTGGCACAGGACTTTGCATAAAAAAAAGACATTTCATTTTTACACTTTCATCTAATTTCAGTTGCCTGCCTGTCTGCCAGTGTGTCTCAGGCCCACTTCCACCGGCCAGTAGTGTGCCCACTGCCAGTGCCCGCCACTCATACCGTGTGGCAAAGGACTTTGCATAAAAAAAGGCTTTTAATTTTTACCCTTTAATCTAAGTTTAGTTGCCTCCCAGTGAGTGTCAGGCCCACTTCCACTGACGGTGGTGTGCCCACTTCCAGTGCCCACCACTCATACCGTGTGGCACAGGACTTTGCATAAAAAAAAGGCATTTTATTTTTAGACTGTAATCTAATTTCAGTTGCCTGCCTGCTGCCAGTGTGTCAGGCCCACTTCCACTGACTGTAGTATGCCCACTGCCAGTGCCCACCACTCATACAGGGTGGCACAGTAGCTTGCTGATAAATAAGGCATTCAATTTTTACCCTTTAATCTAAGTTTAGTTGCCTGCCAGTGAGTGTCAGGCCCACTTCCACTGACTGTGGTGTGCCCACTTCCAGTGCCCACCACTCATACCGTGTGGCACAGGACTTTGCATAAAAAAAGGCATTTTATTTTTAGACTGTAATCTAATTTCAGTTGCCTGCCTGCTGCCAGTGTGTGTCAGGCCCACTTCCACTGACTGTAGTGTGCCCACTGCCAGTGCCCACCACCCATACCGTGTGGCACAGGACTTTGCACTTAAAAAAGGCATTTAATTTTTACACTTTAATCTAAGTTTAGTTGCCTGCCAGTGTGTGTCAGGCCCACTTCCACTGACTGTGGTGTGCCCACTTCCAGTGCCCACCACTCATACCGTGTGGCACAGGACTTTGCATAAGAAAAGGCATTTTATTTTTAGACTTTAATCTAATTTCAGTTACCTGCCTGCTGCCAGTGTGTGTCAGGCCCACTTCCACTGACTGTAGTGTGCCCACTGCCAGTGCCCACCACTCATACCGGGTGGCAAAGTAGCTTGCCGATAAATAAGGCATTTAATTTTTACCCTTTAATCTAAGGTTAGTTGCCTGCCAGTGTGTGTCAGGCCCACTTTCACTGACTGTAGTGTTCCCACTGCCAGTGCCCATCACTGATACCGGGTGGCACAGTAGCCTGCCGATAAATAAGGCATTTCATTTTTACCCTTTAATCTAAGGTTATTTGCCTGCCAGTGTGTGTCAGGCCCACTTTCACTGACTGTAGTCTGCCCACTGCTAGTGCCCACCACTCATACCGGGTGGCACAGTTGCCTGCCGATAAATAACACATTTAATTTTTACCCAATAATCGAAGTTCAGTTGCCTGCCAGTGTGTGTCAAGCCCACAGATTGTACTGTGCCCACTGCCAGTGCCCACCACTCATCTAGGGTGGCACAGTACCTTGCATGCTTAGTACCATTAATAAAAAAAAATGACAGGCAGAGGCAGGCCACCCCGCAGGGGCCGTCATGGTGCTGTGATTTCCTTTGGCCCTACAATAATGCCCAGTGTTCAGATGCCACATTCCCTGAACTCGAAAAATTCTAAGGACATAGTTGACTGGCTTACACAGGACACCCAATCTTCTACAGCTTCTGCTCGGAACCTTGACGCACCATCCTCCTCCAGCTGTCAGAGGATTTATTTACACATCAGTTGGAAGAAATGAGTGATGCGCAACCATTATTGCCAGAGGATGTAGAAAACATGGATATATCTCATTCAGGAAGCATTACACACATGGATGTATATTGTGGTGATGATGATGATGTTGTACCCGCTGCTGCTTCCTTTGCTGAGTTGTCAAATACAAGTGAAGCGGTTGATGATGACGATGTGTCCATGGATGTCACCTGGGTGCCCGCTCGAAGACAAGAAGAACGGGGAAAGTTAAGATGGGAAAACAAAGAGGAGGAGGAGATGAGTTGGAAGCAGGGGAAGGTTGTCACAAGGAGCTAGTGGCACAGTCAGACAGCATGTATCGTCACCCAGTGTCAGCCAGACAGCACGCCAATCAACGCATGCTGCTGCCACCTCCAGAATGCCGTCATTGCAAAGCTGTGGCATTTTTTTTGTGTGTCTGCCTCTGATAACAGCAATGCCATTTGCAATCTGTGCCAAAAGAAACTGAGTCGTGGGAAGTCCAACGCCCACCTAGGTACAACTGCTTTTCGAAGGCACATGATCTCACATCACAAACGCCTATGGGATCAACACATGAGTACAAGCAGCACACAAACTCAAAGCCACCATGCTCCTCCTGGTCCATCATCTTCACCCACGTCAAGCACTGCTGTCCTCCCTGCCCCCATTCAACCACCTGCCACTCCGCCTCTCACCTTCAGCAGTTCCTGCTCATTTGCCCACAGTCAGGTGTCTGTCAAGGAAATGTTTGAGCGTAAGAAGACAATGTTACAGAGTCACCCCCTTGCCTGGCGTCTGACAGCTGGCTTGTTGGAACTCTTAGCCCACCAGCTTTTACCATACAAGCTGGTGGAGTCTGAGGCCTTCAAAAAATTTGTGGCTATTGGAACACCGCAGTGGAAGGCACCCGGCCCAAAATTTTTTTCACAAAAGGCAATCCCCAACCTATACTCTATTGTGGAAAAGGAAGTCATTGCAGGTCTGGCACACAGTGTTGGAGCAAGGGTCCATTTGATTACTGATACCTAGTAACATAGTAACATAGTATATAAGGCCGAAAAAAGACATTTGTCCATCCAGTTCGACCTGTTTCCTGCAAGTTGATCCAGAGGAAGGCAAAAAACCCCTGTGAGGTAGAGCCAATTTTCCCCACTTAAGGGGAAAAAATTCCTTCCCGACTCCAATCAGGCAGTCAGAATAACTCCCTGGATCAACGACCCATCTTTAGTAGTTATAGCCTGAAATATTATTACGCTCCAGAAATACATCCAGGCCCCTCTTGAATTCCTTTATTGTACTCACCATCACCACCTCCTCAGGCAGAGAGTTCCATAGTCTTACTGCTCTTACCGTGAAGAACCCTTTTCTATGTTTGTGTACGAACCTTCTTTCCTCCAGACGCAGAGGATGTCCCCTCGTCACAGTCACAGTCCTGGGGATAAATAGATGATGGGAGAGATCTTTGTACTGACCCCTGATATATTTATACATAGTTATTAGATCTCCCCTCAGTCGTCTTTTTTTCTAGAGTGAATAACCCTAATTTTGATACCCTTTCAGGGTACTGTAGTTGCCCCATTCCAGTTATTACTTTAGTTGCCCTCCTCTGAACCCTCTCTAGCTCTGCTATGTCTGCCTTGTTCACGGGAGCCCAGAACTGTACACAGTACTCCATGTGTGGTCTGACTAGTGATTTATAAAGTGGTAAGACTATATTTTCATCACGGGCATCTATGCCCCTTTGATGCAACCCATTATCTTATTGGCCTTAGCAGCAGCTGCCTGACACTGGTTTTTACAGCTTAGTTTGTTATTTATTAAAATTCCTAGATCCTTTTCAATGTCAGTGTTACTGAGTGTTTTACCATTTAGTATGTAATGGGTGACTTGCATTATTCCTTCCCATGTGCATAACTTTACATTTGTCAGTGTTAAACCTCATCTGCCATTTCTCTGCCCAAGCCCCCAATCTATCCAGATCCCTCTGTAGCAGAAAACAGTCCTCTTTAGTGTTAATTACTTTACACAGTTTAGTGTCATCTGCAAAAATTGATATATTACTGTGCAAGCCTTCTACAAGATCATTAATAAATATATTGAAGAGAATAGGGCCCAATACTGAACCCTGAGGTACCCCACTAGTGACCGTGACCCAATCTGAGTGTGTACCGTTAATAACCACCCTCTGTTTTCTATTACTGAGCCAGTTACTTACCCACATACAGATATTTTCTCCTAGTCCAAGTGTTCTCATTTTATATACTAACCTTTTATGTGGTACAGCGTCAAATGCTTTGGAGAAGTCCAGATATACGACATCCATTGATTCGCCGCTGTCAAGTCTAGAACTTACCTCCTCATAGAAACTGATTAAATTAGTTTGACATGACCGATCCCTCATGAAGCCATGCTGATATGGTGTAATTTGTTTATTTTCATTGAGATACTCCAAGATAGCATCTCTTACAAAACCTTCAAACAGTTTACCCACAACAGATGTTAAACTTACCGGCCTATAATTTCCAGGCTCTGTTTTTGGACCCTTTTTGAATATTGGCACCACATTTGCTATACGCCAGTCTGGTGGAACATTCCCTGTCAGTATGGAGTCCGTGAATATCAAAAATAAGGGTCTGGCTAGGACATCACTTAATTCCCTTAGGATACGGGGGTGTATGCCATCCGGTCCTGGCGATTTGTCTATTTTAATCTTTTAAGTCGCTGCTGTACTTCTTCCTGGGTCAGACAGGGCACTTTTAAAGGGGAATTTACTTTTACATTTTGCATTTCATCTGACAGTTTATTTTCCTCAGTGAAAACAGTGGTGAAGAAAATATTTAATAGCTTGGCTTTATCCTCATCGCTTTCTGCAACTCCCCCTCATTGCTATGTAGAGGGCCGACTCCTTCAGGTTTATATTTTTTACCATTTATATAATTGAAAAACATTTTAGGGTTAGTTTTGCTCTCTTTGGCAATTAATCTCTCAGTCTCTAGTTTGGCAGTTTTTATTAGTTTTTTACATATTCTATTTTTTTCCTTATAGTTTATCAGTGCTTCCTGGCTCCCCTCCTGTTTTAGTGATTTATATGCTTTCTTTTTGTCATTTATTGCTTTTTTACGGTTCTATTTATCCACATTGGTTTCTTCTTATTTCTTAGCCTTTTATTTCTATAAGGTATGCATCGATCACAATTTGATGTTATAATGCTTTTAAAAATCTCCCATTTTGTGGTTGTATTTTTATTTTTGAGGACTATGTCCCAGTTAATTGGGCCTATGGCCTCTCTTAGTTGGCTAAATTTTGCTTTTTTGAAGTCCGGTATTCTTGTTCCTCCCTGTAGAAACTCTCGTTTGAAGGATAATTGGAAGGTTATTACTTTATGGTCACTATTTCCCAGGTGTCCCCCGACCTGCACGTCTGTTGTTCTATCAGGTCTATTGGTTAATACTAAGTCCAGTATGGCCGTCCCTCTAGTTGGGTCCTGAACCATTTGGGAAAGGTAATTGTCTTTGGCTATTGCCAAGAACCTGTTTCCTTTATGGGATGTACAGGTTTCAGTTTCCCAGTCTATATCTGGGTAGTTGAAGTCCCCCATAATAACCACCTGATTATGGTTTGCCGCCTTGTTTATCTCGTTTAGTAATAGATTTTCTGTGGACTCTGGTATATTAGGTGGTTTATAGTAAACTCCTATTAGTAATTTATTATTGTTTTTGGCTCCTTTTATCTCCACCCACAATGACTCCACATTTTCGTGTCCCTCACAGATGTCTTCCCGGAGTGTGGGCTTTAGAGAGGACTTTATGTAAAGGCAGACCCCTCCCCTCTCCGGTTTTGACGATCCTTTCTGAACAGATTGTAACCTTGTACATTAACTGCCCAGTCATAGCTATCATCCAGCCATGTCTCAGTTATTCCCACTATGTCATAATCCTCCTCACACATCACTAATTCCAGTTCCCCAGTTTTATTAGTCAGGCTTCTGGCATTAGTATACATACATTTGAGAGGTTTATGCATATTTTTTGCCCTACACCTTTCCTTCTGAACTTTTCTAGGCCCTCCTTCCATTTCTCCCCCAGTCCCACTACCTTGCCCCCGGTCTCTATCTGCACTATCTTCCCCTCCTATAATGTAATTTCTCACCCCCCCAGTCCCTAGTTTAAACACTCCTCCAACCTTCTAGCCATCTTTCTCCCCAACACGGCTGCCCCTTCCCCATTTGGTCTGAAAAGCACGGTCAGGGCAGGTATATCACGTACACAGCCCATTGGGTAAATCCGCTGACGGCTGCCAAGCATGGAATGCGTGGCTCTGCAGCGGAGTTGGTGACACAGCCACGACTTGCAGGCAGGCCTGCTGCCACCTCGTCTACTCCTGCTACTCCATCCTCTTCGCTAACCTCCTCGGCTGAGTTCTCTTCTGCTGCTGCGTCTTGCTCCACATCATCAACTGCACCCCCCCAGCTCCCCAGGGGCTATTCCACATCCCGGATACCACAGTGTCACGCCGTCTTGGGGTTGACTTGCCTGAAAGCAGTGAGCCACACCGTATCATCACTCCTGTCTGCCCTCAACGCACAGGTGGATCAGTGGCTGACCCCGCACCAACTGGAAATCGGCAAAGTGGTGTGTGACAACAACGAAAGCAATCGGTTGGCGGCATTGAATTTGGGCAAGTTGACACATGTGCCGTGCATGGCACATGTGTTAAATCCGTGTGGCCCGAGGAAACGCAGGTGCGCGAAACGGCCGTCGCCGCTGCCATACCGCACTAGTAAAGTGTACCGCCCCATTACCCACGAGTTGTTCGTTTTTATGAAGATTTCAATAAAGGACTGTTTTTACCTACTTGGTGAGTGCCGCCTCCCTATTCTACTTTCACTCCATATTGGCTTTTTACTCATGAGGCTGAGCACCATCTGCTATACATCTTTATCACTGCTGTAAGGATCTTGCTCGGTCACAATTGCATCAGTGCAGCTTCTATTTGGTTCCACGTAGTGCCACCCAATAATTTCCTGTCTCTCACTTGATTTATCTGCAACATGTGTTGAATATGATTGTACAATGCTTTGTTACCTACAGGACGTCCTCAAGCAGGCCAGAAAGGTGTGTGGCCATTTCAGGCGTTCCTACACGCCCATGGCGCACTTTTCCGACATTCAGCGGCGAAACAACATGCCAGTGAGGCACTTGATTTGCGACAGCCCGACACGTTGGAATTCAACACTCCTAATGTTCAACCGCCTGCTCCAACAAGAAAAAGCCGTCAATGAGTATTTGTATAACCGGGCTGCTAGGACAACCTCTGCGGAGCTGGGTATTTTTTTTGCCTCGTTACTGAACACTCATGCGCAATGCGTGTAGGCTCATGTGTCCTTTTGAGAAGGTGACAAACCTAGTCAGTCGCACCAAAGGCACCATTAGCAACCTCATCCCATTTATTTTCTTCCTGGAGCGTGCCCTGCAAAAAGTGCTGGATCAGGCCGTAGATGAGCGGAATGAGGAAGAGCTGTGGTCACCATCACCACCAGAAACAGCCTTGTCATCATCGCTTGCTGGACCTGCGGCAATGCTGGAAAAGGAGTCTGAGGAAGAGGAGTCAGAGGAGGAATGTGGCTTTGAGGAGTAGGAAGACCAACCACAGCAGTCATCCCGGGGTGCTCGTTGTTGTCACATATCTGTGACCCATGGTGTTGTACGTGGCTGGGGGGAAGAATAGACCTTCAATGACATCAGTGAGGACGAGGAACAGGAGATGAGTAGCTCGGCATCCAACCTTGTGCAAATGGGGTCTTTCATGCTGGCATGCCTGTTGAGGGACCCTCATATAAAAAGGCTGAAGGAGAACAACCTGTACTGGGTGGCAACGCTACTAGACCCCCGGTATATGCAGAAAGTGGCTGAAATGTTACCGAATTATCGGAAGTCGGAAAGGATGCAGCACTTCCAAAACAAGTTAAATAGTATGCTTTACACAGCATATAAGGGTGATGTCACAGCACAATGGGAATCTAACAGGGGAAGAGGTGAAACTAATCCTCCTCCTACCACGACCACCCAGGCAAGGACAGGACAAAACAAAAAAAAAGGCACATACATGTGTCAATTCCCCTTCGTGATTGTTACCTTGTAGTGGTGAAGGGGCTTGCGTATCACTATGCAGCGATCACCTCTATGAGTGTGTTGGAAATGTTGGCACACCCCAGATGATATGGTCGTTGCTTCATTGTGAACAGACCAAAAGCGATCGGCTGGATAATTTTTTATAGAAAAAACATTAATTTTCTTTGTGATCATCTAAGGTGATTATTAAATCGTACTAGGCCAACAATGGGCCCACACTGCAGAATCATTGTTTTCTGGGTCACTTAACTGTCACTGAACTACCTCAGCACAACCATAAGCTTTGAAAAAATGCCATCGCCTGCAATCTCCCAAATGTGCACACGAGCACAGTCATCACTACACCAAGACTTGACGCATAGAGGAATAAAATTTATCTCATGAGTGTGTCAACTATTGACAACTCTTTGCGGTTGTCTAAAATCTATTCAACACACGTCCCCTGATAGGGGACGTAACAGGGATTAAACTGATAAGAATAGTACTACTTAACACACCACTAATATAGGGTGTCACAGTACATTGCACGGCGCACACGCAGTGCCCCAAATTGTAAGTAAGAGGATCGGCCAATCATCTTTTTCCATCTCCAGGTTCGTAAAATCTATTCACGTCCCCTAAAAGGGGATATAACAGGGATTAAACTGATATGAATAGTACTACTTAGCACACCACTCATATAGAGTGGCACAGTACATTGCACGGTGCACGCTCAGTGCAACAAATTGGAAGTAAAAGAAACGACCAAGCTTCTTTTTCCATCTCCCAGTTCCTAAAATCTTTTCGATACACGTCCCCTGATAGGGGACGTAACAGTGAATAAACTGATAAGAATAGTACTAAGTAACATACCACTCATATAGGGTTGCACAGTACATTGCATGGCGCATGCGCAGTGCCCCAAATTAAAAGTAAGAGGACCGACCAACCTTCTTTTCCCATCTCCCCGTTCCAAAAATCTATTCGATACACGTCCCCTGATAGGGGATGTAACAGGGATTAAACTGGTAAAAATAGTACTACTGATTACTGAACACACCACTCATATAGGGTGGCACAGTACATTGCGCGAGGAAAAGACCTTCAATGATGTCAGTGAGGACAAGGAACGGGACATGGCTAGCTTGGTATCCAACCTTGTGAAAATGGGGTTTTTGTGGTTGTGCAAATGGACTGTTTGCGGTTGTTTGTGGTGCGTTAAACGGGGAGTTTGGTCTGTCACAGTTAGGTCTGTCACTGTGAAGCGGGCGTAACCCTTACACTACCTGATCGATACAACATCATACCTGATCGTAAACACAATGGATGTTTTAAGGCACATTATTTCAAACAATTTAGGAATGTTAGGTGATTTATGCCCTTTATGAATTAAAACCTAACTCTGCATCCACTACGTAATTTTCCATGGGAGTTTTGCCATGGATCCCCCTCCGGAATGCCACAGTCCAGGTGTTAGTCCCCTTGAAACAACTTTTCCATCACTAATGTGGCCAGAAAGAGTCCCTGTGGGTTTTAAAATTTGCCTGCCTATTGAAGTCTATGGCGGTTCACCCATTTCGCCTGTTAGTGAACATTTAGGGAAGTTCATGTTCGCCGTTCGAGAACGGAAAATTTTATGTTCGCGACATCTCTAGTTAAGAAATAGTAGTGTAATTAACTACCATTCATTTTTAAAAAAAAGTGCAGGTTTTTCAGCTAAAGCTAGAAGTGGATTTGAAAAAAATCTAAAATACAAAGAAAGGACTTACCGTATTTTTCACCCTATAAGATGCACCAACCCATAAGACACACCTAGGTTTTAGAGAAGGACAATAATAAAAAAATATTTTTCATTAGACCTCAGGTCAGACCACCAGTCAGACCCCCAATGTTAATCAGACATCAGATGACAGCCCCAATCAGACCCCCATTGTTAATAAGACCTCAGATTAGACCCACAATCACACCTCAGCTCAGACCCCAATGTGAATGATCCCCAATCAGACCTCAGATAAGAGCCCCATGCATCTTAGGAGCCCCCGTATGCCTCTGATGATCGGCCCCCATATCATCCCCCATTACCATATTTCAGCCCCCAATGCCATATTTCATCCCCCATTGCCCTATTTCAGCCCCCATGCCTCTCATCAGCCACAGAACACATAAAACAAAAAAAAACACTTACCTCTCCTGTTTTGGATGCTGCAGCTCCTCACCCCTAGCACTCCTCCGGCTCTTCCTGCCGCCAGCTGTGCTGTGAACAAACAAGCACAGCGTGAGGTCAGAGAGCGCCCTCATGCTTATCGCAGCCACAGCACAGCGGACAGCCCAGGACACGGAAGTGGTGAGTACAGAGCCTTCACTCCTTTCTGGTCCTCCGGTACTAATGAGCACTTCCATGATGAAAGTGCTCATTAGTAGGGATGAGCGAACCCGAACAGGATATTTCGGGTTCGTACCGAATTTTGGGGTGTTCGGGACACGGACATTTTCAAAAAAGTTCGGATTCGGGTCCGTTGTTTGGGGATTTCTTCCCGCTTTCTGAAGGGCTGCACAGCAGCCAATCAGCTAGTGTTTTATTTCTTGCCCTAAGAAGCTATTACAGCCATGCCTACTAATGGCATGGCTGTGATTGGCCAAGTGCAGCATGTGACCCAGCCTCTATTTAAGCTGGAGTCACGTAGTTCCGCACGTCACTCTGCTCTGATTAGTGTAGGGAGAGGACGCTGCTTCTGTGAGGGTGAGATTAGGCAGGGAAAAGTCAGCAAAAACACCTAAAGAAGTGATTGATCTACAGCTGTGAATCATTCAACTTCTGCTATTTAATTGCTCACTGGTTTTTAGGCTGCACAGAGCGTTTTACTGTCACTTTGATCGGCGGCCATTTTGTGTCTTGTGGTGCACCAGCACAAGCTGCCACCAAGTCCATCAATCCATCAATACTAGTTTTTTTTTTTTTTGCTATATACTACATCAGGGGCTTGGCTGTGCTTATTGTCACCACTAGAAACTCAGGATAGAAATTTCTATATTTTATTAAGGGGTTAAATTCAATTGCCAAAATAGCAATCCCCTAAATCTGGTGTTCCAGCTGTGGCTAGCCTAGTGTAATACTGTCTGCTGTCTGGCAAAGGATAGATTTTTTTCTGTGGTGAAATTCAATTGCCAAAATAGCAATCCCCTAAATCTGTTGTCCCAGCAGTGGCTGGCAAAGTTTAATAGTGTCCGGTAAAGAATAGATAATTTTTGGGGGTGAAATTCAATAGCCAAAATAGCAACACCGTAAATCTGGTGTTCCAGCTGTGACTAGTCAAGTTTCATAGTGTCCGTAATAGGATATATTTTTTTCTGGGATTAAATTCAGTTGCCAAAATAACAATAGCATAAATCAGTGGTTTCAGCTGTGACTGGCCAAGTTAAATAGTGTCAGTCACAGGATAGATTTTGTTCTGGGGTGAAATTTAATTGCCAAAATAGCAATACCCTGAATCTGGTGTTCCAGCTGTGACTGGACAATTTCCCTAGTGTCCGTCGAAGGATATATTATTTTCTGTGGTTAAAGTGAATAGCAAAAATAGAAATACAGTAAATCTGGTGTTCCAGCTGTGGCTGGACAAGTTTAATAGTGTCCGGCTAAGTATATTTTTTTCTGGGATTAAATTCAATTGCCAAAATAGCAATACCGTAAATCAATGGTTACAGCTGTGGCTGGCCAAGTTAAATAGTGTACGGCAAAGGATTTATTATTTTCTGCAGTGAAATTCAGTAGCAAACATAGAAATACAGTAAATCTGGTGTTTCAGCTATTGCAGGCCTAGTTTAAATCTGTCCGTAAAAGGGTATATTTTTTTCTGGTGTGAAATTCAATTGCCAAAATAGCAATACCATAAATCTGGTGTCCCATCAGTGGCTGGCCAAGTTTAATAGTGTCAGTCAAAGGATTTATTATCTTCTGCAGTTAAATTCAGTTGCCAAAATAGAAATACAGTAAATCTGGTGTTCCAGCTGTGACTGGACAAGTTTAATAGTATCAGTCAAAGGATAGATTTTGTTCTGGGGTGAAATGTAATTGCCAAAATAACAATAACCTGAATCTGGTGTTCCAGTGACTGTGACTGGACAATTTCTCTAGTGTCCATCAAAGGATATAATTTTTTTCTGGGGTGAAAGTCAGTAGCAAAAATAGAAATACAGTAAATCTGGTGTTCCAGCTGTTGCAGGCCTAGTTTAAATCTGTCCGTAAAAGGGTATATTTTTTTCTGGGGTGAAATTTAATTGCCAAAATAGCAATTCCCTGAATCTGGTGTTCCAGCTGTGACTGGACAATTTACCTAGTGTCTGTCAAAGGAGATAATATTTTCTGGGGTTAAAGTCAGTAGCAAAAATAGAAATATAGTAAATCTGGTGTTCCAGCTGTTGCACGCCTAGTTTACATCTGTTCGTAAAAGGGTATATTTTGTTCTGGGGTGAAATTTAATTGAAAAAATAGCAAAACCCTGAATCTGCTGTTCCAGGTGTTGAAGGCCTAGTTTAAATCTGTCTGTAAAAGGGTATATTTTTTTCTGTGGTGAAATTTAATTGCAAAAATTGCAAATCCCTGAATCCGGTGTTCCAGCTGTGACTGGACAAAATCCCTAGTGTCTGTCAAAGGATATATTATTTTCTGAGGTGAAATACAGTTGCAAAAATAGTAATACAGTAAATTTGGTGTCCCAGCTGTTGCAGGCCTAGTTTAAATCTGTCTGTAACAGGGTATATTTTTTTCTGGGGTGAAATTCAATTGCCAAAATAGCAATACCATAAATCAGTGGTTTCAGCTGTGGCTGGCCAAGTTGAATAGTGTCCGTCGCAGTATAGATTTTGTTCTGGGGTGAAAGTTATTTGCCAAAATAGCAATACCCTAAATCTGGTGTTCCAGCTGTGACTGGACAATTTCCCTAGTGTCTGTCAAAGGATATAATATTTTCTGGGGTGAAAGTCAGTAGCAAAAATAGAAAAACAGTAAATCTGGTGTTCCAGCTGTGGCTGGACAAGTTTAATAGTGACCGGCAAAGGATATACTTTTTTCTGGGGTGAAATTCAATTGCCAATATAGCAATACCATAATTCATTGGTTTCAGCTGTGGCTGGCCAAGTTTATTATTTTCTGCGGTGAAATTCACTTGCAAAAATAGAAATACAGTAAATCTGTTGTTCCAGCTGTTGCAGGCCTAGTTTAAATCTGTCCGTAAAAGGGTATATTTTTTTATGGGGTGAAATTTAATTGCCAAAATAGCAATACCCTGAATCTGGTGTTCCAGCTGTTGCAGGCCTAGTTTAAATCTGTCCGTAAAAGGGTGTATTTTTTTCTGGGGTGAAATTAATACCGTAAATCTGGAGTCCCAGCAGTGGCTGGCCAAGATTAATAGTGTCCGTCAAAGGATTTATTATTTTCTGCGGTTAAATTCAGTTGCCAAAATAGAAATGCAGTAAATCTGGTGTTCCAGCTGAGACTGGACAAGTTTAATAGTTTCGATCAAAGGATAGATTTTGTTTTGGGGTGAAATGTAATTGCCAAAATAACAATACCCTGAATCTGGTGTTCCAGCTGTGACTGGACAATTTCCCTAGTGTCCGTCAAAGGATATAATATTTTCTGGGGTGAAAGTCAGTAGCAAAAATAGAAAAACACTAAATCTGGTGTTCCAGCTGTTGCAGGCCTAGTTTAAATCTGTCCGTAAAAGGGTATATTTTTTTCTGTGGGGAAATTGAATTGCCAAAATAGCAATACCCTGAATCTGGTGTTCCAGCTGTTGCAGGCCTAGTTTAAATCTGTCCGTAAAAGGATGTATTTTTTTCTGGGGTGAAACTTAATTGCCAAAATAGCAATACCCTGAATCTGGTGTTTTAGCTGTGACTGGACAATTTCCCTAGTTTCCGTCAAAGGATATATTATTTTCTGCGGTTAAATACAGTTGCAAAAATAGAAATACCGTAAATCTGGTGTTCCAGCTGTGGCTGGACAAGTTTAGTAGTGTCCAGCAAAGGATATATTTTTTCTGGGGTGAAATTCAATTGCCAAAAATGCAATACCATAATTCAGTGTTTTCAGCTGTGGCTGGCCAAGTTTAATAATGTCAGTCACATGATAGATTTTGTTCTGGGGTGAAATTTAATTGCCAAAATAGCAATACTCTAAATCTGGTATTCCAGCTGTGACTGGACAATTTACCTAGTGTCTGTCAAAGGATATGATATTTTCTGCGGTGAAAGTCAGTAGCAAGAATAGAAATACAGTAAATCTGGTGCTCTAGCTGTTGCATGCCTAGTTTAAATCTGTTCGTAAAAGGGCATATTTTTTTCTGAGGTGAAATTTAATTGCCAAAATAGCAATACCCTGAATCTGGTGTTCCAGCTGTTGCAAGTCTAGTTTAAATCTGTCTATAAAACGGTATATTTTTTTCTGTGGTGAAATTTAATTGTCAAAATAGCAATACCCTGAATCTGGTGTTCCAGCTGTGACTGGACAATTTCCCTAGTTTCCGTCAAAGGATATATTATTTTTTGGGGTGAAAGTCAGTAGCAAACACAGAAATACCGTAAATCTGGTGTTCCAGCTGTGGCTGGACAAGTTTAATAGTGTCCGTCAAAGGATATATTTTTTCTTGGGTGAAATTCAATTGCCAAAAGAGCAATACCATAAATCAGTGGTTTCAGCTGTGGCTGGCCAAGCTTAATACTGTCCGTCACAGGATAGATTTTGTTGTGGGGTTAAATTGATTTGCCAAAATAGCAATACTCTAAATCTGGTGTCCCAGTTGTGACTGGACAATTTCCCTAGTGTCCGTCAAAGGATATATTATTTTCTGGGGTGAAAGTCAGTAGCAAACACAGAAATACCGTAAATCTGGTGTTCCAGCTGTGGCTGGACAAGTTTAATAGTGTCTGGTAAAGGATATATTTTTTCTTGGGTAAAATTCAATTGTCAAAAGAGTAATACCATAAATCAGTGGTTTCAGCTGTGGCTGGACAAGTTTAGTACTGTCCGTCACAGGATAGATTTGGTTCTGGGGTGAAATTTAATTGCCAAATAGCAATACTCTAAATCTGGTGTCCCAGCTGTGACTGGACAATTTCCCGAGTGTCAGTCAAAGGATATATTATTTTCCGGGGTGAAAGTCAGTAGCAAACATAGAAATACAGTAAATCTGGTGTTACATCTGTTGCAGGGCTAATTTAAATCTGTCCGTAAAAGGGTATATTTTTTTCTGGGGTGAAATTTAATTGCCCAAATAGCAATACCCTGAATCTGGTGTTCCAGCTGTTGCAGGCTTAGTTTAAATCTGTCCGTAAAAGGGTATATTTTTTCTGGGGTGAAATTTAATTGCCAAAATAGCAATACCCTGAATCTTGTGTTCCAGCTGTTGCAGGCTTAGTTTAAATCTGTCATTAAAAGTTTTTTTTTTTCTGGGGTGAAATTTAATTGCCAAAATAGCAATACCCTGAATCTGGTGTTCCAGCTGTGACTGGACAATTTACCTAGTGTCCGTCAAAGGATATATTATTTTCTGGGGTGAAATACATTTGCAAAAATTGAAATACCATAAATCTGGTGTTCCAGCTGTTGCACGCCTAGTTTAAATATGTCCGTAAAAGGGTATATTTTTTTCTGGGGTGAAATTTAATTGCCAAAATAGCATTACCCTGAATCTGGTGTTTCAGCTGTTGCAGGCCTAGTTTAAATATGTCCGTAAAAGGGTATATTTTTTTCTGGGGTGAAATTTAATTGCCAAAATAGCAATACAGTAAATCTGGTGTTCCAGCTGTGACTGGACAAGTTTAATAGTATCCGTCAAAGTAAAGATTTTGTTCTCTGGCAAAATACAGTTGCAAAAATAAAAATACAGTAAATCTGGTGTTCCAGCTGTGACTGGATAATTTTCTTAGTGTTCATCAAGGGATGGATTTTGTTCTGGGGTGAAATACAGTTGCAAAAATATAAATACAGTAAATCTAGTGTACCAAGTTTAATAGTGTCTGGCAAAGGATATTTTTTTTTCTGGGGTGAAATTTAATTGCAAAATAGCAGTAACGTAAATCTGGTGTCCCAGCAGTAACATAGTAACATAGTAACATAGAATATAAGGCCGAAAAAAGACATTTGTCCTTTCAGTTCGACCTGTTTCCTGCAAGTTGATCCAGAGGAAGGCAAAAAACCCCTGTGAGGTAGAGCCAATTTTCCCCACTTAAGGGGAAAAAATTCCTTCCCGACTCCAATCAGGCAGTCAGAATAACTCCCTGGATCAACGACCCATCTTTAGTAGCTATAGCCTGTAATATTATTACGCTCCAGAAATACATCCAGGCCCCTCTTGAATTCCTTTATTGTACTCACCATCACCACCTCCTCAGGCAGAGAGTTCCATAGTCTTACTGCTCTTACCGTGAAGAACCCTTTTCTATGTTTGTGTACAAACCTTCTTTCCTCCAGACGCAGAGGATGTCCCCTCGTCACAGTCACAGTCCTAGGGATAAATAGATGATGGGAGAGATCTTTGTACTGACCCCTGATATATTTATACATAGTTATTAGATCTCCCCTCAGTCGTCTTTTTTTCTAGAGTGAATAACCCTAATTTTGATACCCTTTCAGGGTACTGTAGTTGCCCCATTCCAGTTATTACTTTAGTTGCCCTCCTCTGAACCCTCTCCAGCTCTGCTATGTCTGCCTTGTTCACGGGAGCCCAGAACTGTACACAGTACTCCATGTGTGGTCTGACTAGTGATTTATAAAGTGGTAAGACTATATTTTCATCACGGGCATCTATGCCCCTTTTGATGCAACCCATTATCTTATTCGCCTTAGCAGCAGCTGCCTGACACTGGGTTTTACAACTTAGTTTGTTATTTATTAAAATTCCTAGATCCTTTTCCATGTCAGTGTTACTGAGTGTTTTACCATTTAGTATGTACGGGTGACTTGCATTATTCCTTCCCATGTGCATAACTTTACATTTGTCAGTGTTAAACCTCACCTGCCATTTCTCTGCCCAAGCCCCCAATCTATCCAGATCCCTCTGTAGCAGAAAACTGTCCTCTTTAGTGTTAATTACTTTACACAGTTTAGTGTCATCTGCAAAAATTGATATATTACTGTGCAAGCCTTCTACAAGATCATTAATAAATATATTGAAGAGAATAGGGCCCAATACTGACCCCTGAGGTACCCCACTAGTGACTGTGACCCAATCTGAGTGTGTACCATTAATAACCACCCTCTGTTTTCTATTACTGAGCCAGTTACTTACCCACATACAGATATTTTCTCCTAGTCCAAGTGTTCTCATTTTATATACTAACCTTTTATGTGGTACAGAGTCAAATGCTTTGGAGAAGTCCAGATATACGACATCCATTAATTCGCCGCTGTCAAGTCTAGAACTTACCTCCTCATAGAAACTGATTAAATTAGTTTGACATGACCGATCCCTCATGAAGCCAGTGGCTGGCCAAGTTTAATAGTGTCCGTCAATGGATTTAGTATTTTCTGCGGTGAAATTCAGTTGCCAACATAGAAATACAGTAATTCTGGTGTTCCAGCTGTGACTGGACAAGTTTAATAGTATCCGTCAAAGGATAGATTTTGTTCTGGGGTGAAATTCACTTGCCAATATAGCTATACCCTAAATCTAGTGTTCCAGCTTACAAATAGTGTTACATTTTAATTGCTGAAAGCGTAATCCTGTAAATTTGCATGCACTATTGTGCATCTCATAGTGTATTTCTGTCCGTAAAAGGGTATATTACACTCAAGGTGTATATACAAGTGCTGAGAGTGTCATCCTCAATAACTTCACACACAACCGTGCATCTCCAAGTGTATTTCTGTCCGTTGAAGGGTATATTACCCAAAGTGTTAAAATACAATTGCTCAAGGCATAATCCTACATATTTTTTCACACGATACTGTGCATCTCCAAGTGTAAATCTGTCCATAATAGGATATCTTTCATCCAGGGCCTAAATACTAGGCCTACAATTGATATTCCCCTAAATCAGTGGTTACTGCTGTGCCTGGATTAGTGTAATACGGTACATAAATAAATAGGCAGATAGTGTTAGGTACCTGTAAAAAAAAAGCCTGAATTTGAAATCAATACATTGGGCCAAATATTTTTTTTCTTATTGTGGTGCTTGGTGAACCGTAACAATGAGGAAAACATCTAGTAAGGGACGCGGACGCGGTCGTGGTGGTGTTAGTGGACCCTCTGGTGCTGGAAGTGTCCGTGGCCATTCTGCCACACGTCCTAGTGAACCAACTACCTCAGGTTACAGTACCCGCCAGAAGTTGCAGCGATATTTGGTGGGGCCCAATGCCGTTCTAAGGATGGTAAGGCTTGAGCAAGTACAGACGCTCGTCAATTGGGTGGCCGATAGTGGATCCAGCACGTTCACAACATTATCTCCCACCCAGTCTTCTGCAGAAAGTGCACAGGTGGCGCCTGAAAACCAAGCCCATCAGTCTGTCACATCACCCCCATGCATATCAGGGAAACTGTCAGAGCCTCAAGTTATGCAGCAGTCTCTTATGCTGTTTGAAGACTCTGCTGGCAGGGTTTCCCAAGGAAATCCACCTAGCCCTTCCCCAGTGGTGGAAGACATAGAATGCACTGATGCACAACCACTTATGTTTCCTGATGATGAGGACATGGGAATACCACCTCATCGGAGTCCGCACGTCTCTGATGATGACGAAACACAGGTGCCAACTACTGCGTCTTTTTGCAGTGTGCAGACCGAACAGGAGGTCAGGGAGGAAGACTGTGTGGAAGATGATGCAGGGGACGATTAGGTCCTAGACCCCACATGGAATAAAGGTCATACCACTGACTTTCATAGTTCAGAGGAAGAGGCAGTGGTGAGACCGAACCAACAGCGTAGCAAAAGAGGGAGCAGGGGGCAAAAGCAGAACAGCCGCCTCCAAGAGAGTTTGCCTGCTACTGGCCACTGCCACCATTTACCGAGCACCCCAAAGGCAGCTTCAAGGAGTTCCCTGGCATGGCACTTCTTTAAACAATGTGCTGATGACAAGACCCGAGTGGTTTGCACGCTGGGCAATCAGAGCCTGAAGCGAGGCATTAACGTTCTGAACCTTAGCACAACCTGCATGACCAGGCATCTACATGCAAAGCATGAACTGCAGTGGAGTAAACACCTCAAAAACAAGGAACTCACTCAGGCTCCCCCTGCTCCCTCTTCTGCTGCTGCCTCGGCCTCATCCTCTTCCTCGGGAGGAATGTTGGCACCTGCCGCCCACCAAACAGAGGATGTGCCACCGACACCACCACCTGCGTCACCAAGCATCTCCACCATGTCACACGGCAGCGTTCAGCACTCCATCTCACAAACCTTGGAGAGAAAGCGTAAATTCCCACCTAGCCACCCTCGAGCCCTGGGCCTGAATGCCAGCATTTCTAAACTACTGGCCTTTGAAATGCTGTCATTCAGGCTGGTGGACACAGACAGCTTCAAACAGCTGATGGCGATGGCTGTCTCACAGTATGTTGTTCCCAGATGCCTCTACTTCTCTAAGACAGCCGTACATTTCCTGAACAACAAAGTATCCGATAAAATCAAGTGTGCACTACGCAACGCCATCTGTGGCAAGGTCCACCTAACCAATGATACGTGGACCAGTAAGCACGGCCAGGGACGCTATATCTCCCCATCTGCACACTGGGAGATCCGCCAAGGATCGCAGGTCATCTTTCTTTGTCTCCTGTAGCCTCCCCACACCGCGCAGGAGTTGTGGCGGGGTACTGAACAACAGACCGACCAGTGGTTGCTGCCGGTGGACCTCAAGCCTGGCCTGGTGGTGTGCGATAATGGACGAAATTTTGTCGCAGCTCTGGGACTAGCCGGTTTGACGCACATCCCTTGCCTGGTGCATGTGCTGAATTTTGTGGTGCAGAAGTTCATTCACAACTACCCCGACATGTCACAGCTGCTGCATAAAGTGAGGGCCGTCTGTGCGCATTTCTGGCATTCACATCCTGCCGCTGCTCGCCTGTCTGCGCTACAGCGTAACTTAAGCCTTCCCGCTCACCGCCTCATATGCGATGTGCCCACCAGGTGGAACTCCACCTTGCGCATGCTGGAGAGACTGTGGGAGCAGCAGCAGGCCATAGTGGAGTTTCAGCTGCAGCACGCACGGGTGAGTCGCTCGGCTGAGCAGCACCACTACACCACCAATGACTGGGCCTCCATGCGAGACCTGTGTGCCAAGTACTCCACCAACCTGGCCAGTGGTGATGACGCCATTATCAGCGTTACAATACCACTTCTATGTCTCCTTGAGAAAACACTTAGGGCGATGATGGAAGAGGAGGTGGCCCAGGAGTAGTATAAGGGGTCATTTTTAGCACTTTCAGGCCAGTCTGTTAGAAGTGCCTCAGAGGGAGGTTTTTTGCAACAGCAGAGACCAAGTACAAATGTGGCCTGCCAGGGCCCACTACTGGAGGACGAGGAGGATGAGGAGGAGGGGGAGGAGGATGAGGATGAAGCAGGTTCACAGCGGGGTGGCACCCAACACAGCTCAGGCCCATCATTGGTGCGTGGCTGGGGGGATACGGAGGATGATGACGATACGCCTCCCACAGAGGACAGCTTGTCCTTACCTCTGGGCAGCCTGGCACACATAAGCGACTACATGCTGCAGTGCCTGCGCAATCACAGCAGAGTTGCCCACATTTTAACGTGTGCAGACTACTGGGTTGCCACACTGCTGGATCCCCGTTACAAAGACAATGTGCCCACCTTACTTCCTGCACTGTAGCGTGATCGGAAGATGCCCGAGTAAAAGCGCACACTGGTAGACACGCTCCTGGGAGCATTCCCAAATGTCACAGGGGAACAAGTGGAAGCCCAAGGCGAAGGCAGAGGAGGAGCTAGAGGTCGCCAACGCAGCTGTGTCACGGCCAGCTCCTCTGCGTGCAGGGTTAGCATGGCAGAAATGTGGAAAAGTTTTGTCACCACGCCACAGCTAACTGCACCACCACCTGATACGGAACGTGTTAGCAGGAGGCGGCATTTCACTAACATGGTGAAACAGTACTTGTGCACACCCCTCCACGTACTGACTGATGGTCCGGCCCCATTCAACTTCTGGGTCTCCAAATTGTCCACGTGGCCAGAGCTAGCCTTTTATGCCTTGGAGGTGTTGGCCTGCCTGGCGGCCAGCGTTTTGTCTGAATGTGTATTCAGCACGGCAGGGGGCGTCATTACTGACAAACGCAGCCGCCTGTCCACAGCCAACGTCGACAAGCTGACGTTCATAAAAATGAACACGGCATGGATCCCACAGGACCTGTCCATCACTTGTGCAGAATAGATATTTATCACTGCCTCCCCCTCAACCATATATTCTTGTACTAAGGGGCACCTCTTTATTGAATCCTCTTTTATTAATTTTAGAAATTATATTGCGATGCAACCAAAAGTTTAATGGACCTCTCCTCCGTCTAGGTGCCAGGGGCCTAATTATCTGAAAGTGGCCTGTTCCTGTGGTGGGTGATATGACACCTGATTCTCTGCTATGCGACCTCTGTCCTCTTTCTGGGTGCTGGGGCCTAAATAAATGAAAGTAGCCTTCTCCATTGGTGGGTGACAGGACGTCTGATTCTCTGCTATGCGACCTCTGTCCTTTGTCTGGGTGCCGTGGGCTAAATATCTGGAAGTGGCCTTCTCTATTGCTGGGTGACATAAAGCCTGATTCTCTGCTTTGCGACCTCTCCTCCTCCTCCTCGTCTTATCGAAAGTGGCCTTCTCCATTGGTGGTTGACATGACGCCTGATTCTCTGCTATGCTAACTCTGTCCTCTATCTGGGTGCTTGGGCCTAAATAAATGAAAGTGGCCTTCTCAATTTGTGGGTGACATGATGCTTGATTCTCTGCTATGCGACCTCTGTCCTCTGTCTGGGTGCTGGGGCCTAAATAAATGAAATTGGCCTTCTCCATTGGTGGGTGAATTGAAGCCTGATTCTCTGCTATGGGACCCCTCTCCAATTGATATTGCTTAATTTTTATATATTTTATGTTATTTTTAGTGTTCAGCGAACAGTTCGAGCATAGTTCGGGTTCGTACCGAATTTTGGGGTGTCCGGGACACGGACCCGAACCCGTACATTTTCAAAAAGTTCAGGTTCAGGTTCGTTGTTCGGCGATTACTTCCCGCTTTCTGAAGGGCTGCACAGCAGCTAATCAGCTAGCGTTTTCCTTTTTGCCCTAAGAGCCCATCACAGCCATGCCTACTAATGGCATGGCTGTGATTGGCCAAGTGCAGCATGTGACCCAGCCTCTATTTAAGCTGGAGTCACGTAGCGCCGCACGTCACACTGCTCTGATTAGTGTAGGGAGAGGACGCAGCTTCTGTGAGGGCGAGATTAGGCAGGGAAAAGTCAGCAACAGCACCTAATGAACGGTTCAATCTACAGCTGTGAATGATTGAACTTCTGCTAGTTACTTGCTCACTGGTTTTTAGGCTGCACAGAGCGTTTTTCTGTCACTTATTTTCTGGGGTGATCGGCGGCCATTTTGTGATTTTGTGGTTCACCAGAACAAGCTGCCACCAAGTCCATCAATCCATCAATACTAGTTTTTTTTTTTTTTGCTATATCCTACATCAGGGGCTTGGCTGTGCTAATTTTCACCCCTAGAAACTCAGGATAGCAATTTCTATATTTTATTAAGGGGTTAAATACAATTGCCCAAATACCAATCCCCTAAATCTGGTGTTACAGCTTTGGCTAGCCAAGTATAATACTGTCTGCTGTCTGGCAAAGGATAGATTATTTTATGTGGTGAAATTCAATTGCCAAAATAGCAATACCATAAATCAGTGGTTTCAGCTGTGGCTGGCCAAGTTTCATAGTGTCCGCCAAAACATATATTTTGTTCTGGGGTGAAATTCAATTGTCAAAATAGCAATACCCTAAATCTGGTGTCCCAGCTGTTGCAGGCCAAGATTCATAGTGTCCGCAAAAACATATATTTTGTTGTGGGGTGAAATTCAATTGCCAAAATAGCAATACCCTGAATCTGGTGTCCGAGCTGTTGCAGGCCAAGATTCACAGTGTCCGCAAAAACATATATTTTGTACTGGGGTGAAATTCAATTGCCAAAATAGCAATACCCTAAATCTGGTGTCCCAGCTGTTGCAGGCCAAGATTCATAGTGTCCGCAAAAACATATATTTTGTTGTGGGGTGAAATTCAATTGCCAAAATAGCAATACCCTGAATCTGGTGTCCCAGCTGTTGCAGGCCAAGATTCATGGTGTCCGCAAAAACATATATTTTGTTTTGGGGTGAAATTCAATTTCCAAAATAGCAATACCATAAATCAGTGGTTTCATCTGTGGCTGGCCAAGTTTCATAGTGTTCGCCAAAAACATATATTTTGTTCTGGGGTGAAATTCAATTGACAAAATAGCAATACCGTAAATCAGTGGTTTCATCTGTGGCTGGCAAAGTATAATAGTGTCCGCCAAAAACATATATTTTGTTCTGGGGTGAAATTCAATTGACAAAATAGCAATACCCTGAATCTGGTGTTTGAGCTATTGCAGGACAATTGTAAATCTGTCCATAAAAGTATACCTTTCATCCAGTGCCTAAATTCTAGCCCTAAAAGAGATATTCCCCTAAATCAGTGGTTACTGCAGTGCCTGGATTAGTGTAATACCCTACATAAATAAATAGGCAGATAGTGTTAGGTGCCTGTAAAAAAAGGCCGGAATTTGAAATCAATACATTGGGCCAATACATTGATTTTCTTATTGTGGTGCTTGGTGAACGGTAACAATGAGGAAAACATCTAGTAAGGGACGCGGTTGTGGTGGTGTTAGAGTACCCTCTTGTGCTGGGAGAGGACGTGGCCATTCTGCCACAGCCACACGTCCTAGTGAACCAACTACCTCAGGTTCCAGTACCCGCCAGAATTTACAGCGATATTTGGTGGGGCCCAATGCCGTTCTAAGGATGGTAAGGCCTGAGCAGGTACAGGCGCTAGTCAATTGGGTGGCCGACAGTGGATCCAGCATGTTCACAACATTATCTCCCACCCAGTCTTCTGCAGAAAGCGCACAGGTGGCACCTGAAAAAACCAAGTCCATCGGTCTGTCACATCACCCCCATGCATATCAGGGAAACTGTCTGAGCCTCAAGTTATGCAGCAGTCTCTTATGCTGTTTGAATACTCTGCTGACAGGGTTTCCCAAGGGAATCCACCTAGCCGTTCCCCAGGGGTGGAAGACATAGAATGCACAGATGCACAACCACTGATGTTTCCTGATGATGAGGACATGGGAATACCACCTCATCGGAGTCCGCACGTCTCTGATGATGACAAAACACAGGTGCCAACTGCTGCGTCTTTCTGCAGTATGCAGACCGAACAGGAGGTCAGGGAGGAAGACTGTGTGGAAGACGATGCAGGGGACGATGAGGTCCTAGACCCCACATGGAATGAAGGTCGTGCCACTGACTTTAATAGTTCAGAGGCAGTGGTGAGACCAAGCCAACAGCGTAGCAAAAGAGAGATCAGGGGGCAAAAGAAGAACAGCCGCCTCCAAGAGAGTTCGCCTGCTACTGGCCACCGCCACCAGGGACCGAGCATCCCAAAGGCAGCTTCAAGGAGTTCCCTGGCATGTCACTTCTTTAAACAATGTGCTGACGACAAGACTAGAGTGGTTTGCACGCTGGGCCATCAGAGCCTGAAGCGAGGCATTAACGTTCTGAACCTTAGCGCAACCTGCATGACCAGACATCTACATGCGAAGCATGAACTGCAGTGGAGTAAACACCTTAAAAGCAAGGAACTCACTCAGGCTCCCCCTGCTCCCTCTTCTGCCTGCTGCTGCCTCGGCCTCTTACTCCGCCTCGGGAGGAATGTTGGCACCTGCCGCCCACCAAACAGAGGATGTGCCACCGACAACACCACCTGCGTCAACAAGCATCTCCACCATGTCACACGGCAGCGTTCAGCTCTCCATCTCACAAACCTTGGAGAGAAAGCATAAATTCCCACCTAGCCACCCTCGAGCCCTGGGCCTGAATGCCAGCATTTCTAAACTACTGGCCTTTGAAATGCTGTCATTCAGGCTGGTGGACACAGAAAGCTTCAAACAGCTGATGTCCATGGCTGTCCCACAGTATGTTGTTCCCAGCCCACACTTCTTCTCCAAGACTGCCGTGCCTTCCCTGCACAACCTAGTATCCGATAAAATCAAGTGTGCACTGCGCAACGCCATCTGTGGCAAGGTCCACCTAACCACAGATACATGGACCAGTAAGCACGGCCAGGGACGCTATATCTCCCTAACTGCACACTGGGTAAATGTAGTGGCGGCTGGGCCGCAGGCGGAGAGTTCCTTGGCACACGTCCTTCCGCCGCTAAGGATCGCAGGGCATCATTCTTTGCCTCCTATAGCCTCCTCCTCCTACTCGGCTTCCTCCTCCTCTGCTTCCACCAGCTCATCCAGTCAGCCACACACCTTCACCACCAACTTCAGCACAGCCCGGGGTAAATTTCCGCAGGCCATTCTGAAACTCATATGTTTGGGGGACAGGCCGCACACCGCGCAGGAGTTGTGGCGGGGTATTGAACAACAGACCGACCAGTGGTTTCTGCCGGTGGGCCTCAAGTCCGGCCTGGTGGTGTGCGATAGTGGGCGAAATCTCGCCCCAGCTCTGGGACTAGCCGGTTTGACGCTCATCCCTTGCCTGGCGCATGTGCTGAATTTGGTGTTGCAGAAGTTCATTCACAACTACCCCGACATGTCAGAGCTGCTGCATAAAATGAGGGCCGTCTGTGCGCGCTTCCGTGTTCACATCCTGCCGCTGCTCGCCTGTCTGCGCTACAGCGGAACTTCGGCCTTCCCGCTCACCGCCTCATATGCGACGTGCCAACCAGGTGGAACTCCACCTTGCACATGCTGGAGAGACTGTACGAGCAGCAGCAGGCCATAGTGGAGTTTCAGCTGCAGCACGCACGCGTCAGTCGCACTGCGGAACAGCACCACTTTACCACCAATGATTGGGCCTCCATGCGAGATCTGTGTGCCCTGTTGCGCTGTTTCAAGTACGCCACCAACATGGCCAGTGGTGATGACACTGTTATCAGCGTTACAATACCACTTCTATGTCTCCTTGAGAAAACGCTTAGGGCGATGATGGAAGAGGAAGTGGCCTAGGAGGGAGGAGGAGGATGAGGGGTCATTTTTAGCACTTTCAGGCCAGTCTGTTAGAAGTGGCTCAGAGGGAGGTTTTTTGCAACAGCAGAGGCCAGGTATAAATGTGGCCAGCCAGGGCCCACTACTGGAGGACGAGGAGGATGAGAAGGAGGTGGAGGACGATGAGGATGAATAAGGTTTACAGCGGGGTGGCACCCGACACAGCTCAGGCCCATCACTGGTGCGTGGCTGGTGGGATACGGAGGACGGTGATGATACGCCTCCCACAGAGGACAGCTTGTCCTTACCTCTGGGGAGCCTGGCACACATGAGCGACTACATGCTGCAGTACTTGTAGTCCGTTGCTGGCATCATCCATTGTATGCATTTTTTGCTGGTGATTGCCATTAGCAACGGACTACAAGTGCAGGATGTGCTCCCCTACAGAAATGCACAACTGCATATGGGTATGAGCGCATCCTGCTTTCTTATCACCACATTTTTTGATGGTTTATATATATATGCATGGAGGTGTATAAACTCCAATTTTAATGTGCCTGTTGTTTATCTTCAGGTCACATTTGGGTGCACCTGCTTGGCCTTGGGCTATATCAGTCAGTCTTGGGTAGGGCTCATAGACACCTCCCACCTCCCATTGCAAGCATGGCCACATGCTGGAGGTAACAGAGGAGATGTTTGTGAGTCGTCCTAATGCTCCTGTAATTGCCCACTGGCCCCTGATATCGCCCATATGGCGCAGGTAGGTGAGTGTTAGGCCCCACGGGCTACTTGAGAGACCTTGACGCTGGTGCCCGAGGCTTAAGACACGTCCTCCTAGTAGGATATGTCGAACTAACTCTCAATTTTTAACATCAGTGTGAGGGTTTAGTGTGACGGCAGCGTGCACCTATCTCTGGTTCTGTGTTTGTTCTACATGCTGCAGTGCCTGCGCAACGACAGCAGAGTTACCCACATTTTAACATGTGCGGACTACTGGGTTGCCACCCTGCTGGATCCCCGGTACAAAGACAATATGCCCACCTTACTTCCTGCACTGGAGCGGGATAGGAAGATGCGCGAGTACAAGCGCACGCTGGTAGACGCGCTCCTGAGAGCATTCCTAAATGTCACAGGGGAACAGGTGGAAGCCCAAGGCGAAGGCAGAGGAGGAGCAAGAGGTCGCCAACGCAGCTGTGTCATGGCCAGCTCCTCTGAGGGCAGGGTTAGCATGGCAGAAATGTGGAAAAGTTTTGTCTCCACGCCACAGCTAACTGCACCACCACCTGATACGGAACGTGTTAGCAGGAGGCAGCATTTCAATAACATGGTTGAACAGTACGTCTGCACACCCCTCCACGTACTGACTGATGGTCCGGCCCCATTCAACTTCTGGGTCTCCAAATTGTCCACGTGGCCAGAGTTAGCATTTTATGCCTTGGAGGTGCTGGCCTGCCCGGCGGCCAGCGTTTTGTCTGAACATGTATTCAGCACAGCAAGGGGCGTCATTGCTGACAAACGCAGCCGCCTGTCCACAGCCAACGTGGACAAGCTGACGTTCATAAAAATGAACCAGGCATAAATCCCACAGGACCTGTCCCTCCCTTGTGCATAATAGACATTTATAACTGCCTCCCCCTCAACCATGTATTTTTGTACTCCGGGACACTTCTTTATTGAATCCTCATTTTTTTAACTTTACCATGATCTTGCGGTGCAACCCAAAGTTTAATGAACTTCTCCTCTGTCTTAGTGGTGGGGCCTAAATAACTGAATGTGGCCTTCTCCGGTGGTGGGTGATATAACGCATGATTCCTTGCTGTGGGACCTCTCTCCTCTGTCTGGGTGCTGGGTCGGAAATAACTGAAAGTGGCCATCTCCATTGATGGGTGATATGATGCATGATTCCTTGCTGTGGGACCTCTCTCCTCTGTCTGGGTGCTGGGGCCGAAATAACTGAAAGTGGCCTTCCCCGGTGGTGGGTGATATGACGCATGATTCCTTGCTGTGGGACCTCTCTCCTCTGTCTGGGTGGTGGGGCATAAATAACTGAAAGTTGCCTTCTCCAGTGGTGGGTGATATGACGCATGATTCCTTGCTGTGGGACCTTTCTCCTCTGTCTGGGTGCTGGGGCCGAAATAACTGAAAGTGTCCTTCTCCAGTGGTGGGTGATATGACGCATGATTCATTGCTGTGGGACCTGTATCCTCGGTCTGGGTGCTGGGGCCGAAATAACAGAAAGTGGCCTTATCCGGTGGTGGGTGATATGACGCATGATTCCTTGCTGTGGGACCTCTCTCCTCTGTCTGGGTGCTGGGCCGAAATAACTGAGAGTGGCCTTCTCCGGTGGTGGGTGATATGACGCATGATTCCTTGCTGTGGAACCTGTATCCTCGGTCTGGGTGCTGGGCCTAAATAACTAAAAGTGGCCTTCTCCAGTGGTGGGTGATATGACGCATGATTCCTTGATGTGGGACCTTTCTCCTCTGTCTGGGTGCTGGGGCCGAAATAACTGAAAGTGTCCTTCTCCAGTGGTGGGTGATATGACGCATGATTCATTGCTGTGGGACCTGTATCCTCGGTCTGGGTGCTGGGGCCGAAATAACAGAAAGTGGCCTTATCCGGTGGTGGGAAATATGACGCATGATTCCTTGCTGTGGGACCTCTCTCCTCTGTCTGGGTGCTGGGCCGAAATAACTGAAAGTGGCCTTCTCCAGTGGTGGGTGAAATGACGCATGATTCCTTGCTGTGGGACCTCTCTCCTCTGTCTGGGTGCTGGGTCCGAAATAATTGAAAGTGGCCTTCTCCAGTGGTGGGTGAGATGACGCATGATTCCTTGCTGTGGGACCTCTCTCCTCTGTCTGGGTGCTGGGTCCGAAATAACTGAAAGTGGCCTTCTCCAGTGTTGGGTGATATGACGCATGATTCCTTGCTGTGGGACCTCTCTCCTCTGTCTGGGTGCTGTGGCCGAAATAACTGAAAGTGGCCTTCTCCAGTGGTGGGTGATATGACGCATGATTCCTTGCTGTGGGACCTCTCTCCTCTGTCTGGGTGCTGGGGCAGAAATAACTGAAAGTGGCCTTCTCCAGTGGTGGGTGATATGACGCATGATTCCTTGCTGTGGGACCTCTCTCCTCTGTCTGGGTGCTGGGACCGAAATAACTGAAAGCGGCCTTCTCCAGTGGTGGGTGATATGACGCATGATTCCTTGCTGTGGGACCTCTCTCCTCTGTCTGGTTGCTGGGGCCGAAATAACTGAAAGTGGCCTTCTCCAGTGGTGGGTGATATGACGCATGATTCCTTGCTGTGGGACCTATGTCCTCTGTCTGGGTGCTGGGGCATAAATAACTGAAAGTGGCCTTCTCCAGTGGTGGGTGAAATGACGCATGATTCCTTGCTGTGGGACCGCTCTCCTCTGTCTGGTTGCTGGGTCCGAAATAACTGAAAGTGGCCTTCTCCAGTGGTGGGAGATATGACGCATGATTCCTTGCTGTGGGACCTCTCTCCTCTGTCTGGGTGCTGGGGCCGAAATAACTGAAAGTGGCCTTCTCCAGTGGTGGGTGATATGACGCATGATTCCTTGCTGTGGGACCTCTCTCCTCTGTCTGGGTGCTGGGGCGAAAATAACTGAAAGTGGCCTTCTCCAGTGTTGGGTGATATGACGCATGATTCCTTGCAGTGGGACCTCTCTTCAATTGATATTGGTTAAATTTTATTTATTTTATTTTATTTTAATTAATTTTCCTATCCACATTTGTTTGCAGGGGATTTACCTACATTTTGATGCCTTTGGCAGCCCTCTAGCCCGTTCCTGGACTATTTTACAGCCTTTTTAGTGCCTAAAAGTTCGGGTCCCCATTGACTTCAATCGGGTTCCGGTTCGGGATAAAGTTCGGGTTGAGTTCGGATTCCGAACCCGAAAATTTTCGGGAAGTTCGAACCCGAACTTCCAGGTGTTCGCTCATCTCTAGTTATTTTAATTCATTTGCCTATCCACATTTGTTTGCAGTGGATTTACCTACATTCTGCTGCCTTTTGCAGCCCTCTAGCCCTTTCCTGGACTATTTTACAGCCTTTTTAGTGCCCAAAAGTTCGGGTCCACATTGACTTCAATGGGGTTCGGGAATTTTTTTATGATAGTCAATGGTGTCGCACTGTGACATGTAACATGCTGCAACTGCAGTTGTATTTTTGCACAACTGTCGCGTCACAGTCGCAGCATGTCGCAGTGCAACACCATTGACTGTCATTACAAAAAATGTGTGATATTGGTGTGACATGAACGTTGTGCCACATACTACCCTTTTTGTTGGTATTAGGCAGGCATGATCAACCTGCGGCCCTCCAGCTGTTGTAAAACTACAACTCCCACGATGCCAATCTGTAAGATGATAGCTGTAGGCTGTCAGGGAATGATGGGAGTTGTAGTTTCGCAACAGCTGGAGGGCCGCAGGTTGAGCATGCCTGGTATTAGGGATGAGCGAATCCGAACTGTAGAGTAAAAGAATATTTACGTAAAAGTTCGAGTACGGGTTCGTTGTTTGTTGATTTGTTCCTGCTTTCTGAATGGCTGCACAGCAGCCAATCAGCTAGCGTTTACTTCTTGCTCTAGTAGCCATCACAACCATGCCTACTAATGGCATGGCTGTGATTGGCCAAGTGCAGCATGTGACCCAGCCTCTATTTAAGCTGGAGTCACGTAGCGCCGCACGTCACTCTGCTCTGATTAGTGTAGAGATAGGATGGAGCTGCTGTTAGGGCGAAATTAGGCAGGGAAAACTCAGCAAAAGCACTTAATGAAGTGATCGATCTACAGCTCTGAATCATTCAACCTCTGCTAGTTAATTGCTCACTGTTTTCAGGCTACCCAGAGCGTTTTTCTGTCACTTTTTTCTGGGGTGATTGGCGGCCATTTTGTGTCTTGTGGATCACCAGCACAAGCTGCCACCAAGTCCATTAATCCATCAATAGTAGGGTTTTTTTTTTTTTGCTATATTCTACATCAGGGGCTTGGCTGTGCTTATTGTCACCCCTAGAAACTCAGGATAGAATTTTCTATATTTTATTGAGAGGTGAAATTCACTTAAAAAAATAGCAATTCCCTAAATATGGTGTTTCAGCTGTGGCTAGTCAAGTGTAATACTGTCCGGCAAAGAATATAAATTTTTTTCTGGGGTGAAATTAAATTTTCAAAATAGCAATACCCTAAATCAGTGGTTTCTGCTGTGGCAGGACAAATTTTATAGTGTCCGTCAAAAGATAGCTTTTGTTCTGGGTTGAAATTCAATTACCAAAATAGCAATACCATAAATCTTGTGTTCCAGCTGTGACTGGACAAGTTTCATAGTGTCCGTCAAAGGATATATTATTTTCTGGGGTGAAATTCAGTTGCAAAAATAGCAATACCGTAAATCTGGTGTTCCAGCTGTGACTGGACAAGTTTCATAGTGTCCGTCAAAGGATATATTATTTTCTGGGGTGAAATTCAGTTGCAAAAATAGCAATACCGTAAATCTGGTGTTCCAGCTGTGACTGGACAAGTTTAATGGTGTCCGGCAAAGGATAGATTTTGTTATGTGTTAAAATTCAATTGCCAAAATAGCAATACCGTAAATCAGTGGTTTCAGCTATGGCTAGCCAAGTTTAATAGTGTCCGGCAAAGGATAGATTTTTTTCTGGGGTGAAATTCAGTTGCAAAAATAGAAATACCGTAAATCTGGTGTTCCAGCTGTGACTGGACCAGTTTCATACTGTCCGTCAAAGGATATATTATTTTCTGGGGTTAAATTCATTTGCAAAAATAGCAATACCATAAATCAGTGGTTTCAGCTGTGACTGGAGAAGTTTAATAGTGTCTGGCAAATGATAGATTTTGTTCTGGGGTGAAATTCAATTGCCAAAATAGCAATACGGTAAATTAGTGGTTTCAGCTGTGGCTTGCCAAGTTTAATAGTGTCCGGTAAAGGATATATTTTTTTCTGGGGTTAAATTCAATTGCCAAAATAGCAATACCATAAATCAGTGGTTTTATCTGTGGCTGGCCAAGTTTAATAGTGTCCGGCAAAGGATAGATTTGTTTCTCGGTTGAAATTCAATAGCCTAAATAGCAATCCCTTAAATCTGGTGTCCCAGCAGTGGCTGGCCAAGTTTAATAGTGTCCGGCAAAGGATAGATAATTTTCTGGGTTTAAATTCAAAAGCCAAAATAGCAATACCGTAAATCAGTGGTTTCAGCTGTGGCTGGCCAAGTTTAATTGTGTCCGGCAAAGGATATTTTTTTTCTGGGCTGAAATTATATTGCCAAATAGCAATCCCATAAATCTGGTGTCCCAGCAGTGGCTGAGCAAGTTTAATAGTGTCTGGCAAAGGGTAGATTTTGTTCTGTGGGGAAATTCAATTGCGAAAATAGAAATACCATAAATCAGTGGTTTCAGCAGTGGCTGGCCAAGTTTAATAGTGCCCGGCAAAGAATATATTTTGTTCTGGGGTGAAATTCAATTGCCGAAATAGCAATCCCCTAAATCTGGTGTCCCAGCAGTGGCTGGCCAAGTTTAATAGTGTCCGGCAAAAGAAAGATAATTTTTATGTTATATTATATTATATTATTTTCTTGGGTGAAATTCAGTTGCAAAAATATAAATACCGTAAATCTGGTGTTCCAGCTGTAACTGGACAAGTTTCATAGTGTCCGTCAAAGGATATATTATTTTCTGGGGTGAAATTCAATTGCCAAAATAGCAATACCCAAAATCTGGTGTTCCAGCTGTTGCAGGCCAAGTGTAAATCTGTCTGTAAAAGAGTATATTACACTCAGCGTGCATCTCCAAGTGTATTTCTTTCCGTTAAAGGGTATATTACAGTAAGTGTTAAAATACAGCATAATCCTCTACATTTGCACACTCTGTTTTGCATCTCTAAGAGTATTTCTTTCCGTTAAAGGGTATATTACACAAAGTGTTAAAATACAAGTGCTGAAAGCATAATCATATATATTTCTTCACATGCTACTGTGCATCTCCAAGTCTAAAGCTGTCCGTAAAAGGATACCTTTCATCCAACGCCTAAATACTAGGCCTACAATTGATATTCCCCTAAATGTTTGGTTACTGCTGTGCCTGGATAAGTGTAATACGGTACATAAATAGATAGCCAGATAGTGTTAGGTGCCTGTAAAAAATGGTCTGAATTTGAATTCAATACATTGGGCCAAATCATTTTTTTCTTATTGTGGTGAACGGTAACAATGAGGAAAACATCTAGTAAGGGACGCGGACATGGTCGTGGTGTTATTAGTGGACCCTCTGGTTCTGGGAGAGGACGTGGCCGTTCTGCTACAGCCACAAGTCCTAGTGAACCAACTACCTCAGGTTCCAGTACCCGCCAGAATTTACAGCGATATTTGGTGGGGCCCAACGCCGTTCTAAGGCTGGTAAGGCCTGAGCAAGTACAGGCGCTAGTCAATTCAGTGGCTGACAGTGGATCCAGCACGTTCACAACATTATCTCCCACCCAGTCTTCTGCAGAAAGCGCACAGGTGGCGCCTGAAAACCAAGCCCATCAGTCTGTCACATCACTCCCATGCATATCAGGGAAACTGTCAGAGCCTCAAGTTATGCAGCAGTCTCTTATGCTGTTTGAACACTCTGCAGTAGTGGAAGACCTAGAATGCACTGATGCACAACCACTGATGTTTCCTGATGATGAGGAGATGGGAATACCACCTCATCGGAGTCCGCACGTCTCTGATGATGACGAAACACAGGTGCCGACTGCTGCGTCTTTCTGCAGTGTGCAGACCGAACAGGAGGTCAGGGATGAAGACTGTGTGGAAGACGATGCAGGGGACGATAAGGTCCTAGACCCCACATGGTATGAAGGTCATGCCACTGACTTTCATAGTTTAGAGGAAGAGGCAGTGGTGAGATCGATCCAACAGCGTAGCAAAAGAGGGAGCAGGGGGAAAAAGCAGAACAGCCGCCGCCAAGAGAGTTCGACTGCTACTGGCCACCGCCACCAGGGACTGAGCACCCCAAAGGCAGCTTCAAGAAGTTCCCTGGCATGGCACTTCTTCAAACAATGTGCTGACGACAAGACAAAAGTGGTTTGCACGCTTTGCCATGAGAGCCTAAAGCGAGGCATTAACGTTCTGAACCTTAGCACAACCTGCATGATCAGGCATCTACATGCAAAGCATGAACTGCAGTGGAGTAAACACCTTAAAAACAAGGAACTCACTCAGGCTCCCCCTGCTCCCTCTTCTGCTGCTGCCTCGGCCTCTTCCTCAGCCTCGGGAGGAATGTTGGCACCTGCCGCCCACCAAACAGGGGATGTGCCACCAACACCACCACCTCCGTCACCAAGCATCTCCACCATGTCACACGGCAGCCTTTCAGCTCTCCATCTCACAAGTCTGAAGCTGCATGTTAGTGAGAGCAGGGAGACTGCAGCTGCTGCTGCGCTGATGATTCTGAATTCATAGGAAAAGTGTTAGCTAGGCCAGTGTTCTGTGTCCACAGACTCATCTGCTGTAAGGACAGCGTCACAGCACCCCAAAAAGCCCTTTTTAGGGCTGCTACATTAGTCTGCTTTTATTCATTTTTTTCTCCATATATATATTGCAGTTGCCTGGCCTGCCCGTGTGTGAGGAGCTGCCGGCCCCCAGACTGTAGTGTGCCCACTGCCAGTGCCCACCACTCATACCGTGTGGCACAGGACTTTGCATTAAAAAAGCATTTGATTTTTACACTTTAATCTAATATCAGTTGCCTGCCTGTTGCCAGAGTGTGTCACAGGTCCACTTCCACTGACTGTAGTGTGCCCACTGCCAGTGCCCACCACTCATACCATGTCTCACAGGACTTTGCATAACAAAAAAGGCATTTAATTTTTACCCTTTAATCTAAGGTTAGTTGCCTGCCAATGTGTGTCAGGCGCGCTTCCACTGACTATAGTGTGCCCAATGCCAGTGCCCACCACTCATACCGGGTGGCACAGGACTTTGCATAAAAAAAGGCATTTAATTTTTACAATTTAATCTAAGGTTATTTGCCTACCAGTGTGTGTCAGGCCCACTTCCGCTGACTGTAGTGTGCCCACTGCCAGTGCCCACCACTCATACCGTGTGGCACAGTAGCTTATCGATAAATAAGGCATTTCATTTTTACACTTTAATCTAATTTCAGTTGCCTGCCTGCTGCCAGTGTGTGTCAGGCCCACTTCCGCTGACTGTAGTGTGCCCACTGCCAGTGCCCACCAATCATACCGGGTGGCACAGGACTTTGCATAAAAAGGCATTACATTTTTACCCTTTAATCTAAGGTTAGTTGCCTGCCAGTGTGTGTCAGGCACACTTCCACTGACTGTAGTGTACCCACTGCCAGTGCTGATAGGGGACATAACAGGGATTAAACTGTTAAGAATAGTACTAGTTAACACACCACTCATATAGGGTTGCACAGTACATTGCACGGAGCACGCGCAGTGCTCCAAATTGGAAGTAAGAGGACCGACCAAGCTTCTTTTTCCATCTCCCGGTTCCAAAAACCTATTCAATACACGTCCCCTGATAGATGACGTAACAGGGATTAAACTGATAAAAATAGTACTACTGATTACTGAACACACCACTCATATAGGGTGGCACAGTACATTGCGAGAGGAAGAGACCTTCAATGACGTCAGTGAGGTCAAGGAACGGTACATGGCTAGCTTGGTATTAGAGATGAGCGAACACCTGGATGTTCGGGTTCGAGAAGTTTGGCCGAACTTCCCGAAAATGTCCGGGTTCGGGATTCGAACTCGAGCCGAAGTTTGTCCCGAACCCGAACCCCATTTAAGTCAATGGGGACCCGAACTTTTAGGCACTAAAAAGGCTGTAAAATAGTCCAGGAAAGGGCTAGAGGTAAATTCCCTGCAAACAAATGTGGATAGGGAAATGAATTAAAATAAAATAAAATAAAATAAATAAAAATTAACCGATATCAATTGGAGAGAGGTCCCACAGCAAGGAATCATGCGTCATATCACCCACCACTGGAGAAGGCCACTCTCATTTAGTTCGGACCAGCACCCAGACAGAGGAGAGAGGTCCCACATCAAGGAATCATGCGTCATATCAACCACCACCGGAGAAGGCCACTCTCATTTATTTTGGACCAGCACCCAGACAGAGGAGAGAGGTCCCACATCAAGGAATCATGCGTCATATCAACCACCACCGGAGAAGGCCACTCTCATTTATTTCGGACCAGCACCCAGACAGAGGAGAGAGGTCCCACAGCAAGGAATCATGCGTCATATCAACCACCACTGGAGAAGGCCACTTTCAGTTATTTAGGCCCAGCACCCAGACCGAGGATACAGGTTCCACAGCAAGGAATCATGCGTCATATCAACCTCCAACGGAGAAGGCCACTCTCATTTATTTTGGACCAGCACCCAGAAAGAGGAGAGAGGTCCCACATCAAGGAATCATGCGTCATATCAACCACCACCGGAGAAGGCCACTCTCATTTATTTCGGACCAGCACCCAGACAGAGGAGAGAGGTCCCACAGCAAGGAATCATGCGTCATATCAACCACCACTGGAGAAGGCCACTTTCAGTTATTTAGGCCCAGCACCCAGACCGAGGATACAGGTTCCACAGCAAGGAATCATGCATCATATCAACCACCAACGGAGAAGGCCACTCTCATTTATTTTGGACCAGCACCCAGACAGAGGAGAGAGGTCCCACAGCAAGGAATCATGCGTCATATCAACCACCAACGGAGAAGGCCACTCTCATTTATTTCGGACCAGCACCCAGACAGAGGAGAGAGGTCCCACAGCAAGCAATCATGCGTCATTTCAGCCACCACTTGAGAAGGCCACTTTCAGTTATTTAGGCCGAGCACCCAGACAGAGGAGAGAGGTCCCACAGCAAGGAATCATGCGTCATATCACCCACCACTGGAGAAGGCCACTTTCAGTTATTTAGGCCCAGCACCCAGACCGAGGATACAGGTTCCACAGCAAGGAATCATGCGTCATATCACCCACCACCGGAGAAGGCCACTCTCAGTTATTTCGGCCCAGCACCCAGACAGAGGAGAGAGGTCCCACAGCAAGGAATCATGCGCCATATCAACCACCAACGGAGAAGGCCACTTTCAGTTATTTCGGACCAGCACCCAGACAGAGGAGAGGTTCATTCAACTTTGGGTTGCACCGCAAGATCATTGTAAAGTTAAAAAATGAGGATTCAATAAAGAAGTGCTCCGGAGTACAAGAATACATGGTTGATGGGGAGGCAGTTATAAATGTTTATTCTGCACAAGGGAGGCACAGGTCCTGTGGGATCCATGCCTGGTTCATTTTTATGAATGTCAGCTTGTCCACGTTGGCTGTGGACAGGCGGCTGCGTTTGTCAGTAATGACGCCACCTGCCGTGCTGAATACACGTTCAGACAAAACGCTGGCCGCCGGGCAGGCCAGCACCTCCAAGGCATAAAATGCTAACTCTGGCCACCTGGACAATTTGGAGACCCAGAAGTTGAATGGGGCCGAACCATCAGTCAGTATGTGGAGGGGTGTGCAGACGTATTGTTCAACCATGTTAGTGAAATTCTGCCTCCTGCTAACACGTTCCGTATCAGGTGGTGGTGCAGTTAGCTGTGGGCTGGAGACAAAACTTTTCCACATTTCTGCCATGCTAACCCTGCCCTCAGAAGAGCTGGCCGTGACACTGCTGCGTTGGCGACCTCTTGCTCCTCCTCTGCCTTCGCCTTGGGCTTCCACCTGTTCCCCTGTGACATTTGGGAATGCTCTCAGGAGCGCTTCTACCAGCGTGCGCTTGAACCCGCGCATCTTCCTATCACGCTCCAGTGCAGGAAGTAAGGTGGGCATATTGTCTTTGTACCGGGATCCAGCAGGGTGGCAACCCAGTAGTCCGCACACGTTAAAATGTGCACAACTCTGCTGTCGTTGCGCAGGCACTGCAGCATGTAGTCGCTCATGTGTGCCAGGCTCCACAGAGGTAAGTACAAGCTGTCCTCTGTGGGAGGTGTATCGTCATCGTCCTCCGTATTCCCCCAGCCACGCACCAGTGATGGGCCTGAGCTGTGTCGGGTGCCACCCCGCTGTGAACCTGCTTCATCCTCATCCTCCTCCACCTCCTCCTCATCCTCCTCGTCCTCCAGTAGTGGGCCCTGGCTGGCCACATTTGTTCCTGGCCTCTGCTGTTGCAAAAACCTCCCTCTGAGCCACTTCTAACAGACTGGCCTGAAAGTGCTAAAAATGACCCCTCATCCTCCTCCTCCTCCTGGGCCACCTCCTCTTCCATCATCGCCCTAAGCATTTTCTCAAGGAGACATAGAAGTGGTATTGTAACGCTGATAACGGTGTCATCGCCACTGGCCATGTTGGTGGAGTACTCGAAACAGAGCAACAGGGCACACAGGTCTCGCATGGAGGCCCAATCATTGGTGGTAAAGTGGTGCTGTTCTGCAGTGCGACTGACACGTGCATGCTGCAGCTGAAACTCCACTATGGCCTGCTGCTGCTCGCACAGTCTCTCCAGCATGTGCAAGGTGGAGTTCCACCTGGTGGGCACGTTGCATATGAGGCGGTGAGCGGGAAGGCCGAAGTTACGCTGTAGCGCAGACAGGCGAGCAGCGGCAGGATGTGAACGCCGGAAGCGCGCACAGACGGCCCTCACTTTATGCAGCAGCTCTGACATGTTGGGGTAGTTGTGAATGAACTTCTGCAACACCAAATTCAGCACATGCGCCAGGCAATGGATGAGCGTCTACGAGATTTCGCCCATTATCGCACACCACCAGGCTGGGCTTGAGGCCCACCGGCAGCAACCACTGGTCGGTCTGTTGTTAAATACCCCACCACAACTCCTGCGCGGTGTGGGGCTTGTCCCCCAAACATATGAGTTTCAGAATGGCCTGCTGACGTTTACCCCGGGCTGTGCTGAAGTTGGTGGATGAGCTGGTGGAAGCAGAGGAGGAGGAAGCCGAGTAGGAGGAGAAGGCTACAGGAGGCAAAGAATGATGCCCTGTGATCCTTGGCGGCGCAAGGACGTGCGCCAAGGAACTCTCTGCCTCGGGCCCAGCCGCCACTACATTTACCCAGTGTGCAGTTAGGGAGATATAGCGTCCCTGGCCGTGCTTACTGGTCCACGTATCTGTGGTTTGGTGGACCTTGCCAAAGATGGCGTTGCACAGTGCACACTTGATTTTATCGGATACTTGGTCTGTGCAGGGAAGGCACGGCTGTCTTGGAGAAGTAGTGGCGGCTTGGGACAACATACTGTGGGACAGCCATGGACATCAGCTGTTTGAAGCTTTCTGTGTCCACCAGCCTGAATGACAGAATTTCAAAGGCCAGGAGTTTAGAAATGCTGGCATTCAGGCCCAGGGCTCGAGGGTGGCTAGGTGGGAATTTACGCTTTCTCTCCAAGGTTTGTGATATGGAGAGCTGAACGCTGCCGTGTGACATGGTGGAGATGCTTGGTGACGCAGGTGGTGGTGTCGGTGGCACATCCTCTGTTTGGTGGGCGGCAGGTGCCAACATTCCTCCCGAGGTGGAGGAAGAGGCCGAGGCAGCAGCAGAAGAGGGAGCAGGGGAGCCTGAGTGAGTTCCTTGCTTTTAAGGTGTTTACTCCACTGCAGTTCATGCTTTGCATGTAGATGCCTGGTCATGCAGGTTGTGCTAATGTTCAGAACGTTAATGCCTCGCTTCAGGATCTGATGGCACAGCGTGCAAACCACTCGGTCTTGTCGTCAGCACATTTTTTAAAGAAGTGCCATGCCAGGGAACTCCTTGAAGCTGCCTTTGGGGTGCTCGGTCCCTTGTGGCGGTGGCCAGTATCAGGCGAACTCTCTTGGCGGCTGCTGTTCTGCTTTTGCCCCCTGCTCCCTCTTTTGCTACACTGTTGGCTCGGTCTCACCACTGCCTCTTCCTCTGAACTATGAAAGTCAGTGGCACGACCTTCATTCCATGTGGGGTCTAGGACCTCATCGTCCCCTGCATAGTCTTCCACACAGTCTTCCTCCCTGACCTCCTGTTCGGTCTGCACACTGCAGAAAGACGCAGCATTTGGCACCTGTGTTTCGTCATCATCATAGACGTGTGGACTCCGATGAGGTGGTATTCCCATGTCCTCATCATCAGGAAACATCAGTGGTTGTGCATCAGTGCATTCTATGTCTTCCACCACTGGGGAATGGCTAAGTGGATTTCCTTGGGAAACCATGCCAGCAGAGTCTTCAAACAGCATAAGAGACTGCTGCATAACTTGAGGCTCTGACAGTTTCCCTGATATGCATGGGGGTGATATGACAGACTGATGGGCTTGGTTTTCAGGTGCCACCTGTGCGCTTTCTGCAGAAAACTGGGTGGGAGATAATGTTGTGAACATGCTGGATCCACTGTCGGCCACCCAATTGACTAGCGCCTGTACCTGCTCAGGCCTTACCATCCTTAGAACGGCATTGGGCCCCACCAAATATCGCTGTAAATTCTGGCGGGTACTGGAACCTGAGGTAGTTGGTTCACTAGGACGTGTGGCTGTGGCAGAATGGCCACGTCCTCTCCCAGCACCAAAGGGTACACTAACACCACCACGACCGCGTCAGCGTCCCTTACTAGATGTTTTCCTCATTGTTACCGTTCACCAAGCACCACAATAAGGAATAAAATATTTGGCCCAATGTATTGATTTCAAATTTAGGCCTTTTTTACAGGCACCTAACACTATCTGCCTATTCAGGGTATTGCTATATTGGCAGGTTAATTTCACCCCAGAACAAAATATATGTGTAAGCGGACACTATGAAATCGGTCCTTCAACTGTTTGGACACCAGATCCACTGTATTGCTATATTGGCAGTTTAATTTAACCCCAGAATAAAATATATGTGTAGCGGACACTATGAAATCTGGTCTGAATCTGTTTGGACACCAGATCCAGGGTATTGCTATATTGGCAGTTTAATTTCACCCCAGAAAAAATATATGTGTAAGCAGACACTATGAAATCGGTCCTGCAACTGCTGGGACACCAGATCCAGGGTATTGCTATATTGGCAGGTTAATTTCACCCCAGAAAAAATATATGTGTAAGCGGACACTATGAAATCTGGCCTGAAACTGTTTGGACACCAGATCCAGGGTATTGCTATATTGGAAGGTTAATTTCACCCCAGAAAAAATATATGTGTAAGCGGACACTATGAAATCTGGCCTGAAACTGTTTGGACACCAGATCCAGGGTATTACTATATTGGCAGGTTAATTTCACCCCAGAAAAAATATATGTGTAAGCAGACACTATGAAATCGGTCCTGCAACTGCTGGGACACCAGATCCAGGGTATTGCTATATTGGCAGGTTAATTTCACCCCAGAAAAAATATATGTGTAAGCGGACACTATGAAATCTGGCCTGAAACTGTTTGGACACCAGATCCAGGGTATTGCTATATTGGAAGGTTAATTTCACCCCAGAAAAAATATATGTGTAAGCGGACACTATGAAATCTGGCCTGAAACTGTTTGGACACCAGATCCAGGGTATTGCTATATTGGCAGGTTAATTTCACCCCAGAAAAAATATATGTGTAAGCGGACACTATGAAATCTACCCTGAAACTGTTTGGACACCAGATCCAGGGTATTGCTATATTGGCAGGTTAATTTAACCCCAGAACAAAATATATGTGTAAGCGGACACTATGAAATCGGTCCTGCAACTGCTGGGATCACCAGATCCAGGGTATTGCTATATTGGCAGGTTAATTTCACCCCAAAAAATATATGTGTAAGCGGACACTATGAAATCTGGCCTGCAACTGTTTGGACACCAGATCCAGGGTATTGCTATATTGGCTGGTTAATTTCACCCCAGAAAAAATATATGTGTAAGCGGACACTATGAAATCTGGCCTGCAACTGCTGGGACACCAGATCCAGGGTATTGCTATATTGGCAGGTTAATTTCACCACAGAAAATAATCTATCCTTTGCCAGACAGCAGACAGTAATATACTTGTCTAGCCAAAGCTGGAACACCAGATTTAGGGATTGGTATTTGGGCAATTGTATTTAACCCCTTAATAAAATATAGAAATTGCTGTCCTGAGTTTCTAGGGGTGACAATTAGCACAGCCAAGCCCCTGATGTAGGATATAGCAAAAAAAACTAGTATTGATGGATTGATGGACTTGGTGGCAGCTTCTTCTGGTGCACCACAAGTCACAAAATGGCCGCTGATCAACCCAGAAAATAAGTGACAGAAAACGCTCTGTGCAGCCTAAAAACCAGTGAGCAAGTAACTAGCAGAAGTTCAATGATTCTCAGCTGTAGATCGATCCGTTCATTAGGTGCTGTTGATGACTTTAACCTGCCTAATCTCGCCCTGACAGAAGCTGCGTCCTCTATCTACACTAGTAAGAGCAGTGTGACGTGCGGCGCTACGTGACTCCAGCTTAAATAGAGGCTGGGTCACCTGCTGCACTTGGCCAATCACAGCCATGCCATTAGTAGGCATGGCTGTGATGGGCTCTTAGGGCAAGAAGTAAAACGCTAGCTGATTGGCTGCTGTGCAGCCCTTCAGAAAGCGGGAAGTAATCGACGAACACCGAACTCCAACCCGAACTTTTTGAAAATGTCCGGGTCCGGGTCCGGGACACCCCAAAATTCGATACGAACCCGAACGATGCTCGAACTGTTCGCTCAACACTACTTGGTATCCAACCTTGTGCAAATAGGGAGTTTGCGGTTGTGCAAATTTACTGTTTGCGGTTGTTTGAGGTGCGTTAAACGGGGAGTTTGGTCTTTCACAGTTAGGTCTGTCACTGTGAAGAGTGCGTAACCCTTACACTACCTGATCAATAGAACATCATACCTGATCGTATACTGTACACACACTGGATGTTTTAAAGCACGTTATTCCAAACAATTTAGGAATGTTAGGTGATTTATGCCCTTTATGGATTAAAATCCAACTCTGCGTCCACTACGTAATTTTTGCATGGAAGTTTTGCCATGGATCCCCTTCCGGCATGCCACAGTCCAGGTGTTGGTCCCCTTGAAACAACTTTTCCATCACTACTGTGGCCAGAAAGAGTCCCTGTGGGTTTTAAAATTTGCCTGCGTATTGAAGTCTATGGCGGTTTCCCTGTTCGCCCGTTCGCGAACATTTTCGGAAGTTCGTGTTCGCCGCTCGCGAACGGAAAATTTTATGTTCGCGACAACACTACTACCCATCCTCGAGCCCTGGGCCTGAATGCCAGCGTTTTTAAACTACAGGCCTTTGAAATGCTGTCATTCAGGCTGGTGGACACAGACAGCTTCAAACAGCTGATGGCGATGGCTGTCCCACAGTATGTTGTTCCCAGCCGCCACTACTTCTCCAAGAGAGCTGTGCATTCCCTGCACAACCAAGTACCTGATAAGATTAAGTGTGCACTGCGCAACGCCATCTGTAGCAAGGTCCACCTAACCACAGATACGTGGACCAGTAAGCACGGCCAGGGTCGCTATATCTCCCAAACTGCACACTGGGTATATGTAGTGGCGGCGGGGCCCCAGGCGAAGAGTTATTTGGTGCACGTCCAAGGATCGCAGGGCATCATTCTTTGCCTCCTGTAGCCTCCTCCTCCTACTTGGCTTCCTACTCCTCTTCTTCCACCTGCTCAGCTGAGGAGGAGTGAGAGGTCGCCAATGCAGCTGTGTCACGGCCAGCTCCTCTGAGTGCAGGGTTAGCATGGCAGAGATGTGAAAAGTTTTGTCACCACGCCACAGCTAACTGCACCACCACCTGATACGGAACGTGTTAGCAGGAGGCAGCATTTCACTAACATGGTTGAACAGTACGTGTGCACACCCCTCCACGTACTGACTGATGGTTCGGCCCCATTCAATTTCTGGTTCTCCAAATTGTCCACGTGGCCAGAGCTAGCCTTTTATGTCTTGGAGGTGCTGGCCTGCCCGGCGGCCAGCGTTTTGTCTGAACGTGTATTCAGCACGGCAGGTGGCGTCATTACTGACAAACGCAGCCGTCTGTCCACAGCCAACGTGGACAAGCTGACATTCATAAAAATGAACCAGGCATGGATCCCACAGGACCTGTCCATCCCTTGTGCAGAATAGACATTTATAACTATCTCCCCTTAACCATATATTTTTGTACTCCAGGGCACTTCTTTATTGAATCCTCTTTTTTAATTTTACCATTATTTTGCGGGGGCAACCCAAAGTTGAATGAACCTCTCCTCCGTCTGGGTGCCAGGGGCGTAAATATCTGAAAGTGGCCTTCTCCATTGGTGGATGACATGAAGCTTGATTCTCTGCTTTGGGACCTCTCTCCTCTGTCTGGGTGCTGAGGCCCAATTAACTAAAAGTGGCCTTCTTCGTTGGTGGGTGACATGATGCCTATTTTGCTGCTATGGGACCTCTCTCCTCTGTCTGGGTGTCAGGGGCCCAACTTTCACGTACTTGTTTGCTGTCTTGGTGGCAGACATTTAACTCTTTTTACTGTCTAATGACCGCCCCATTGTCTGGGTGTCAGGGGCCTATATGTCGTTCAATCATTTGTTGTCTTGGTGGGAGATATTGAACTCTTTTTACTGTCATGACCACCCCATTGTCTGGGTGTCAGTGGCCTAAATTTCACATACTTGTTTGCTGTCTTGGTGGCAGACATTAAACTCTTTTTACTGTCTAATGACCACCCCATTGTCTGGGTGTCAGGCGCCTATATGTCGTTTAATCATTTGTTGTCTTGGTGGGAGATATTGAACTCTTTTTACTGTCATGACCACCCCATTGTCTGGGTGTCAGGGGCCTAAATTTTACATACTTGCTTGCTGTCTTGGTGGCAGACATTTAACACTTCTTACTGTCTAATGACTGCCCCATTGTCTGGGTTTCAGGGGCTGATATGTTGTTTATTCATTTGTTGTCTTGGTGGGAGATATTAAACCCTTTTACTGTCTAATGACCGCCCCATTGTCTGGGTGTCAGTGGCCTATATTTCATTTAATTGCTTGCTGTCTGGGTGAGAGACATTAAACTATTTTTACTGTCAAATTGCCTCTCCTCTGTCTGGGTGTCAGGGGCTTATATAAATGATAATGGTCTGTTCCATTGCAGGTTGACCTGAGACCTGTGTTGCTGTTACGGGACTGCTCTCCTCTTTGCAGGTGCCATGGCCCTGAGTCTGTGAATGAGGCCTGTGGCACTGCAGGCAGACATGAATCCTTTTTGGCTGTGATGAAAACATCAACTCCCATAGCATTCCCACCTGATGCCACCCCAACCATCTATTCCACCTCCTCCTCCTCCAAGTTGCCAATTGATATTGGTTAATTTTTTATTTTTTTTTAAGTCAATTCCCTATCCACATTTGTTTTCAGGGGATTTACCTTCATTTTGCTGCCTTTTGCAGCCCTCTAGCCCTTTCCTGGTCTATTTTACAGCCTTTTTAGTGCCCAAAAGTTCGGTTCCCCATTGACTTCAATGGGGTTCAGGTTCAGGGTGAAGTTGGGGTCGAGTTCGGATCCCGAACCCGAACATGAACGGGAAATTCGGCCGAACTTCTCGAACCCAAACATCCAGGTGTTCACTCAACTCTAGTTGGTATGTCTTATTGTCGCGCGACACAGGTCACCGTATAGCCCTAGTCTTTAGTGACAAAGCGTGTGTGGGCCTTAATGATCAAGCCCGGTGTTGGAAATCTGTCATGAGTCACTTTAGCAAAAAATAACTATGTAAAGGTTTTGCACATCCAAGCAATTCGATATTGTTTTTTCATCACATATTGTACTTTATTTAAATGGCAAAATGTAACTGATACAATTTGCGGATTTATTAGGAACTGCAAAATTCTATGGAATTTAGTAAAATGTATAATTTATTCCGATTTTTAAGTACAATATTGCACATATACACATAAAAACAGTTCAATATTTTTACCAGAAATATATTTCCACATCTTACACTTATTTTGGCTGCTCTTTCGAAAAACTTTTACTTTAAAAAATAAAATAAAATTAGTAGACTTACAATTTTAACATTAAATTTAACATTTTTGAACAACATATATTTTCCTGCACTAAGTCAAGTTTGCAGATGCTTAAAAGTGCCGGAATAATTGAAACCTCCCCGTGAGCGCATTTTGAATACTAGAATCTTAGGCCACTTTCACACGGGCGAGTTTTCCGCGTGGGTGCAATGCATGAGGAGGACACATTGCACCCGCACTGAATCCGGACCCATTCATTTCTACGGGGCTGTGCACATGAGCAGTGATTTTCACGCATCACTTCTTCGTTGCGTGAAATTCGCAGCATGCTCTATATTGTGCGTTTTTCACGCAACGCAGGCCCTATAGAAGTGAATGGGGCTGCGGGAAAATCGCAAGCATCCGCAAGCAAGTGCGGATGCATTGCAATTTTCCCGCATGGTTGCTTAGCAACGGGACCCGATCTTTATTATTTTCCCTTATAACATGGTTATAAGGGGAAATAATAGCATTCTTAATAAAGAATGCATAGTAAAATGAAGTGGAAGAGGTTAAAAATAATAAAAGTTAACTTACCTAAGCCACTTGATCGCGTAGTTGCAATCTGTCCTCTCTTTCCCAGCATCAGCTAAGAACTAAAGGACCTGTGATGACGTTACATCACATGGTCCAATCACATGGTCCATCTTACCATGGTGATAGACCATGTGATTGGACCATGTTATGTGACATCATCACAGGTCCTTTAGTTCTTAGCTGATGCTGGAAAGAGAGGACAGATCGCAACTACGCGATCAAGTGGCTAAGGTAAGTTAACTTTATTATTTTTAACCCCTTCCACTTCATTTTACTATGCATTCTTTATTAGAATGCTATTATTTCCCTTATAACCATGTTATAAGGAAAATAATAAATTCTCCAGAATAAATTCTCCAGAATCCAGTGATGAATTCAGGCTTCAGGTCTGGGTACCAAACATGGCGATTTTCCTCACGCGCATGCAAAACGCATTACAAACGTTTGCACCCGCGCGGAAAAATCGCGCATATTCCCGCAACGCACCCGCCTCTTATCCGGGCGTCAAACATGACGCCCGTGTGAAAGAGGCCTTATGGTATTTATCTAGGGTTGTAGTGAGATTTTGACCCCCCCACCCACGTTTTTTAAGAAATTAACGCTATGGAGTAGTGTTGAGCGAATATATTCCAAATTTCAGGATTAATTAGATTCACCGCAAAGCCAAGTTTGCGCTTCATGGGAGCGAAACGATTTTACTTGAAATAGTGGGGAAAAAGATACAAACATACAATGGGGAAAATAAGTATTTGATACACTTGCAATTTTTCAGCTTTTCCCACCTACAAAGAATGGAGAGGTCTGTAATTTTTATTGTAGGTACACTTCAACTTTGAGAGACAGAATCTAAAAAAAAAAATCCAGAAAATCACATTGTATGATTTTTTAATAATTAATTTGTATTTTATTGCATGAAATAAGTATTTGATACAATAGAAAAACAGAACTTATTATTCGGTACAGAAACCTTTGTTTGCAATGACAGATGTCAGACATTTCCTGTAGTTCTTGACCAAGTTTGCACAAACTGCAGCAGGGATTTTGGCCCACTCCTCTATACAGATCTGGGCTACATTGATTTTCAGCTCCCTCCAAAGATTTTCGATTGGGTTCAGGTCTGGAGACTGGCCAGGCCACTCCTGGACCTTGAAATGCTTCTTACGGAGCCACTCCTTAGTTGCCTTGGCTGTGTGTTTCAGGTCATTGTCATGCTGGAAGACCCAGCAATGACCTATTTTCAATGCTCTTACTGAGCGAAGAAGGTTGTTGGCCAAAATTTCCAGTTACATGGCCCCATCCATCCTCCCTTCAATACGGGGCAGTCATCCTGTCCTCTTTGCAGAAAAGCACCCCCAAAGTATGATGTTTCCAATACCATGCTTCACATTTGGGACAGTGTTCTTGGGGTTATACTCATCCTTGTTCTTCCTCCAAACACGGCGAGTGGAGTTGATACCAAAAAGTTCTATTTTGGTCTCATCTAACCACATGACCTTCTCACATGTCTCTTCTGGATCATCCAGATGGTCATTGGTGAGCTTCAAATGGGCCTGGACATGTGCTGGCGTGAGCAGGGGGACCTTGCGTGCCCTGCAGGATTTTAATCCATGACGACGTGGTGTCGCCTTGCAGTCAGAAAATATCCGAAACATAGCTTGGAAACAGCCCAGGGTCACGCTCTCAGCATTCCACAGAAAAACCTCATATTTCCCCAAAAGCACAATTAAAACGGAAGAGTCCCTCATATACCTGCACACCGGTTTTTGTCACTAGCTATAGCTTGGAGTACAAGCAGGTTTGCAACATTATTAAATCGCACCTGCCTATACTATCCATGGAGAAGGAATGGTGGCATATTGTTGTAGGCGGGATAAAATGTGTGTCCCATAAAGCACCCAGCTTACAGAATAAAGTCAGCCCATCCTTGTTCAGGGAGAAATCGCAATCTCGTCCCACCTGGCTGCAATATTTGGGCAACTACAAATGTAGTCACAAAATCTGTACGTGTTGTACTTACATGATGATGGGGGGTGAAATTACCTCTTTCTCTAAAGATAAAACATTTGCCATTCGGCAATACATTAATTGCAATACATCCTTTGCAGTATATTGCATTTCTTGCATTGAGTGTGCACTCCAATATATTGGCTGCCCCAATTGTTTGAAGACTAGAGTTTGCAGACACATCTCTGATATCCCACATACATGGGATGGAGGTGTGTCTGCAGCTAGCCTTCACTTTGCCGCAGTACATGCCGGCAGTGTGAATAGCATGCGAGTCCAGGGAGTAGAACGGGTCTTCCCCCCTATCAGAGGTGGGGACCACCGCAAAAAACTCCTCAACAGGGAGTCTTATTGGATATATAAAATGGGCTCCTGCTCACCTAATGGCCTGAAGTTGAAGCATGATCTGATCCTACATTATTGATTATTGTCTGTTTCTATTAATGATTTCTCTTTTAATCTTTTGATGTGCTTTTACTGTTTTTGTCTTCCTTCGCTTTGTATTGGTAATTACCTTGCACATGGTGTGTGGGCGTGTATATGGGAGGCATCCCATCACTGAGGAAATTCTCCTCACCTGATGCACTCCCATATATATGGAGTCATTTTTAATGTTGCTTTGTCATGATTAAGGATCAGGATTGTCTCTAAGATCCGAACGCGTAGACGCGACATAACTGTCACTGTATTTTTATCGCTTGAACAATAAAGATGAACATTGGTGCTACAAGCTGGACATCTTCCTATTTCCATTTAAAGTGAATCTTATACGTCTTGGATCCGGACGCAGTCCGTGCTGCACCACATCCCAGGTGAGCGCACCACTACCTTCCTGTTGCTTATGACGACGTGGTGTGTTACTAACGGTATTCTTTGGCACTGTGGTCCCAGCTCTCTTCCGATCATTGACCAGGTCGTCCCATGTAGTTCTGGGCTGATTCCTGACCTTGATCAGAATCATTCTTATCCCACGAGGTGAGATCTTGCATGGAGCCCCAGACTGTGGAAGATCGACAGTCATCTTGTGTTTCTTCCATTTCCTAATAATTGCGCCAACAGTTGCCTTCTCACCAAGCTGTTTGCCTCTGTAGCCCATCCCAACCTTGTAGGTCTAGAATTCTGTACCTGGTGTCCTTAGACAGCTCTTTGGTCTTTGCCATGGTGGAGAGATTGGAGTTAGTGATGAGCGAGCACCAAAGTGTTCGGGTGTTCGGCCCGAAAACATTGCTATATTCGTGTGCTCGGCCGAGCACCCGAGTATAATGGGAGACAACCAGCCACCCCTGATCTCAAGAGGGAGGGTGTTTGGTCCATTGGAAAAGGTCTGAAAGTGACAGAAACTCCACCAAAAAGGAACAGCATGGGGACGATGTCTGGATGCATCATGGACTCCCAGGTCGCTGCTGGAAACCATGTTGTTGGAGTTGTACGGCACTTTTACAGACTGACAAAAATATGCCCAAACCCCCCAAAAAAAAAAAAAAAAACGGAGGGCCCCGTTCACATTGTGGTAAATTGTTCAGGTAGTGGGACTCCTACACTCATAAAGCCTATGCACTAAGTGAAAGGGCTTCCAAAAATTACAAGGAACCGGCGCTACAATACACCCTTTATTACACACAAAGGAGGGCATCATACACCCCCTTGAAAAATTATGATTGGTGGCCTGCTGGTGACACTCAAAAACATTTGGAGCAAGGGCTCTGGTGACCCTCTAAAACATTATGGGCGAGGGCTTGCTGCAGAGCTGACCCTCTAAAACATTAGGGGCTGCTGGTGAGCCGACCCTGTAAAACATTATGCTTGAGTGTCTGCTGGTGAGCTGTAAAACATTTTGGTTGAGGGCCTGTTGTTGAGCTGACCCTGTAAAACATTATGGTTGAGGGCCTGCTGGTGAGCTGACCCTCTAAAACATTATGATTGAGGGCCTGCTGCTGAGCTGACCCTCTAAAACATTATAGGTGAGGGCCTGCTAATGAGTTGACCGTCTTAAATATTATGGTTGAGGGCCTGCTGGTGAGCTGACCCTCTTTAAAAATTGTAATGGAGGGAATATATACAATATGGATGAGGAGGAGGAGAAAACAAGATTCAACCATATACACTTTTTTGTGGTGGAAAAGGTGCATGGGATTATACAACAGTAGACTGAGTACATTATAAACAATACATTTAAATTGCCTTTATGTTAATCATCAGCTCAGCTCTCCTCTGGTGAAGTTAAGAAGTCAGTGGCAATCCAGGCCTTGTTCATTTTTATCTGAGTCAACCTGTCAGCATTGTCAGTGGACAAGCGGATACATCTTTAAGATATAATGCCACCAGCAGCACTAAATACACTCTCAGACAAAACGCTGGCAGTGGGGCAGGCCAGCACCTCCAAGGCATAGAGCGCAAGTTCGTACCACGTGTCTAGCTTGGAAACCCAGTAGTTGTAAGGCATCATTTAGGATGCTGACATGGTCTGCGTGTCAGGGATCATTTTGGACGCTGACATGGCCTGCATTGTATGTTGGATTGGATGTATTTCTTGACCATCTTCCAAAACTTTTCCCTCCTTGTAGTACTAGGCCACGCTTCAGGTGAGCAAAAATGGGTTGTAGGTGAGCTCAACCCCGCCTCACCCAGCACGGACCACGCCGAGAACCACAGTGTTACTGGAGAAGAAAAAAGGAAAGGGTCCAGCTAGGTTAAAATAGTTACCTTTATTTATTCAGTGCAGTTAAGAGACATGTCATGAGTAAGGATCGCTATTATCTCTGATCCGAAACGTGTAGACTGGACTGTAACTGGCTCTTAACCTCACTGAATAAATAAAGGTAACTATTTTAACCTAGATGGACCCTTTCTAGGCCACTCTTCAGGGTGAGGTCATGAAAGTGTCCCATGCCTTGGAGAGTTTTGCCCTTCCTTTGTTGGAACTGGTGTGTGTTCCCCTTGTCTCCCTTCCTCGGTTGCCTAAGAAAGTACGGACTCTGCCGGCAGCATTGTCAGATGGAAAATTTTGGAGCAACAAGTACCTTCTGGTATTGCACCGTTTTACTTGTCCTCTCCACCACAGGAATGAGAGATGAGAAGTTCTTTTTGTAGCGGGGGTCGAAAAGGGTGAACACCCAGTAATCTGTGTTATCTAAAATGCATATAACGCAAGGGTCGCGGGAAAGGCAGCCTAACATGAAGTCAGCCATATGCTGCAGAGTACCAACAGGCAAGACGTCGATGTCAACATCAGGATGACTCTCCATCCCTCCTCCTCCTCTTCCTCCTCTTCTGCCCATCCACGCTGAACAGATGGAATTAAAGTTCCATGGATACTACCCTCTGTAGCAGAGACAACCGTCTCCAGCTCCTCCTCCTCCTCATCTTCATGGCCCAATTTGCGCTGAAAAGACGAACTGTGGGTGGTCTGACTATCACCCTGTGTAATGTTAGTCCCCTTTTCCTCGTCTGCCACATTCAGAGTGTCGTCCTTAATTGTGAGCAGCGATCGTTTGAGTAGACACAGCAATGGGATGGTTACGCTGATAATAGCCACTAACCATCTGTGTGGATTCATTAAACTTTTTTAAAACCTCACGGAGGTCTGACATCAATGCCCGCTCCTCTCCTGTAAATAGTGGCAGTTGACTGGAAAGGCGACCACTATGTTGCAGCTGGTAGTCCACAACTGCCCTCTGCTGCTTACAAAGCCTGGCCAACATGTAGAGCGTAAAGTTCCAGTGCGTGCTCACGTTGCACAACAGTCGGTGAGCTGGAAGCCGCAAGCGCTGCTGCAGCGTTGACAGCCTGGTTGAAGCTGTGGACAACTTAAGGAAATGGGCACACATGTGGCGCACCTTCACTATTAGCTCTGCCAAATTGGGGGAGAATTTTATAAACCGCTGAGCCACTTTAAGATCAAGTTTAAGACATGGGCTAGGCATGGGATGTGTGTCAGGTTGCCGAGCTCCAAAGCCGCCACCAAGTTATGGCCATTGTCAGACACAACTATGCCTGGTTGTGGGTTGAGTGGCGAGAGCCACAGCTTGGTCTAGTCCCTTATACCCTGCCACAGCTCTGCGGCGGTGTGCTGTTTGTCCCCTAAGCAGATCAGCTTCAGCACGGCCTGTTGACGCTTACCCACAGCAGTGCTACACTGCTTCGAGTTAGCGACTGATGGCTGACTGCTGCTGGAGGTGGAAGTGGAGGAGGAGGCGGTGGAGGAGGAGAAATGGGGGTTGGAGCCAGTAACATAGCTGCTGGCGGAGACCCTGATGGAGGTAGGGCCCGTAATCCTGGGCATGGGTAGCACCTTTGCCATCCCAGGGTACGACTCACTCCCGGCCTCCACAACATTCACCCGGTGTGCGATCAGGGAAATGTAGCATCCTTGGCAAGCAGCACTTGTCCATGTGTCCATGGTGAAGTGGACCTTTCCAGTAAGTGCGTTGGTCACGGCAGGGGTGATGTTGTGGGACACATGCTGGTGTAAGGTGGGCATGGCACACCGTTAAAAATAGTGGCGGCTGGAGACTGCGTACCGAGGGACGGCCGCCGACATCAGGCTGTGGAAGGCCTCAGTGTCCACAAGCCTAAATAGCAACATTTCAAGGGCCAGTAATTTAGAAAGTTGTGCATTTAGTGCTATGGCCTGTGGGTGGGTATTTGCGTTTGCATTGAAATGCCTGTGTTATCGACATTTGGACGCTGCGCTGGGACAGGGAAGTGGATTTTCCTCAACAAAGCGCCATACTGCAGAACACCTACCCCTTGGCAAGGTAGATTTACGCATGGGGGTGCTCGGTGTAATCGTTGCGGGCCTTTTTGTGTGGGCCGACTTCTCCCTTTTGCAACCCCACTGCCTCTTCCAGACTGTTGCGGTGTTACGGATCCCTCCCACTCAGTACTGCTGTCCTAGCTCAGCTTTTCACCTTCCCATGTTGGGTCAGTGACCTCATCGTCCACCCCATCCTCTTGCTCTTCCTCACTGTGTTCATCCTCCTGACTTGACCTAACCACAACCTCAGTGATTCACAACTGTGTCTCATCATCATCCACCTCATGAACGATTGATTGCCATTTACCACCGTCATCTTCTTGAGACTGAAGACTCAAGAGGTTGGGAATCAGGCCACAATATCTCAGCTACCTCTTCAAGCGTGCTTGGCGAGAGAGCCAAACCAAGCCCTGGTGATGAAAAGAGGTCATGTGAATATCCGAGTGTGGGATCGACATGGTGGGAGGAAGTAGGATCAGAGTGAGGATTCGGTTGACCAGACTCTTGGCTACAGAGACTGGACTTAGTGGAAGAGAGGGTGGTGTTTAACCGATTGGAAGCATTATCTTAGGCAATCCAACCGACCACCTGTTCGCACAGGTCCGACTTGGACAGTTTTTTCCTGCGCCGCCCAGCTAAGTTGGACATGAAGCTGGTTAAGGTGGATTTTTTTTTTTTTTTTCTGGTGCACTGGCAGCAGGCACAGTTTCATTAAACCCAGGGCCACGGCCTCTGCTTGCACCATCATCATCACGCCCACTTCCCCGTCCCTTTGTGCTCGCCTTTTTCATATTAATGGTTTTGTCTGTAGATGTGGTGCAGATTGTTTTACTGTCCGCTAAAGACACAGTTTTCTGATGCAGGACAGTATTGGTTACAGAACACCGCAGATTGTGGACACTTTATTAGGCCTAGATTAATGCAAGTTGTAATTAAGACAGAGTTTTCAGATTCAGTTCAGTATGGGATACTAAAACCCACAGATTGTGGACACTTTACTAAACCCAGATTAATGGAAATTGTAATATATATAGTATGTAATACTGGACACTTTACTAGGCCCAGATTAATGCAAGTTATATATAGAGCATATGGGTGAGCCCTATTATAAAACCCTAAGAGCTCTCCCTAACTGCTTCACCCATGCAAAGGCCTCAATGGTAGACAATTGCATGCCCATGTACCTAGGGCTGTGTGACACCTGAAAACCCTATAATAGTGAGGGGACAAAATCACCGGCTCCCTGCACTGAACATGGACGGAGTCAGGGTCACCTAGAATCAAGCCAGCAAGGAAACACAATAAAGGGGAAAAGACTTATCTGAGCAAACAGCAGCAGCAGCCCCCAGCAGCAAACACTTCATCCAGGAAAATAAAGGAAGACGATTAGTCTAAATAAGTGACACCTGGCAGAAGGAAAGGAGCTAACAAAGTGAAACCAAAACAAAGAACGTCAAACAAAAGGTAGGAGAGAACGTCTGTCTGACCTTCTCACAGAACTGGCGGTGACAATGTGATATTAAACCCACAGATTGTGGACACTTTATTAGCCCCAGTTTAATGCAAGATGTAATATAGACACTTTTTTAAGATTCAGTTCAGTAGGGGATACTAAAACCTACAGATTGTGGACACTTTACTATGCCCAGATTAATTGAAATTGTAATATAAACGCATTTTACAAATTCGATAAAGTCTGGGAAACTAAAACACAGGGATTGTGGACACTTTACTAAACCCAGATTAATGGAAATTGTAATATACACACTTGTTACAGATTCAGTTCAGTAGGGGATACCAAAACCCACATATTGTGGACAATTTACTACACCCAGATTAAAGGAAATTGTAAAATACACACTTTTTACAGATTCAGTTCAGTATGGGATACTAAAACCCACAGATTGTGGACACTTTACTAGGTCCAGGTTAATGCTAGTTGTAATATAGACACTATTTTCAGATTTAGTTCAGTATGGGATACAAAAAACCACAGATTGTTGACAATTTACTAGGCCCAGATGAATGGAAATTGTAATGTACACACTTTTTACAGATTCAGTTCAGTAGGGGATACTAAGACCCACAGATTGTGGACACTTTACTATGCCCAGATTAATTGAAATTGTAATATACACGCATTTTACAAATTCAATAAAGTATGGGGAACTAAAACCCAGGGATTGTGGACACTTTACTAAACCCAGATTAATGGAAATTGTAATATACACACTTGTTACAGATTCAGTTCAGTAGGGGATACCAAAACCCACATATTGTGGACAATTTACTACACCAAGATTAATGGAAATTGTAAAATACACACTTTTTACAGATTCAGTTCAGTATGGATATAAACCACATTGTGGACACTTTGCAGCTTGGTTAATGCTAGCTGTAAAACCCACGTATTGTGGACACTTTACTAGGCCCAGATTAATGGAAATTGTAATATACACACTTGTTACAGATTCAGTTCAGTATGGGATACCTAAACCCACAGATTGTGGACAATTTACTACACCAAGATTAATGGAAATTGTAAAATACACACTTTTTACAGATTCAGTTCAGTATGGGATACTAAAACCCACACATTGTGGACACTTTACTAGGCCCAGGTTAATGCTAGTTGTAATATAGACACTATTTTCAGATTCAGTTCAGTATGGGATACAAAAAACCACAGATTGTTGACAATTTACTAAACCCAGATTAATGCATATTGTAATATACACACTTTTTAGAAATTCAGTTCAGTAGGGGATACTAAAACCCAAAGATTGTGGACACTTTATTAGGCCCGGAATAATTAAAATTGTAATATACACACATTTTACAAAATTCAATTCAATATGCGAAACTAAAACCCACATATTGTGGACACTTTACTAGGCCCAGATTAATGGAAATTGTAATATACACACTTTTTACAGATTCAGTTCAGTATGGGATACTTAAACCCACAGATTGTGAACACTTTACTAGGTCCAGATTAATGCATGTTGTAATATACACACTTTTTACAGATTCAGTTCAGTATGAAATACTAAAACTCACAGATTGTAGACACTTTAGTAGGCCGAGATTAATGCAAGTTGTAACATAGACATTTTTTTCAGGTTCAGTTCAGTATGGGATACAAAAACCCACAGATTGTGGACACTTTACTAGGCCCAGTTTAATGAAAAATGTAATATACACACTTTTTATAGACTCATTTCCGCATGGGATACTAAAACCCAAAGATTATGGCCACTTTACTAGGTCCAGATTAATGCAAGTTGTAATATAGACAAAGTTTACAGATTCAGTTCAGTTAGGGATACTAAACCCCACAGATTGCGGACACTTTAATATACTCAGATTGATTGATATTGTAATATACACACATTTTACAGATTCATTTTAGTATGGGAAACTAAAACCCACATATTGTGGGCAAATTACTAGGCCCAGATTAATGGAAAATGTAATATACACACTTTTTACAGATTCAGCTCAGTATGTCATACTAAAACCCACAGATTGAGGACACTTTACTAGACCCAGATAAATACAAGTTGTAATATAGACACTTATTTCAGATTCATTTCATTATGGAAAACTAAAACCCACAGATTGTGGAGACTTTACTAAACCCACATTAATTGAAATTGTAATATACACACTTGTTACAGATTCAGTTCAGTATGAGATACTAAAACTCACAGATTGTGGACACTTTACTAGGCCCAGATTAATGCAAGTTGTAACATAGACATTTTTTTCAGATTCAGTTCATTATGGGATACAAAAACCCACAGATTGTTGACCCTTTCTAAGCCCAGATTAATGGAAATTGTATAATACACACTTTTTACAGACTCAATTCAGCATGGGATACTAAAACCCACAGATTGTGGAGACTTTACTAGGCCCAGATTAATGTAAGTTGTAACATAGACATTTTTTTCAGATTCAGTTCAGTATGGGATACTAAAACCCACAGATTGTGGACACTTTACTAGTTCCAGATTAATGCATGTTGTAATATACACACTTTTTAAAGATTCAGTTTAGTATGAGATACTAAAACTCACAGATTGTGGATGCTTTACTAGGCCCAGATTAATGCAAGTTGTTACCTAGACATTTTTTCAGATTCAGTTCAGTTTGAGATACGAAATCCCACAGATTGTGGACACTTTACTAGGCCCACATTAATGGAAATTGTAATATACACACTTTTTACAGATTCAGTTTAGTGTGGGATACTAAAACCCACAGATGGTGGACACTGTTATAGGCTCAGGTTAATGCAAGTTGTAAATTAGACACTATTTTCAGATTCAGTTCTGTATGGGATACAAAAACCCACAGAATGTTGATAATTTACTAAACTCAGATTAATGGAAATTGTAATACACACACTTTTTAGAAATTCAGTTTAGTAGGGGATACTAAAACCCAAAGATTGTGGACACTTTACTAGGCCCAGATTAATAAAAATTGTAATATACACAGTTTTTACAGATTCAGTTCAGTATGGGATACTAAAACCCACAGATTGAGAACACTTTACTATGCCCAGGTAAATAAAAGTTGTAATATAGACACTTATTTCAGATTAAGTTCAGTATGGGATACAAAATCCAACAGATTGTTGCCACTTTACTAGGCACACGTTAATGGAAATTGTAATAAACACATTTTTTCCAGACTCAGTTCAGCATGGGATACTAAAACCCACAGATTGTGGACACTTTACTAGGCCCAGATTAATGGAAATTGCAATATACACACTTTTTACATACTCAGTTCAGCATTGGATACTAAAGTCCAAAGATTGTGGACACTTTACTATATCCAGATTAATTGAAATTGTATATACACACATTTTACAGATTCAATTTAGTATGGGGAACTAAAACCCACAGATCGTGGAGACTTTACTAGGCCCAGATTAATGCAAGTTGTAACATAGACATTTTTTTCAGATTCAGTTCATTACGGGATACAAAAACCCACAGATTGTGAATATTTTACTAGGCCCAGATTAATGACAATTGTAATATACACAATATTTACAGACTCAATTCAGCATGGGATACTAAAACTCACAGATTGTGGTGTTTACTTTGCCCAGATTAATGCAAGTTGTAATATAGACCGAGTATACAGATTCAGTTCAATTAGGGATACTAAACCCCACAGATTGCAGACACTTTACTATGCTCAGATTAAATGAAATTGTAATATACACACATTTTACAAGTTCATTTCATTATGGAAAACTAAAACCCACAGATTGTGGACACATTACTAGGCCCAGATTAATGGAAATTGTAATATACACACTTTTTAGAAATTCAGTTCAGTATGGGATACTAAAACCCAACGATTGTGTACACTTTTCTAGGCCCAGATTAATGAAAATTCTAATATACACACTTTTTACAGATTCAATTCAATATGTTATACTAAAATCCACAGATTGTGGACACTTTACTAGGCCCAGATTAATGGAAATTGTAATATACACGCTTTTTACAGATTCAGTTCAGTATGGGATACTAAAACCCACAGATTCGGACACTTTACTAGGCCCGGGTTAATGCAAGTTGCAATATAAAGACTTTTTTCTGATTCAGTTCAGTATGGGATACAAAATCCCACAGATTGTTAACACTTTACTAGGCACTTATTAATGAAAATTGTAATATACACACTTTTTACAGACTCAATTCAGCATGGGATACTAAAACCCACAGATTGTGGACACCTTACTAGGCCTAGATTAATGCAAGTTGTAATATAGACCGAGTTTACTGTTTCAGCTTAGTTAGGGATACTAAACCCTACAGATTGCCGACACTTTACTATGCTCAGATTAATTGAAATTGTAATATACACACATTTTACAGACTTAATTCAGCATGGGAAACTAAAACCCACAGACTGTGGACTCTTTACTAGGCCCAGATTAATGGAAATTGTAATATACTCACTTTTTACAGACTCAATTCAGTATGGGAAACTAAAACCCACAGACTGTGGACTCTTTACTAGGCCCAGATTAATGTAAGTTGTAATATATACACTTTTTGAAGATTCAGTTCAGTATGGGATACTAAAACCCACATATTGTGGACACTTTACTAGGTCCAGATTAATGTATGTTGTAATATTCACACTTTTTACAGATTCAGTTCAGCATGGGATACTAGAACTCACAGATTGTGGACACTTTACTAGGCCCAGATTAATGCAAATTGTAACATAGACATTCTTTTCATATTCAGTTCAGTATGGGATACAAAAACCCGAAGATTGTGGACACTTTACTAGGCCCAGATTAATGAAAATTGTAATATACACACTTTTTACAGACTCAATTCAGCATGGGATACTAAAACCCACAGATTGTGGACACTTTATTAGTCCCAGATTAATGCAAGTTGTAAAATAGACCGAGTTTACAGATTCAGTTCAGTTAGGGATACTAAACCCACAGATTGCGAACACTTTACTATGCTCAGATTAATTAAAATTGTAATATACACATGTTTTACAGATTCAATTCAGTATGGGAAACTAAAACCCACATATTACGGACACTTTACTAGGGCCAGATTAATGGAAATTGTAATATACACACTTTTTACAGATTCAGTTCACTATCGGATACTAAAACCCACATATTGTGGACACTTTACTAGGCCCAGATTAATGTAAGTTGTAATATACACACTTTTTGCAGATTCAGTTCAGTATGGGATACTAAAACCCACAGATTGTGGACACTTTACTAGGTCCAGATTAATGCAAGCATGGCCACATGCTGGAGGTAACAGAGGAGATGTTTGTGAGTCGTCCTAATGCTTCTGTAATTGCCCACTGGCCCCTGATATCGCCCATATGGCGCAGGTAGGTGAGTGTTAGGGCCCACGGGCTACTTGAGAGACCTTGACGCTGGTGCCCGAGGCTTAAGACACGTCCTCCTAGTAGGATATGTCGAACTAACTCTCAATTTTTAACATCAGTGTGAGGGTTTAGTGTCACGGCAGTGTGCACCTATCTCTGGTTCTGTGTTTGTTTTGAATTCTTGCCACATCCACATAAATTTCATCTTATGTAGGATGTCCATTGTGGTACTTGTAGTCCGTTGCTGGCATCATCCATTGTATGCATTTTTGCTGGTGATTGCCATTAGCAACGGACTACAAGTGCAGGATGTCTCCCCTACAGAAATGCACAACTGCATATGGGTATGAGCACATCCTGCTTTCTTATCACCACACTTTTTGATGGTTTATATATATATATATATGTATGGAGGTGTATAAAACTCCAATTTAAATGTGCCTGTTTTTCATCTTCAGGTCACATTTGGGTGCACCTGCTTGGCCTTGGGCTATATCAGTCAGTCTTGGGTAGGGCTCATAGACACCTCCCACCTCCCATTGCAAGCATGGCCACATGCTGGAGGTAACAGAGGAGATGTTTGTGAGTCGTCCTAATGCTCCTGTAATTGCCCACTGGCCCCTGATATCGCCCATATGGCGCAGGTAGGTGAGTGTTAGGGCCCACGGGCTACTTGAGAGACCTTGACGCTGGTGCCCGAGGCTTAAGACACGTCCTCCTAGTAGGATATGTCGAACTAACTCTCAATTTTTAACATCAGTGTGAGGGTTTAGTGTCACGGCAGTGTGCACCTATCTCTGGTTCTGTGTTTGTTTTGAATTCTTGCCACATCCACATAAATTTCATCTTATGTAGGATGTCCAATGTGGTACTTGTAGTCCGTTGCTGGCATCATCCATTGTATGCATTTTTTGCTGGTGATTGCCATTAGCAACGGACTACAAGTGCAGGATGTGCTCTCCTACAGAAATGCACAACTGCATATGGGTATGAGCACATCCTGCTTTCTTATCACCACACTTTTTGATGGTCCAGATTAATGCATGTTTTAAAATACACTCTTTTTACAGATTCAGTTCAGTATGAGATACTAAAACCCACAGATTGTGGACACTGTACTAGGCTCAGGTTGATGCAAGTTGTAATATAGACACTATTTTAGATTCAGTTCAGTATGGGATACAAAAACCCACAAATTGTTGATAATTTACTAGGCCCAGATTAATGGAAATTATAATATACACACTTTTTAGAAATTCAATTCAGTATGGAATACTAAAACCCAAAGATTGTATAGACTTTACTAGGCCCAGATTAATGAAAATTCTAATATACACAATTTTACAGACTCAGTTCAGCATGGGATACTAAAAACCAGAGATTGTGGACACTTTACTAGGCCCAGATTCATGGAAATTTTAATATGCACACTTGTTACAGATTCAGTTCAGCAGGGGATACTAAAACCCACATATTGTGGACACTTTACTAGCCCAGATTAATGGAAATTGTAATATACACACTTTTTGCAGATTCAATTCAGTATGGGAAACAAAAACCCACAGATTGTTGACACTTTACTAGGCCCAGATTAATGGTAATTGCAATAGACACACTTTTTGCAGATTCAATTCAATAAAGGATACTAAAACCCACAGATTGTGGACACTTTACTAGGCCCAGATTAAAAAAATTGTAATTTACACTCTTTTTACATACTCAGTTCAGCATGGGATACTAAAGCTCACAGATTGTAGACACTTTACTAGGCCCAGATTAATTGAAATTGTAATATACAAACATTTTACAGATTCAATTCGGTATGGGAAACTAAAACCCACAGATTGTGGAGACATTACTAAACCAAGATTAATTTAAATTGTAATATACACACACTTGTTACAGATTTAGTTCAGTAGGGGATACTAAAACCCACATATTGTGGACACTTTACTAGGCCCAGATTAATGGAAATTGTAATATACACGCTTTTTAGAAATTCAGTTCAGTATGGGATACTAAAACCCAACGATTGTGTACACTTTTCTAGGCCCAGATTAATGAAAATTCTAATATACACACTTTTTACAGATTCAATTCAATATGTTATACTAAAATCCACAGATTGTGGACACTTTACTAGGCCCAGATTAATGGAAATTGTAATATACACACTTTTACATACTCAGTTCAGCATGGGATACTAAAGCTCACAGATTGTAAACACTTTACTAGGCCCAGATTAATTGAGATTTCAATATACACACAATTTACAGTTTCAATTCAGTAAAGGAAACTAAAACCCACAAATTGTGGATACTTTACTAAACCAAGATTATTTTAAATTGTAATATACACAAATTTTACAAATTTAATTCAGTATGGGAAATTAAAACCCACAGATTGTGGTACTTTACTAAACCCAGATTAATGGAAATTGTAATATACACACTTGTTACAGATTCAGTTCAGTAGGGGATACTAAAACCCACTTATTGTGGACACTTTACTAGGCCCAGATTAATGGAAATTGTAATATACACGCTTTTACAGATTCAGTTCAGTATGGGATACTAAAACCCACAGATTCGGACACTTTACTAGGCCCAGGTTAATGCAAGTTGCAATATAAAGACTTTTTTCTGATTCAGTTCAGTATGGGATACAAAAACCCACAGATTGTTAACACTTTACTAGGCACTTATTAATGAAAATTGTAATATACACACTTTTTACAGACTCAATTCAGCATGGGATACTAAAACCCACAGATTGTGGACACCTTACTAGGCCTAGATTAATGCAAGTTGTAATATAGACCGAGTTTACTGTTTCAGCTTAGTTAGGGATACTAAACCCTACAGATTGCCGACACTTTACTATGCTCAGATTAATTGAAATTGTAATATACACACATTTTACAGACTTAATTCAGCATGGGAAACTAAAACCCACAGACTGTGGACTCTTTACTAGGCCCAGATTAATGGAAATTGTAATATACACACTTTTACAGACTCAATTCAGTATGGGAAACTAAAACCCACAGACTGTGGACTCTTTACTAGGCCCAGATTAATGTAAGTTGTAATATGCACACTTTTTAAAGATTCAGCTCAGTATGGGATACTAAAACCCACATATTGTGGACACTTTACTAGGTCCAGATTAATGTATGTTGTAATATTCACACTTTTTACAGATTCAGTTCAGCATGGGATACTAGAACTCACAGATTGTGGACACTTTACTAGGCCCAGATTAATGCAAATTGTAACATAGACATTCTTTTCATATTCAGTTCAGTATGGGATACAAAAACCCGAAGATTGTGGACACTTTACTAGGCCCAGATTAATGAAAATTGTAATATACACACTTTTTACAGACTCAATTCAGCATGGGATACTAAAACCCACAGATTGTGGACACTTTATTAGTCCCAGATTAATGCAAGTTGTAAAATAGACCGAGTTTACAGATTCAGTTCAGTTAGGGATACTAAACCCCACAGATTGCGAACACTTTACTATGCTCAGATTAATTAAAATTGTAATATACACATGTTTTACAGATTCAATTCAGCATGGGATACTAAAGCTCACAGATTGTAGACACTTTACTAGGCCCAGATTAATTGAAATTGTAATATACAAACATTTTACAGATTCAATTCGGTATGGGAAACTAAAACCCACAGATTGTGGAGACTTTACTAAACCAAGATTAATTTAAATTGTAATATACACACACTTGTTACAGATTTAGTTCAGTAGGGGATACTAAAACCCACATATTGTGGACACTTTACTAGGCCCAGATTAATGGAAATTGTAATATACACGCTTTTTACAGATTCAGTTCTGTATGGGATACTAAAACCCACAGATTCGAACACTTTACTAGGCCCTTATTATTGGAAATTGCAATATACACACATTTTATACAGACTCAATTCAGCATGGGATACTAAAACCCACATATTATGGACACCTTACTAGGCTTAGATTAATGCAAGTTGTAATATAGACCGAGTTTACAGTTTCAGTTCAGTTAGGGATACTAAACCCTACAGATTGTGGACACTTAACTATGCCCAGATTAATTGAAATTGCAATATACACACATTTTACAGACTCAATTCAGTATGGGAAACTAAAACCCACAGACTGTGGACTCTTTACTAGGCCCAGATTATTGGAAATTGTAATATACACACTATTTACAGATTTAGTTCAGTATGGGATACTAAAACCCACATATTGCGGACACTTTACTAGGCCCAGATTAATGTAAATTGTAATATACACACTTTTTACAGATTCAGTTCAGTATGGGATACTAAAACCCACAGATTGTGGACACTTTACTAGGTCCAGATTAATGTATGTTGCAAAAATACAAACTTTTTTCAGATTCAGTTCAGCATGGGGTACTAAAATTCACTGATTGTTGACACTTTACTAAGCCCAGATTAATGCAAATTGTAACATAGACATTGTTTTCATATTCAGTTCAGTATGGGATACAAAAACCCACATATTGTGGACACTTTACTAGGCCCAGATTAATGAAAATTGTAATATACACACTTTTTACAGACTCAATTCAGCATGGGATACTAAAACCCACAGATTGTGGACACTTTATTAGGCCCATATTAATGCAAGTTGTAATATTGACCGAGTTTACAGATTCAGTTCAGTTAGGGATACTAAACGCTACAGATTGTGGACACTTTACTATGCTCAGATTAATTGAAATTGTAATATACACACATTTTACAGATTCAATTCAGTATGGGAAACTAAAACCCACATATTGCAAACACTTTACTAGGCCCAGATTAATGTAAGTTGTAATATACACACTTTTTACAGATTCAGTTCAATAAAGGATACTAAAACCCACAGATTGTGGATACTTTACTAGGCCCTGATTAATGCAAGTTGTAACTTAGACATTTTTTTCAGATTTAGTTCAGTATGGGATACAAAAACCCTCAGATTGTGGACACTTTACTAGGCCCAGGTTAATGGAAATTGTAATATACACACTTTTTACAGACTCAGTTCAGTATGGGATACTAAAACCCACAGATTGTGGACACTGTACTAGGCCCAGGTCAATGCAAGTTGTAATATAAACACTATTTTCAGATTCAGTACAGTATGGGATACAAAACCCACAGATTGTTGTTAATTTACTAGGCCCAGATTAATGGAAATTGTAATATACACACTTTTAGAAATTCAGTTCAGTAGGGGATACTAAAACCCAAATATTGTGGGCACTTTACTAGGCCCAGGTTAATGAAAATTGTTATAAATACACTTTTTACAGACTCAGTTCAGCATGGGATACTAAAACCCACAGATTGTGGACACTTTACTAGGCCCTGATTAATGGAAATTTTAATATATACACTTGTTACAGATTCAATTTAGTAGGGGATACTAAAGCTGACATATTGTGGACACTTTACTATTCCCAGATTAATGGAAATTGTAATATACAGTACACACTTTTACAGATTCAGTTCAGTATGGGATACTAAAACCCACAGATTGTGGACACTTTACTAAGCCCAGGTAAATACAAGTTGTAATATAGACACTTTTTTTCAGATTAAGTTCAGTATGGGATACAAAAACCCACAGATTGTTGACACTTTACTAGGCCCATATTAATGGAAATTGTAATATACTCACTTTTACAGACTCAGATCAGCATGGGATACTAAAACCCACAGATTGTGGAAACTTCACTAGGCCCAGATTAATGGAAATTGCATTATACACACTTTTTACAGATTCAGTTCAATAAAGGATTGGATACTAAAACCCACAGATTGTGGACACCTTACTATGCCCAGATTAATGGAAATTGTAGTATACACACTTTTTACATACTCGGTTCAGCATGGTATACTAAAGCCCACAGATTGTGGACACTTTACTAGGCCCAGATTAATGGAAATTGTAATATACACAGTGTTTTCAGGGTCAGTTCAGTATTGGTTATAGAACACCACAAGTTACGTACACTATATGAGGACCAGATTATTGGAATTTGTAATATTGACAGTGTTTTCTAGGGCAGGACAGTATTGGTTACAGAGAACACCACAGATTATGGACACTAGATGTGACCCAGATTTTTAAAGAGTCATCTGGGGATGATGTACAGTATATGTCACTAATAGTTATAAAATAAAAATATCTTGCTGCTGTGAAACACACACAGTAGCCCTTAAAAGGATTTTGAGTTCTTTGAAAAGCTTTTATTATTAAATACAGCTAATTTCTCTCCCTGCACTATCTGTCCATTCCTTAGCACGGATGTCCCTGACACTGCTATTAATTATATTGCTGTGTCAGTGTAGAGGATATGAGCATTAGTAGCCCTGATGATATGTTGTGCCACAGAGAGCTCACTTAGGCCATTGCTTCCTGGGGATTGGTGCATTGGAATCATAGTAATTAAGAATAAGGCAAGAGTTAAATGTAACAAATTCCTTTTTACTAAAAGCAAAGTAGAACTTGAAATACAAGGGTGTTTAATAAATTGGGGTCGGTGGCGGCTCCCTCCTATAGAGAAATGGCAGCGGTGCTCAGTAAATTATCTATCCTAGCATGTTCTTTCAGTGCAAGAGTGCAGATTGAGACATGTCTAGACATGCAACACACACAGTACCAGTTCAGTCTGATGAAAGCAGGATGGCAATGTGCAGGATGGCAAGTGCAGTAAAGTGTGGGTTTACAAAGAAAGTGAGGGATTTGGAGCTTTATTATGTCATTAAATTCCTTACAAGTGATGAAAAGAAGCCTAAAAATTTTGCATTCTGATTGGTCTTATGGTTAGCTGTATGTGAGAGAATACACACTGCTCTGGGGTAGTGGGAGAGGTTATCTGCATTCTGATTGGTCTTGTCTGTCTCTGGTTAGCTGTACGTGAGAGGATACACACTGCTCTGCGTTAGTGGGGGAGGTTTTCTGCATTCTGATTCGTTTTGTGTGTCTCTGGTTAGCTGAATGTGAGAAGATACACACTGCCCTGGGGTAGTGGGGGAGGTTATCTTAATTCTGATTGGTCTTGTCTGTCTCTGGTTAGCTGGGTATGAGAGGGTACACACTGCTCTGGGGTAGTGTGGGAGGTTATCTGCATTCTGATTGGTCTTGCTTGTCTGCTAGTTCATGTGAGGAGAGCAAGTGCTTATGGGAAATGAGGGAAATACAGGATGGCCTTAAGGACATCTTAGGAAGATGCTGAAATAGAGGCACAGAGAAATAGGTTGCTAAGGTCTAAATACAGACATTAGAAAGGTAAAATTACCTGAAAAATAAAGCTTCATGAATATATTCCCTTCAGCATCACATAGGTTAGGAATTTCATTTATGGTAGTGACTAATGAAATGGCAGTTACACTTTAAACAAATACAATGTTCAAACAATGAGAGCTGTTTCCTCATCTCACATGGTAATGATGCACCTTCCTACTACAAAGTAAAGTTTTGGGCTAAGCAGTTTAAATGGGGTGCAGAATCAATTGAAGATGACGCCATTCAGGGTCACCTGTCGAAGTATCTTCAGAGGAAATGTGCCGTGAAGTGGAGGTCATGATTTTCGAAATCGTCTGGTCAGTGTTATGGGTCATAAATTAGGCATTTTTAGTTGGCACAGTTTCCAGTATTCTAGCAATAAGAAAAAATCTGCGGCACTGACCAAAATTGCGATCCTTTATTGCAATAAAATATACATACAGATAATTTCTTGCAATATGCGCTTCGTCTAGCGTCACTTATATGTCACTCATGGCGTCACCACCTTTTTTACCATACAAACATATTAGTGTTTAATTAAAAACAGTGCAACAAACATCATATATATTTGTTCATAGAAATGCACTAAGATAATTTCTATCATTCAGTCCCAACGGACCTTGTCTTCATTATCCAATTTTCTTCTCTTTGTAAGAGTACCCTGTGTCTGTCCCCTCTTCTTAGGGCTCATGCACACGACCGCATTTTGTTTCCTTGTCCGTTCCATTTTTTTTTTGCTGATAGGGTGCAGACCCATTCATTTTAATGGGTCCGCAAAATATGCGGACAGCACACCATGTGCTGTCCGCATCAGTATGTCAGTTCTGTAGCCCCGCAAATAAAATAAGGCATGTTCTATTTCTTTCTAGTTTGCGGACAAGGATAGGCATTATTACAATGGATCTGCAAAAATAATGGATCCACAAAAAAAAACGGATGCCATAGGGACATAATCCGTTTTTATTTGCGGACCGCAAAACACATACGTGTGCATGAGGCCTTAAAGGCATAGGTTCTACCTCTAATTCAGCAAATTTCAATTCTTTACTATCACCATTATGCATCCCCTTTACATGTTCTATTAATCTTGGTGACCCTACCTCTGTTTTTATGGATCTCACATGTTGCTTGAAATGTTTGTTCAGACATCTAATTGTTTTTCCTATGTAGAATCTTTCACAACTACACAGTATTATATATGCTACAAACTCAGTTTTACATGAAATGAATTGATGGACTACATGCCTAATTCCCCCTCAAAAATATGTCTAGTTTTTATTATTTGGTCACAAGAAGAGCATTGTCCACATTTAAAGTTCCCTACTGAAACTTATCTCTCCAACCAATTTTTTTCCCCCAGAATCTGCTCTGTACCAGAATGTCCTTAAGTGTACTAGTTTGTTGAAGCTGATCACTAGATTGTTGGTTATCTCATCCTTCAATTGGGTATCATTTTTCAGAAAGTGTCAGTTATTCAATATCGCACTGCGTATTTCCTGTGCCATGATAGAGTATTCACATTTAGATATAGTCCCATGGCACAAGTCCCATATATCAGTTTGTTGTGAACTGATTTGCACCGCTCTAATACAGTTGCATTTTTTTTTGTTTCAAATCTGTTTGTATTAAACAAATAAAAAAAATACTAGTGTTTTGTATAATTTGACATTTAAACATTTACATTTCTGCCCAGTCTGGGCTTTGAAGGTCAAGGAGACGGTCCTATCAGTCATTGACAGCCTTTCCTCCATCTGCATGCAGAGATATCTGTCAATCACTGATAGGACTGCCCCCTTGACTTCAAAGCCCAGAGCGAACAGGAATTTAAATAAATAAAACACACATTTTACTGAATCTTTTTCCATAAAACTATTTATATCAATCTGCTCAGGTTCCCTTGATTCCCTACATAACTTATATGTTAATTTTGTATCAGAAAATTACCATTTTTTACTAGTTTTAAATATCCTACCTTAAAATATCACGCTCTAAATCTAGAATCAGTTGGGGCTAGATATGAGCGAATGTTTAAAAAATTCGTACAATTTCTAACAAGAAGACCGCGCAGCTTTTGACTCCTTCCCGGGGATTAAAAGTCGAGTGTGATCCAGAAATGGCGTCTTTAAATGCACTCGATCACTGAATCTCCGGTTACTTTCATGTATCACCTCCTAGATCTTAGATGAGGGGCTTAACATTGTGAAGTACCGCCACAATTAGCCATATAAAAAGTATTTTATGATACTCATAAAGGTCCAAAATTTCGACGCATATAAACTCATTAACACTGAGTGCTCGCCCCACCCGGGTTTCGCCTGTACTTGCTTCATCAGGGGCTGCTCTGAAAACCACTTGTTCCTCCCTCCTATTTATACCCAGGTGGGTATTTAATTACAACTAACACATTTGCTCTAAAAACTCTTGACATGCTTAAAACAACTCTTTGCTTTTCGATTTATCTCTCATAATTCATCTCAACCAGCAATTCGCATTATAAATACTTTCACAAACAATACTTTCCACCCTATTCACATACATCAGTTTTAACATCAACTACCGACATTCAGGCTATAACAGATCCATTGGAATATATTTACCCTTTACCCCTTCAGACACGTATTAATATCAAATTCAATGTTCAATCCATTAGGTTGCAGTGTATCTAACTGATAGATCCATTCCACTTCTCTTTTATTAATTTTCTTCACCGGATCCTCTCCTCTCCAATTCATCGTGACTTTTTCCAAATCTACAAACTTCAAACCCACAGGGTTTTTTCATGTGCTTTTTAAAATGCGCAGAGACACTATGTGTATCCACCCCTTTTTTGATGTTTCTTAGATGTTCTTGCAGGTGGGTTTTTAATTTTCTGAGGGTCCGTCCCACATACTGGAGGCCACAAGGGCACTCCAGCATGTAGATGACCCCCATACTTTCACAGGTTATCTCACCTTGTATCATATAGGCTGCCTTTTTTCAATTTTAAACAAAACTCTAGACACCGTAATATAAACATTCTCTGTTCTTCCACCATTTCCACATCTCTTTCCATCATCTTAGCTACCGTAGCAATCCCTTTATTTATCGGGATTACTGTGTATAGCGATGTCACATCGACTGTTGCTAAGTAAATGTCCCCTTCCAACTGCCCCAGATTTTCAAGATGTTTGATCGTATCTCCTGTATCTTTTAGATACGATGGGGCCTTCACTACATATTTCTGTAAATACCAATCTATATACTCTGAGACACGACTAGTCACAGAATTTAAACCGGAGACAATAGGTATTCCGGGGGTCGACAGTATTTTTGTGGATCTTAGGGAGGTAATATATTACAGGGATAGTTGTTTATCTATATGTCAACAGAAAAATGATAAACACAAATTCACTTGGCGTGGCTTTTGTAAAGTGCGGTCAAAAAGCGAGAGACGATTTAAAACTGAAGAGGTAACCTCGAACAGCAAAAAGGCAACCTATATGATACAAGGTGAGATAACCTGTGAAAAGTATGGGGTCATCTACATGCTGGAGTGCCTTTGTGGCCTCCAGTATGTGGGACGGACCCTCAGAAAATAAAAAAACCCACTTGCAAGAAGATCTAAGAAACATCAAAAAAGGGGTGGATACACATAGTGTCTCTGCACATTTTAAAAAGCACATGGAAAAAACCCTGTGGGTTTGAAGTTTGTAGGTTTGGAAAAAGTCACGATGAATTGGAGAGGAGAGGATCCGGTAAAGAAAATAAATAAAAGAGAAGTGGAATGGATCTATCAGTTAGATACACTGCAACCTAATGGATTGAACATTGAATTTGATATTAATAATACGTGTCTGAAGGGTAAAGGGTAAATATATTACAATAGATCTGTTATAGCCTGAATGTCGGTAGTTGATGTTAAAACTGATGTATGTGAATAGGGTGGAATAGAAACCTGCTGTATTTTATATTTTATGTTTGTGAAAGTATTTATAATGCAAATTGCTGGTTGAGATGAATTATGAGAGATAAATCGAAAGGTGAAGAGTTGTTTTAAGAATGAAAAGAGTTTTTAGAGCAAATGTGGTAGTTGTAATTAAATACCCACCTGGGTATAAATAGGAGGGAGGAACAAGTGGTTTTCAGAGCAGCTTCTGACAAAGCAAGTACAGGCGAAACCCGGGTCGGTCGAGCACTTAGTGTTGATGATTTTATATGCGTGAAAATTTTGTACCTTTGTGAGTATAATAAAATACTTTTTATATGGCTAATTGTGGCGGTACTTTACTATGTTAAGCCCTCTCATCTAAGATCTAGGAGGTGATACATGAAAGTAACCGGAGATTCAGTGATTGGGTGCATTTAAAGACGCCATTTCTGGATCACATTCGACTTTTAACCCCCGGGAAGGAGTCAAAAGCTGCACGGTCTTCTTGTTAGACATTTCAAGAAAGTGAAGCTAGACCTACCTCACTAAAAGACCTGCTGCGCTAGAAAAGAACTGTGTGGTTTGGGACATTTTATTACATTTTATTGTAATTTTTGGAGACTGTTTAAAAAATTCGATTTGCCGATTTGCTGAATTTTTCCAGAAAAATTTGATTCGATTTTAATATATTTGCCGCGAATTACATTAAAAAATGGCAATTTCCTGGCTGCTGAGCCTTTATAGTGGTGTAGAACACTGTGCCTTGCAGTAACACTCATAGGGAGTCTGCTTTGGTAGTGAAATAATACTGTGAGTCCGTATGACATGCAGATGACAGGCGTCGCTCTTAGAATCACTGCATACCTCACTTATTTGGATGGTCACAGGCCCAAAACTGACCAAATAACTCAAGTATCAACTCAGCCTTACAGGTAGATGTTACTTTCAAGAAGAAGCGCACTCCTTTTACACCCTTGTCAGCTGATTCCACATAAATGTCTACAGAACCTGTTCTATTAAACCCTTATACAAGTAGAGCCCCCCTGACAGAGTGGAGGGGGTGTCAGCAGTAAGTTTGTGTTGACATCACCGACTATTTTGCCCTTCCTCTAAACCATCAGAACAATAACCCACACAAAATGGATCCTGTCTGTGGAGTATACGCCTTCACTAGGTAAGCATTTGCTGATTAATCCATCAGTATTGCTAAAGGCAAAAAAAAAAAACGGAATGAATCTAAAACAGAGATGACACATGAATGGAATATTTGCATGTCTTCTATGTTTTGTACCCACTCCTGCTTTTGGCTACCAAATCATAAGTCATTTATGATGGGACCATACAGGCCATAAAGCTGCTACACAGACAGGATCCGTTGTGTGTCTCGTTTTCCTTTCTTCTGACAGATCCGAAGAAGTGTCAAATAAATGATGATGTCAGCCAGGCCGAAAGCCACAATAGTGGACCAGTCATGATGTGGGGAGGGTGGGAACAGCATGAGAAGTGGCCCTATGACATAGTGGTGAGGTGGAAGCAGCATGAGGAGACCACCGATTGGCACAATGACAGAGTCTTGAGGTGGTAGCAGCATGAGTAGGCCAGAGAGTGGCACAATGACACAGTGTGGAGGTGGCAGCAGCATTAGGAGAGGGCCACCGAGTGACACAATGACAGAGTCTGGAGGTGGCAGCAGCATGAACAGGACACAGAGTGGCAAAATGTCAGAATCTAGAGGTGGCAGCAGCATGAGTAGGCCACAGAGTGGCAAGGTGACATACTGTGAAGGTGGGTGGCAATACCAGTACCTGCTGAAGATGGGTGGTGAAAGAAGGAGACCTTGGCATCAGATGTGTGGCATCAGGCAGGTAAGAGCATTAGAATAGTAGCTGAGGCAGGTAGCCAGAAGAAACCGGTCTCTTTTGTCAAATTGTTGGTGTTGCACCATGGATGATCTAGTCTGATGCATTAGGCATTGGTGTGTGGAAATCCTGGCTGATCCACACCTGATTCAACTTGATGCAGTGTCCCACTATGTGCTATATGTAGGCACTTTAAACTCTTGCTAAATGTCCTATCAAATGTATTGTGGTATCATGCTGTAATTCCCTTTAACAGGCTGGCAGTGTCATTTACCTTTATTTGCTCCTAGGTAAGTGCAGCGCTTAATGCCGAATGCAAGTTTTTTTCCACCAAAATATTTTTAAAAAGATTTTACCGCATATAAGTGCAGCGCTTAATGCCAAATACAAGTTTTTCTCCAAAGAATTAATTCAAAAACTATTTTACTGCATATAACTGCAGCATTGAACGTCAAATATATTTTTCGACTGATATATGCCACTATAGGCTTTACCACAAATAACTGGAACAGTGAACGCAGAATATATTTTTCTTATCCGAACACATAGCGATATTCGTGCGCTCAGCTGAGCACCTGAGTATAATGGAAGTCAATAGGAGACAACCAGGCACCCCTTGCTCGGATGAGGGAGGTCTGAAAGTGATGGGGCAGGGGCACCATGTCTGGATGCATCTTGGCCTCCAATGTCGCTGCTGGGAACCATGTTGTCCGAGTTGTACGCCACTTTTACAGACTGACAAAAATACGCACAAAAACCCCGCCAAAAAAATCTATTTTACTAGAAAAACTGTTAGGAAACATTCTTTCCAGTATATTCAATTGTATATACAGTGCAAGTGCTGTCAAAATTACAAGGAAGAAGCACTCCGATACAGCCTGTATTTCACATAAAGGAGGGCCTCATTCACATTGTGGTACAATAGTTCAGGTAGTGGGACTCCTACGCCTATGCACTAAGTGAAAGGGCTGCCAAATATTACAAGGAATCGGCACTCCAATACACCCTTTCTTACACATAAAGGATGGCATCATTCACACATCCATGAAAAATTATCCTTGATGGCCTGCTGGTGACCCTCCAAAACATTCGGAGGAAGGGCCTGCTGATCTGACCATCTAAGAAGTTAAGTGACCCGGTCAGCACAGGCTACCAGAAAGAATGACCAATTTCAATTTCAAAAATTTTTTGGGGGTTAGAGATAACATTAACGTCACATAGCAGAGTTAACGCAGTGAATAGCGGTCAGCACCGGCTACGAAAAATGACATTGCATTTCATAGCTATATTTTCCATGCGTTAACGTTACTCTGCAGATTGAGTACAGGGAATGTCGTTCAGCATCGGCAAGGAAAAAAGTTTGAAATATTTACCCCAGTGCAACTATATAAAAACCCGAATACTGCTAAAAACACATGCGTGAAAGATTCACCACCGAAGGAAAGCAAATTATGTGTACTTTCAAGTCTGAAACATAGAAAAGAATATACCATGTGAGCTGACCCCCCCCAAAAATTGCAGGTGACGGCCTGCAGGTGAGCTGACCCTCCCTGAAGATGGACATGAGGATATATTATGCACTGATCCCCAAACTTTTCAGCCAGAAGAAGATGACGGGGGGGATGGCAATTAGTGTTTCACTTGGTGGATGATGGGGATGAGACACAGTTGTCAAGAAGTAGGGTCTTGTTAGGCCAACACAAGCCAGGAGGATGACCAGAGTGAGGAAGTGGATTTGGAGATGGGGGACGATGACATCACTGACCCAACCTGGGAAGGTGGAAAGCCAAGCGAGGACAGCAGGACAGAGGGGGAGGGATCCACAGCACCTCAACAGGCTGGAAGAGGCTGTGGGGCGGCGAAAGGGAGACGGCGGGCCACAACAAACAGGCCCGCAACTGTTCCCCCTTGCGCAAATCTCCCTTGCCAAGGGGTAGGTGTTCTGCAGTCTGGGGCTTTTTTGAGGAAAGGGAGGACGAAAAATGATTTTTAATTAGCAAACTGTAACTGTGCCATACCAAAATAAGAACTTAACATTTCATAAATAACAATAACCATAATATATTTTACATCCTATTAATAAACTAACTCAAACCATAACAATAAATGAGTAGGGGTGGGAACACTAGCAACCTCAACACCACCAGCATTATCCGTCATATGGCATCACAGCACCCTAATAGGTGGGCCGAACCCCTGGGTCCACAATCAGTGTCTGTGGGTCACACCACTGCCTCCTCTTCCTCCCCTGAGTTATGTGCTGGTCAATACTCTGTAATAGACACAGGCCTGGATGACTTCAGCCCTGCAGCTGGGCCTTCGCAAGCACCATCAGCTAGCACACCCACTTCTGTGTCCAAGCACAGCGTACAGATGTCCTTACTCCAGGCCTTTGAACGTAAGTGCCAATACCCCGCCACCCACCCACAGGCCATAGCACTAAATGCGCACCTTTCAAAATTTTGAGACATGGAAATGTTGCCATTTAGGCCTGTGGACACTGAGGCTTTCCTTAGCCTCATGGTGGCGGCCATCCTTCGTTACTCAGTCCCCAGCCGCCACTATTTTTCTCGGTGTGCCATCCCCGCATTACACCAGCAATTGTGTCCTGTAACATCACCCGTGCCCTGAACAACAAAATTATTGGGAAGGTCCACTTAACGACGGACACACGGACAAGTGCTTTTGGCCAGGGATGCTACATTTCAGTGACGGCACACTGGGTGAACCTTGTGGAGGTCGGTAGCGAGTCGTACCCTGGGCTGGCACAGGTGCTACCAACGCCAAGGATTGCAGGAACAACTTCCATCAGGATTTCTGCCACCACCTACATTAGTGGCTGCAACCCCCCCTTCTTCTCCTCCGCCTCCACCTCCTACTCCACTGCAAACTCTAAATTCTCATGGGGAAGCAGCAACAGGTCTTGCTGAAAATTAATTTGCTTGGGTGACAAACAGCACACCGCAGAGCTGTGGCAGGGTATAAGGGACCAGGTTGGTTGTGTCTGATAATGGCCATAACTTGTTGGCAGCTTTGTAGCTCGGCAAGCTCACACACACGGCAATCATACAGCATATATGTACCATGCACAACAAACCTCTCAAACTTATATATTAATAGAACTAAAAACCTACTAAACAAGAGTGGAGGTAAACCAATGGCATGAACTTTTTAAGAACTCATAAATAACCAAATAACTATAACATATTTTATTTTACAGCCTAGTCAGAAACTCAAGCTTAAACCATAACAATAAAAAACCAAACCCTGGAACATAACAGGCCCAGCCCTCAGCGAATCAGGGCCATCACAGGGGCAGAAAACAACCTCTGCCCAGGAAAAGGGGAAAATTGTACATGGGACAAATGCTGATATGGCCATGTGGATCCCACCTTAATGTCCGGGATCCGGCCATACCATGCCTAGACCACGTGTTCTCAATTTTCTCCCAACCTACCCCATTTTGCCTGAGCTACTGGTGAAGGTGCTCCGTGTGTGTACCCATTTGTGAAAGTCATCTACAGCTGCTGTTGGTTTGGCAATGCTCCGCAGCGCTTGCATTTGCCAGCTAACAGACTATTGTGCGACGTGGGCACGCACTTGAACTCTACGTTTCACATGTTGTCCAGGCTTTGTGGGCAGCAGAGGGCAGTAGTGGAATACCAGCTGCAACATGCTCTTGTATGTCTGACCTCTGTGAGGTTTTAGGCAACTTTGAGGGATAAACACAGATGGTGAGTGGCGATGCCGCTATTATCAGCCTAACCATACCACTTCTGTGTCTAGTGAAACGCTGGCTGGTAACAATGAAGGCTGACGCTTCAAATGTGTAAGAGGTGGAACTAGGGTGAAGACATTACACAGGGTGACAGCCAGAACACCATCAGTTCGGCTTCTCAGTTTGAATTGGACGATGATGAGGAGGAGCAAGAGACAGTTGCCTACTCTACAGAGGGTAGTAACAATAGCAGATTTATTCCATCTGCTCTGCATAGATGGGCAGGAGAGGAGGAAGAGGATATGGAGAATGAGAATGAGGGTCATTCTCCTGATGACGACAGCAAAGTCTTGCCTGTTGGGAATCTGGCACACATGGCTGACTTCATATTAGGATGCCTTTCCTGCGACCTGTGTGCTACACGCATGTAAGACAACACATATTACTGGTTGTTTACCCTTATCGACCCCTCCTACAAAGATAACTTCTCAGCTCTCATTCCTGTGGTGGAGTGGACGAGCAAAACGATGCAATAACAGAATATCCTTGTTTAAAAATAGCTTAGAAAATTTCCATATGACAACACTGGAGGCAGAGTACGTAGTTCCTTGGGCAACCAGGAGGGGAGATGAAGGGGACACACCGCAGTTCCAACAGAGGCAGGTCAACACTCTACAAGGCTTGGGACAGTTTCATGACACCCGCCAGCACCCTCACCCTGATGCACAACCTAGAGTCACAAGGAGGGAAACATTTTGGAAGAAGGTGAAGGAGTAAATAGCAGACCGTGTTAGCATCCTCAGTGATCCCTCTGTGCCTTACAACTATTGAGTGTCCAAGCTGGACACGTGGCCCAAACTTGCACTCGATGCCTTTGAGGGGCTGGCCGGTACATGGTATTCACTAAAACCTCATCTAAAATTTACTCATTACTATAAAATACAAACATAACATACAACAGTGGTGGTAAAACAATGGCATGGCCTGTTAAATAACAATAATAACATATCTTACAGACTAGTTATAAACCATAGCAAAAAAGTCAAACACAGTACACAGGGTGATAGCCAGACCACCATCAGTTTGTCTTCTTTACACCTCAGAGATGCTGGCCTGCCCTGCCGCCAGCGTTTTGTCACAGCGGATATTTAGTACTGCTGCGGCCATAATAACAGTTAAGCGCATGCGCCTGTCAACTAAAAATGCTGACAGGCTGACTATTATAAAAATGAACTGAGCCTGGATTGCCCCTGACTTCTCTACTCTACCAGATGAAAGCACTTTAAATGTGTTTAAATGTAATGTACTGAATACACTGTATTCACATACACCTCTGCCACCACCAAAAAGGTTATATGGTTCAATTTTCCTTTTCTCATCCTTCTCCTCCTCCTCCGTCATATCAACATGCTTTTTAGGCTGCCCTCGTTCATAATGTTTTATAGGGTTAGCGAAACTCTTGCACAGGTGCCAGAGGCGACACTCAGAGCCCTCTCTGTGGGCACCCTTACCCTTGAAAAACTCTATGGTGCACCAATATGTCTGACACTTTTCCTGCCATTCATCAGCATCGGGTACGTCATGAATGTCACATGTACAGTATTGTAGGATATGTACGTGTATGCGTCGATAAATTAAAACAGGTATTTTTGGATGCGCACACTTTACACAGGGATGTAGCTCTGATAATGTCACAGACTACCATACACCATCTGCGGATGAAGTACAGTATATGTTAGTGATATGTATGAAATGCACAGACACACAGTAGATGTGGCACAAATATTTTACTTTTCCCCATAATACACTGTTTTCACATGTGGTACTGTATTTGAAACAGAGAGCCAAGCACTATGGACACTAGATTGGACCAGATTATTTACATTGTCACAAGACACACAGATTTTAAATTTGAGTCAGTATATGCCCCAGTAACGAACAGAAAATGGACACTAGATTCTGCACACATTATTTAGATTGGCGCAACAGACACTCTATTCAAATGTGCTAGAGTATTTGTCACAGAAATCCACACTATATGGACAGTATATTCGGCACAAAACTGTTAAATTTGTCCCAAATACAAATAATTATCCGCTGGAATACTGTATATAACGTTTGTGGATTGAACACACACACAAAAGTGCCCAAAACTAGTTAAATTTGTCCCAAATACAAATACTTCTCTGCTGGAACACTGTTTATACGGTTGCGGCCTAAACGCACACACAGATGTGTCCAAAACGAGTTAAAATTGCCCATAATAAAAATGATTCTCTGCTGGAGTAATGAATATAACGGTTGCGGATTGAACGTACACACAGATGTGGCACAAATTAGGTGAATTTCCCCAGAAAAAAATTCTCTGATGGCACGATGTATATCTCACTAGCAGGCACACTCTAGTGAATAAGCCCCTTTTTATAATGTCTGCTAAACACACTGCTTTCTGATGGCATACTGCTGTAAATCTCACTTGCAGACACACTCTAGTGAATAAGCCCCTTTTATAATGTCTGCTAAACACACTGCTTTCTGATGGCATAATGTAGATCTCACTAATATCAAATCTTTCAGTCTTTTAAAAGCTTTTGAGCAATTAAAACAGTTGTCCCTTCCTGAAGACGCCTGTCCCTGATACTGCAGAATTTAACCCCTGGTAAAAAAATAAATAAATGGTGTTGCACTGCTGTCAAACACACACTGTAGTCCTTAAGAGGACTGTTTGGTCTTTCAACAGTTTTTTTGCAGTTAAATCTGTGAATTTCCAGCAAAACGTTATCTGTCCCTGCCTACTGTCTGCTCTCCCTGATGCTGAATGATCCGAGTGCAGGACATCCTAATGAAAAATACGATCCAGCTTCTTATAAAATGGAAATTCTTTATTGGCTCATCATATAAAATCCACCACGATCACCAAAAATTACACCAACAGTGACGCGTTTGGGGCTACACAATCCAGCCCTTCATCAAGACATAACAAGTGTATTAAAATCATCAGTTTTATACAGCACAAGGTCCAACCTCCCTTGATTAGCCAAATGTCTACACCTGGAACACAGAAAGGAAAACCTGTCGATATATGTTTGTTACTAAGGAAGTTGTTTCCACGGCGAATAACAACAGATATACCCTTAAGCAATATATAAATTGTAATACGGAGTTTGTTGTCTATGTTATTACATGTAAAATCTGTAAACGCCAGTATGTGGGATGTACTATAAATGAATTAAAAACACACATTAGAAAACAGCTCAGTGATATCCCATATTTTCAGACACGTAATGTATCAACGGTGACTTTTCATTTTGCCACAGTTCACAAAGGAGACGCATCTGCGTTTTGTGCACAGGGAATTGAAGTGGTGTCACTACCCACGAGAAGAGGGGATCGTAGACAAAAACTCCTAAGTAGGGAAACATTTTGGATATTTTCACTTGACACTTGAGTACCGAAGGGATTGAACAAAAAACACGATCTCACTCTGCAATATAACTAATTTGTTCACATTTTCAATAGGTATGCACCACCTGCGATGCCTAATCTCCTCCCCTGGTTTCACTTTTCCTTTCCGTGTTCCAGGTGTAGACATTTGGCTAATCAAGGGAGGTTGGACCTTATGCTGCATAAAAGTGATAATTTTAATACACTTGTTATGTCTTGATGAAGGGGCTGGATTGTGTAGCCCGAAATGCATCACTGTTGGTGTCATTTTTGGTGATCGTGGTGGATTTTATATGATGAGCCAATAAAGAATTTCCATTTTATAAGAAGCTGGATCCAATTTTTCATTTGGATACTTCACAAGGCCCAGTTCTGGTCTCCTTTCTGTGCTTCTTGAATCGAAGGTAGAGGTGAGCGCTGCAGCTACTTGAACAATTGTTTGTATAAGCGTAGGACATCACGTCCTATATAAACTGGTATCACGTGTTCCGGCCAGCCAATCAGCCTAAGGCTGATAGCTAACATGGCTATGTCATTACACTGAAGGGAATTACTTACCTGAATGTTGATTGGCTGCTTAGGAGGTGCCAAATGTGCGGGTAGGAGACTCGAGCAATGCGACGAGCACACGTGGTATTCGGACGAGTACTGCCACGTGCCGAGCATAGCGATGCTCGAGCCGAACCGGTATTCGGCCGAGCATGCTCGCTCATCACTAATCTGAAGTGAATGGGATATACCGGAGGAAGTAGGTTCGCGCTGGAAGAGCGAGACACAGTCCTTGTGAGGTTTCTGTGCTGCAGAAAAGTCCCTGTAGTGTCCAGTAAGCAATACTGCAGATAGAGGCGGGCTGGTGTGAATTAGTTTGCATTTTTGTGCAAGGTTAGTGTATAGTGTATTCACCTGTATTGGTGCGCTGCTCTTATGGGCTTCGTCACGTCATCGCGTAGTGTGTGAAACGTAAATACAAAATTTCAGCTCAACTTAATTCAGTAAATCCCACATCTAACTGCAGTGTTGAGCGCTGAATATATCTTGATTTTTGTACTGAAATTCGCCACTAAAGGCTTTACCGCATATAACTGCAACAGTGAACACTTAATATATTTGTATTTTTCTACTGATATATGTCACTAAAGGTTTTTCAAGAAATAAGTGTACTAGCGAGTGGCGAATGTATATATTTTTCTACTGCTATACGTGAATAAAGGTTTTTCAATATAAAAGTGCAGCAGCGAATGGCGAATGTATATTTCTTTTCTACTGATATACGTCACTAAAGGTTTTTCAAGATATAAATGCACCAGCGTTTGGCGAATGTATATTTATTTTTCTACTGCTATACGTGAATAAAGGTTTTCAATATAAAAGTGCAGCAGCGAATGGCGAATGTATATATTTTTTTCTACTGATATACGTCACTAAATTTTTTTCAAAATATAAGTGCACCAGCGATTGGAAAATGTATATTTCTTTTTCTACTGCAATACTCCAGTAAAGGCTTTACCAGATATAACTGCAACAGTAAACTGAGAATATGTTTTTCTTGTAGTACTGAAATACGCCCTATAAGCTTTCACCAGAAATAACTGCAGAAGTGACCTGAGAATATATATTTCTTGTTGGACTGAAATAGGCCACTATACGCTTTCACCAGAAATAACTGCTACAGTGCAGTGCATATATATTTTTCTTTTTTTACAGTCATAGGCCCTATACCCTGTCGCCAGAAATAACTGCAGAAGTGACCTGAGAATATATATTTATTGTGGGACGGAAAAAGGCCACTATAAACTTTAACCAGAAAATAATTAAAGAGTGAAGTGCGCATACATTTTTCTTTGTTGAATGAAATACACCCCTATACAGTTTCAACAGAAATCAGTGCAACACTGTAGTGCATATATATATTTTTCTTTTTTTTTTACTGTAATAGGCACCTACACTCTTTCACCAGAAATAACTGCACAGGTGACCCGAGAATATATATTTCTTGTTGGATGGAAAAAGGCCACTATATGCTTTAACCAGAGAAAAAATAAAGAGTAGTGATGAGCGGCAGGTGCCATATTCGATTTCGACGAGATTCGCGAATATTCGAATGAATATTCGTTTCATATTCGTCGAAATCGAATATTAGTAATTTTTCTAGTTATCGCGATTAACATGCGATTTAAATAATCGCATATTGCGATTTGTACTTAAGGCTACTTTCCTATTGGTTTCATATCTAGAATTAGCGAGGATGACGAATATGACGAATGTATTAGTCTATTCCTCAAAGCGAAGATAGCAAGTATTCTACATCTTCGTTTTAGCTACCTATTCGTCAACCTCGCTAATTCTAGCAATCAAATAGGAAGGTTGACTATAGAGACAGCTGTGTTTAATTCGCTATGCGATTTTTTTTTTTTTAATAAATAGAATAATTATAGTAATTATATCAAGTAATATAATTATTCTATTAAAAAAAAAAAAAAATCGCATAGCGAATTAACACAGCTGTCTCTATAGTCAACCTTCCTATTTGATTGCTAGAATTAGCGAGGTTGACGAATAGGTTGCTAAAGCGAAGATGTAGAATACTCGTTATCTTCGTTTTGAGGAATATGACGAATACATTCGTCATATCGCTATTCGCTAATTCTACCAAGCCAACCATAACTTCTGTGCTCATGGGCGTCCCCATCACCATGGGAACGTCTCCATATACTAAAATGTACTGTCGGTTTGAGGAATTACGTTGAAATCGCAATGCGATTAATTCAAGTTATATTAATCGCATTGCGATTTCAACTTAGAGCTGGGTTTATAATGGGTCAGCTTGCTAGAATGAGCGAAGTTAACGAATATGGAATATAGCAGCAGTGCTAAGTTGAATTCGCAATGCGATTACTTCAAGTTAAATTAATCGCATTGCGAATTCAACTTAGCAGTGCTGCTATATTCCATATTCGTTAACTCGTTCATTCTAGCAAGCTGACCATATAAACTCAGCTCTAAGTTGAAATCGTAATGCGATTAATATAACTTGAATTAATCGCATTGCGATTTCAACGTAATTCCTCAAATCCGACAGTACATTTTAGTATATGGAGATTCTCCCATGGATGGGGACGCTCCATGAGCACGGAAGTCGGCAGAAGCGGCAATGGGCACTGACTAGAGCAGCCAGGAAGCCAGGAATCCTCAGGACAGGTAAGAACTACTGTTGGGAAGAGGGAAAGAAAAAAATATAACTAAAAAAAAAAAAAAAAAAAAACGAATATTCGAAATAGCGAATTTATAGCGCTATATTCGAAATATTCGCGAATTAGCGAAGTGCCGATATTCGCTAAAAAAATTCGCTTTTCGAATATTCGCGCTCAACACTAATAAAGAGTGAAGTGCCTATATATTTTTCTTTTCTGAATGAAATATGCCTCTATACGGTTTCAACAGAAATCATTGCAACACTGCAGTGCGTATATATATTTTTCTTTTTTTACAGTTTTTTTTTTGTTCAAATCTTTTTATTTGATTTTCTGAATATGAGTACAACAAAAACAGCATAACACAAAACACAAAACCCTCAGCCCTGCCCACCCCTCCCAACCCCCCAGCTCCATAGTTCAGGTGCAGTCTATCTTGGAAAAAGTTCATAGCAAATGTTGAAGTGTACTACGCCCAACAGTCGTACTTCATGCACTCCTAAAACAGACATACTCTGCCCTTTCGATGTAACCCCGATCACCAAACATTCGTATCTAGTATAATATTTTTCCTGATTCAGAACATTAAACTATGATATGGAAATGTTTAATCCAGGCATACCAGATTTTGTTAAATTTTTTGTTATTCCCTCTTTTTTGATATACATAAGTCTCAAGTTTGACCAAAGTGTGTACTGCCTCAATTAATTCCTGGACCGTCGGAGGATCCGGAGCGATCCATTTAGCTGCTATTCGTTTTCTAGCCTGATACAGGATACGCTGAATTGCCAGCTTAACCTCCCTGGTCCCGGTCAATTCACCTACATAACCTAATACAGTGGAGGAAATAATTATTTGACCCCTCACTGATTTTGTAAGTTTGTCCAATGACAAAGAAATGAAAAGTCTCAGAACAGTATCATTTCAATGGTAGGTTTATTGTAACAGTGGCAGATAGCACATCAAAAGGAAAATCGAAAAAATAACTTTAAATAAAAGATAGCAACTGATTTGCATTTCATTGAGTGAAATAAGTATTTGAACCCTCTAACAAAAAAAGACTTAATACTTGGTGGAAAAACCCTTGTTTGCAAGCACAGAGGTCAAACGTTTCTTGTAATTGATGACCAAGTTTGCGCACATTTTAGGAGGAATGTTGGTCCACTCCTCTTTGCAGATCATCTCTAAATCCCTAAGGTTTCGAGGCTGTCTCTGTGCAACTCTGAGCTTGAGCTCCCTCCATAGGTTTTCGATTGGATTAAGGTCCGGAGACTGACTAGGCCACTCCATGACCTTAATGTGCTTCTTCTTGAGCCACTCCTTTGTTGCCTTTGCTGTATGTTTTGGGTCATTGTCGTGCTGGAACACCCATCCACGACCCATTTTCAGTTTCCTGGCAGAGGGAAGGAGGTTGTCGCTCAGGATTTCACGATACATGGCTCCGTCCATTTTCCCGTTAATGCGAATAAGTTGTCCTGTGCCCTTAGCAGAAAAACACCCCCAAAGCAAAATGTTTCCACCCCATGCTTGACGGTGGGGACAGTGTTTTAGGGGGTCATAGGCAGCATTTTCTTCCTCCAAACACAGCGAGTTGAGTTAATGCCAAAGAGCTCTATTTTGGTCTCATCAGACCACAGCACCTTCTCCCAGTCACTCTCTGAATCATTCAGGTGTTCATTGGCAAACTTCAGACGGGCCTGCACATGTGCCTTCCTGAGCAGGGGGACCTTGCGAGCCCTGCAGGATTTTAATCCATTGCGGTGTAATGTGTTTCCAATGGTTTTCTTGGTGACTGTGGTCCCTGCTAATTTGAGGTCATTAACTAACTCCTCCCGTGTAGTTCTAGGATGCTTTTTCACCTTTCTCAGAACCATTGACACCCCACGAGGTGAGATCTTGCGTGGAGCCCCAGAGCGAGGTCGATTGATGGTCATTTTGTGCTCCTTCCATTTTCGAACAATCGCACCAACAGTTGTCACCTTCTCTCCCAGCTTCTTGCTAATGGTTTTGTAGCCCATTCCAGCCTTGTGCAGGTCTACAATTTTGTCTCTGACATCCTTGGACAGCTCTTTGGTCTTTCCCATGTTGGAGAGTTTGGAGTCTGCTTGATTGATTGATTCTGTGGACAGGTGTCTTTTATACAGGTGACTAGTTAAGACAGGTGTCCTTAATGAGGGTGACTAATTGAGTAGAAGTGTCTAACCACTCTGTGGGAGCCAGAACTCTTAATGGTTGGTAGGGGTTCAAATACTTATTTCACTCAATGAAATGCAAATCAGTTGCTATCTTTTATTTAAAGTTATTTTTTCGATTTTCCTTTTGATGTGCTATATGCCACTGTTACAATAAACCTACCATTGAAATGATACTGTTCTGAGACTTTTCATTTCTTTGTCATTGGACAAACTTACAAAATCAGTGAGGGGTCAAATAATTATTTCCTCCACTGTATACATACGAGAGACGTGATGTTAATCGTAATCCCATAGACCTTTGTAATAAGGTCAACCACGTCAGTCCAGTATCTACGTAAGCGCGGACAATTGCACATCAGGTGTATGAGGTCAGCAGACATGGCTCCACACTTCGGGCATTTATCATCAGAACGAAATCCAATTTTGTATAATAGTGTCGGGGTTCTATACACTCTATGTAACAGTAGTAACTGTGAAACCCTATGAGCCTCACTAACCGCTATATCAGGGAAGTCAGCAAGCACCTTCTCCCAATGATCTCCCCGCAAGTCTGGAATATCTTTTTTCCATTTGTCAAGCAGTTGTAATGGTGTCCTTTTCTGCAGAGCTTCCATTAGGCTGAGATAGTGCAGCGATATCACTCCCCTCGAACACCCACCAGTAGCCGTGAGGTCTATAATCATGTGTTTCTGAGCGAGCATCAGTTTCTCCCGTCGCTCCTGCACCTGTATGGCATGTCGCACTTGCAAATATACATAGAAGAGAGATTTAGGTAGGCTAAACTCCTGTTGTAACTTAGAAAAGTCTTTTAGGGATGTGTCATCGAACAGCTGACATAGCCTGTCTAAGCCATATTTCCTCCAAGCCCTAGCACTGGATACCCTATCAAGTTCAGTATACATAAGATTTGGCCATATGGGGGTAAATTTTGTGTAACCTGTAATTCCTGCCATTTTCCTGGCTTTCCACCACACCTCATGAATCATACCTAATGTTCCATACTTTCGTCCTATGTCCTTGAAAGTACCGTCTTCTAGCGCCGATAATAGACATTTCCTATTAAGCAAGTGTTTCACTATTCTAGTCTTATTTATCTGTTCCTCCTCGCCCCACCCCCTCAAGTGTTGCATTTGGGCTGCCTTCGGGACATGGGCTGACTTCGGGACATGCATATAGTAGTTTAATCCAGCTAATAAAAACTGGCCCCACCCCCATCTCTTCTAATACCAAGAACAAGTATTGCCATTCCACGCTGTCGAATGCCTTGGCCACGTCCAGGACGCGACCGCCGCATTTAAGGCGTGGACCTGGCCCACCTGAATATTTAAGTAAAGTCTCCTGATATTCACCGCAGTTGACATGTTTGGCATAAATCCTGCCTGATCCGAATTGATAAGTGAGGCAATGACTGAGTTCAGACGGTTGGTCAACATTTTTGCCAGTAGCTTAACATCAGCCTGTAACAATAAAATGGGACGATATGATTCCGCCTCTAGAGGGTCTTTGCCCGGTTTTGGTATGACGACTATTATCGCCTCATTCATCGTGTCAGGTAGCTTGCCCTTCATTAAAGCCTTGTTAAATACTTATAATAATTGGGGTAGTAGTACAGGGGCGAATTGTTTATAGAGTTCAGCGGGTAGGCCATCGCCTCCAGGGGCTTTCTTATTAGCCATATCACCCAATGCTACTTCTAGTTCTTTCAGAGTAAAGGGGTTGTCTAAGAGTGTCCTCTGATCTTGATCTAAAGTGGGCAATTATAGGGGTTGGAGGAAATCGTTAATGTCAGCTTCCGAGACTGCAGTCTTAGAAGTATATAGATTTTGATAAAACCGCATCAAAACCTGAGATATTTTCTCTGTGGTCACCTGTACCGTGACATCTGTGTCACGCAGCGCCGCAAAATAGTTAGATTGCTGCTGGGCCCTAGTGATCAAAGCCAACATTTTGCAAGCCTTTTCCCCTTCCTCATAATAAGTTTGTTTCAGAAAGAATCGTTTATTATGAGCATTCCGAAGCAAGCAATCATCCAATTGCCGTTGCGCCTCACTCCATTGAGACTCATGCTCTAGTGAAGGATTTTCTATATATCTACCCTCGGCTGTCTCCACTGCCAAAAACAGCTTCCTAGTTAAAGCACTGTTTTCCCTCTTACGTCCATTTATTTTTGCAGCCAGTATCCCCCGCAAGAATGCCTTCATTGCATCCCACACCACCGTCCTAGAGGTAGTTGGCAGGTTGCGATCAAAAAACTCAATAAGAGCTTCCTTCACGTCAGTTAAATAAACCAGGACGTTCAGCCAGTAGGGATTCAGTTTCCAACAGTTAAATCTGCGTGACACAGGCGGCAACATTTGAAAAGTCGCCACAACCGGCGAATTGTCAGAGATTCGTCTAGGCAGGTATGTAATGTCTGTAGAGGGGGGCTCCTGAGATCATTTCTCTGCTCTCCAATCCTCCCCACCTCCTGTTGACTTTCAAAGGCAGAAGTCCGCAAATCAGAACAGCAGAGGACCTACACACTGGGCACCGAGACAAGCCAGGACATGTCTGCTGTTTCCCTCTATTCAATCCTCCCCAGAACAAAGGACACATGAGGGGAGGGGTTAGTTGCTCAGCAACAGCCTGTGTACTGCCCCTTCCCTCTCAGGCCGGCCCCTCCCGGGACCTTTGTAAGGGTTTGGGGAAGGCTGCATTTCTCGCTCTTCCTCGCTGAATGGTTGACGAGAGGCTGCGCTGAGGCCGGTCTCTGTCTGTGGATTCAAAGGATACAGACTTAATCCTTCCTGTTCTGCTCCACTGCTGCTGGAAAGCCTGCTGGGATCTTTTGTTCTACCCTTACTGGATGTACTCACACGGTGCCTGGTTACCTGTTGGATTACCTCTTGCTACACCTCTGACCCCTGGACTACTAGCCTTGTGACTCTGGATCTATGGATCTACTCCTTCCTTGGCCCGTTGCCTACCTTCTGGGTGGACCCTCCCTGTGGCCTGCAACCCCCCAGGACCTAACGCTGGCCTTTGTACCTTGCTTTGTACACCTGCATTCCCCAATAAACACCCCGCACGCCAGGTTCCGTGTGATTTGCCTCTGTGTATTCTCTCTGCGCTCCTAGTTCGCCACAACTGGTTGGCAGCAGCGGGACGAGAGCACAGGAGATGGCAGATGAGAGCCTACACAGCAGGGACACAATGGGTGCCCCACAATACCACAATTGGACGGTCAGCAGTCTACAGGAGAAGGCCAGGAAGTTGGGTCTCTGCTACAAGGGACTTTCTAAGGAACAGCTGGTCAGGTTGCTAGAGAAAGCCGGCCAGCAGGGAGAGCTAGGTGCTGACATTGTTCGATCACATCCCAGGGAAGAGGTGCCATGGCTCCCTGTTCCTGCCAGTAAGAGCCCGTGGGTTGTCTGGTATGAGGAAGAGATGGCCATTCTGGGGGAGGATGCAACACCGGAAAGGAAACTTGCAGCCATTGAGAAGGCACAAAAAAGGCAGCAAGATTGAGAAGCGGCAAACACTCGTGCTGCTGTCCCTGTGCCGGCGGTGGGGGAGACCCTAAGGTTTTCCCGCAAAGACTTCAAGCCCTTCCAGGAAAAAGGCCTACCGAATGCTGGACCCGGCAAAGAAAAGGAACTATAATGATATCCGGAGGGCAGTGCTGGACTATTATGCTGTGTCACCAGATGCCTATCGTGCCCAGTTCAGGAGCACACCCAGTCTTCAAGAGAACTCCTTTAAAATGTATGCGCACAAAATATCTCTAGCTTGTCGCCGGTGGCTGGAAGGGGAGAATGCGCTCTCCCCAGAACAGATAATCCAAGCTTTTTTAAAGGAACAATTCTTGTACAAATGCCCCTCTGAGATTCGTCAGTGGGTGCGAGAAAGAAAACCAGCCACTCTGGTTGAAGCGGCAGACTTAGCGGATGAGGCTCTTATAATTAATCCGCAATGGAAGAAAATGGCTGCTGAGGGGCCACGGCCTTCCAGTATTTCGGCCTCTCCCCCCTCACCATATATGCCCCCGCACCGCAGAGTGGGTCACCTACCAGCACCCCTCTCTCAACCAGCGCCTGCACATAATGAACCGTAATTCCCCACTGCGGTTCTCCAGGCCTATCTCGGATCGACGCTGCTTTGGCTGTGGGCAAAATGGACATTATCAGGCTAGCTGTCCAAATAAGAGGAAGGACAATATGGCCAAAACCCCAAGGCCGGTACACTACCTAGACATGTACCAAGCACCCGAGGACCTGCCACCCCCCCAGCAGACTGGAGTATCCTCGAATCCGATAGTGATATGCTCCCTGGGGTCTTCGGCCTACAACCTTTAAAGGCTGATGCATTGGTGACCCGGGAGAAGCACTTGCAAGAAGTTGTCGTGGATGGGCAAAGAGCTGTTTGATTTCGAGACTCTGGCGCATTCCTCACAATTGTGGACCCTCGAATGGTGCGGCCGGGGGCGATCCACAAGGTCCTGGTGTGATCATACAATTTGCTGGGGGCACCATGCGTTTCATCCCTCTGGCCATCTTCGATGGACTAGGACCTAAACGCTGCCAGGTGGGGGTGATGGGAGGACTGCCAGCAGATGTACTCCTTGGAAATGACGTGGGCGATCTCAGGTGTCATTTTGTTGGTGCAGTCACGCGGAGACAGGGACTCCAGGACGCAGCTAGGAGAGAAGTGGACCCCCTGCCAAAAGATGACATCCTCCTCCCAGTGGTGAGTGAACCTTCCTCTGTTTCTGCCGCGAGTGGGGTGACCTGCGATCAGGACCAGTTTAAAAAGGAACTAGCCACAGACACTACTTTGACAGGTTTATGGACAAGGGTAGGGACAGCTAACCAAGGGGCGGATGAAAAGATACTGAAGGAAAATGGTTTATTGTACAGAACGGTGGAGACAATTGTGGAGGGACAACCCCAGACAGTTAACAAGCAGCTGATACTTCCTCAGCGGTTCCGGGCCCAGCTCCTACACCTTACCCACGACATTCCCATAGCCGGGCACCAAGGAAAGAGGCGGACTGAGAAACGACTAGCACAGGCCTTCTATTGGCCCGGGATTTCCCAATCTGTTGCACACTTCTGCTGAACCTGTGACATTTGTCAACGACGTGGGAGAGCTGGAGACCATCCCAGAGCTCCCTTCCACCCAATGCCTATCATTGAGGAGCCCTTCCAGAGGGTGGCTGTTGACATCCTGGGTCCTCTGGCCCGCCCCAGCAAATCCGGGAAGCGTTATATTCTGAAAATTGTGGACTATGCTACACGTTACCCAGAAGCTGTGGCCTTGTCTAGTATTACAGCACCCAAAGTGGCCGAAGCCTTGGTCACTGTCTTCACAAGAGTAGGATTTCCATCCGAAATTTTATCCGATCAGGGGAGCCAATTTATGTCAAACCTAGTGCAGTCGCTCTGGCACACCTGTGGGGTGCGAGCCATTAGAACTACCCCCTACCACCCACAGACAAACGGACTCTGTGAACGCTTCAACGGCACTTTAAAAACCATGCTGCGGGCCTTTGTGGATACAGAACCTGACTGGGAATGATACCTGCCCCATCTACTTTTTGCGTACCGTGAGGTGCCCCAGGAATCCACTGGGTTCTCTCCCTTTGAATTACTGTATGGGAGGAAGGTCCGAGGACCCTTGAACCTGCTGAAAGAGTACTGGGAGGGGCAACTTCCAGAGACTGGGGCCCCTGTTATACCCTACATATTGGAATTACGTGAAAGACTGAGCACGCTAGCGGGCTTCGCTTCTGATCATCTCAACGCTGCCCAAACCCTGCAAAAGACTTTGTATGACCGAAAAGCCCGCACCTGGGAGTTTATAGAGGACCAACGGGTGCTCATGAATGTCCCAAACCCCCAGAACAAGCTGCAGTCCACCTGGGAAGGCCCCTAACAGATTCTTCGGAAACTAAATGACACCAACTACACTCTTGCATTAGATGACCGCGGAAAGCGACAAAAGACTGTTCATGTAAATAAGATCAAGGAATACCATGACAGGAGCCTACCAATCCTTGCTATTTGCCCTCTGTTCTCTGAGGAGGAAGGGGACACTCTACCAGATCTTATAGAAGCCACCCGCAACCAAGCAAATGTAAGCAAAGTCCCGCTGGGCCCACAACTGAATAAAGGGCAACAGGAAGACATAAGGCCTATCCTCAACCAGTATGGGCCAATTTTCTCCTCACTGCCCGGAAGGACTACAGTGGCCACCCATCACGTGGAGACTTTGGGGACCCAACCTATTCAACAGGCCCCTTATTGAGTCCCGTAATCTGTCCGAAATACTATTAGATTGGATCTGGATGAAATGTTAAAATTGGGAGTCATTCAGCCCTCCAGGAGCCCCTGGGCCTCCCCTGTCGTCCTAGTCCCTAAATAAGACGGCAATATAAGATTCTGCGTGGACTATCGGCACCTCAATGACCATACTGTCAGTGACGCTTATCCCATGCCCCGTATCGATGACTTGCTTGACCGACTGGCTGGGGCCCGGTATGTCACCACTTTGGACCTGAGCAAGGGCTATTGGCAAATTCCCTTAACAGCATGAGGTAGGGAACGCTCTGCCTTTATAACCCCCTTTGGGCTATATGAATTCCTAAACATGCCCTTTGGAATGAAGAACACCCCTGCCACTTTTCAGAGAACTGTGGACCAACTTCTGCACAGCTGCCAAGACTTTGCCTGTGCTTATCTGGATGACATTGCCATCTTTAGTGAGACTTGGGAGGAGCATCTCCAGCATGTCAGCATAATTTTAGAAAAAAAATTCTGGTGCCAACCTCACCATCCGACCAGATAAGTGTCAAATAGGAATGGCAGAGGTACAATACTTAGGTCACCGAGTGGGAGGGGGTAGGCTTCTCCCAGAGCCCGCTAAAATAGAAGCTATTAGGGACTGGCCTATTCCCCAGACTAAGAAACAAGTCCTGGCATGTCTGGGAACTGCTAACTACTATCGAAAATTTGTTCCTCATTTCAGCACAATAGCCAAACCCCTGACGGACCTCACCAAGAAGACAATGCCCCGACTGGTAAGGTGGACCCCGGCCTGCCAAACATCCTTCCAACAGCTGCAAGATGCCCTCACCCATGACCCTGTCCTAGCAGCACCAAACTACAAGCGAAGATCCATTGTGCAGACTGACGCTTCTATGTATGGCCTGGGGGCCGTTCTCAGCCAAGTAAACGATGATGGGGAGGAACACCCGGTCGCCTTCCTTAGCAGGAAACTATTTACAGGGAGGTGGCCTATGCCACCATTGAAAAAGAATGTTTGGCTGTGGTATGGGTGCTGAAGAAGTTGCAGCCATACCTGTACGGACGTGAATTTACAGTGGTGACCGACCATAATCCCCTCACTTGGCTTAGTCGAGTTTCAGAGGATAATGGATGCTTGCTGCGGTGGAGCCTAACACTACAGCCTTACAACTTCACTATCCAATATTAGAGATGGCCCGAACTATCTGCCGGCGAACAGTTCCCGGCGAACATAGCTTGTTCGCGTTCGCCTCAACGGGCGAACACATGCGATGTTCGGTCCGCCCCCTATACATCATCATTGAGCAAACTTTGACCCTGTACCTCAAAGTCAGCAGACACATTCCAGCCAATCAGCAGCATACCCTCCCTCCCAGACCCTCCCACCTCCTGCACAGCATCCATTTTAGATTCATTCGGAATTTGCAGTCTTAGTGAGAGGAGGGAGAGTGTAGTTGCTGCTGATTTAATAGGGAAATTGATAGCTAGGCTAGTGAATTCAGTGTCCACTCCAGTCCTGAAAGACTCATCTGATCTCTGCTGTAAGGACAGCGTCCTGACAGCACCCCAAAAAGCCCTTTTAGGGCTGCAACATTAGTGTGCTTTTTTTCCTTTATATACATATTGCAGTTGCCTGGCCTGCCTGTGTGTGAGGAGCTGCAGGCCCACAGACTGTAGTGTGCCCACTGCCAGTGCACACCCCTGTCATCCCGTGTGGCACAGGACTTTGCATCAAAAAAGGCATTTCATATTTACACTTTAATCTAAGGTTAGTTGACTGCCAGTGTGTGTCAGGCCGACTTCCACTGACTGTAGTGTGCCCACTGCCAGTGCCCACCCCTGTCATCCCGTGTGGCACAGTACTTTGCATCAAAAAAGGCATTTAATTTTTACACTTTAGTGTAATTTCAGTTGCTTGCCTGCTGCTAGTGTGTGTCAGGCCCACTTCCACTGACTGTAGTGTGCCCACTGCCAGTGCCAACAACTGATACCGGGTGGCACAGTAGCTTGCCGATAAATAAGGCATTTAATTTTTAGACAGTAGTCTAAATTCAGTTGCTTGCCTGCTGCCAGTGTGTGTCAGGCCCATCTTCACTGACTGTAGTGTGCCCACTGCCAGTGCCAACCACTGATACCGGTTGGCACAGTAGCTTGCCGATAAATAATGCATTTAATTTTTAGACAGTAGTCTAAATTCAGTTGCTTGCCTGCTGCCAGTGTGTGTCAGGCCCACTTCCACTGACTGTAGTGTGCCCACTGCCAGTGCCAACCACTGATACCGGGTGGCACAGTAGCTTGCCGATAAATAAGGCATTTAATTTTTAGACAGTAGTCTAAATTCAGTTGCTTGCCTGCTGCCAGTGTGTGTCAGGTCCACTTCCACAGACTGTAGTGTGCCCACTGCCAGTGCCCACCACTCATACCGGGTGGCACAGTAGCTTGCCGATAAATAAGGCATTTCATTTTTAGACAGTAGTCTAATTTCAGTTGCTTGCCTGCTGCCAGTGTGTGTCAGGCCCACTTCCACTGACTGTAGTGTGCCCACTGCCAGTGCCCACCACTCATACCGGGTGGCACAGTAGCTTGCCGATAAATAAGGTATTTCATTTTTAGACAGTAGTCTAATTTCAGTTGCTTGCCTGCTGCCAGTGTGTGTCAGGCCCACTTCCACAGACTGTAGTGTGCCCACTGCCAGTGCCCACCACTCATACCGGGTGGCACAGTAGCTTGCTGATAAATAAGGCATTTAATTTTTAGACAGTAGTCTAATTTCAGTTGCTTGCCTGCTGCCAGTGTGTGTCAGGCCCACTTCCACAGACTGTAGTGTTCCCACTGCCAGTGCCCACCACTCATACCGGGTGGCACAGTAGCTTGCCGATAAATAAGGCATTTCATTTTTAGACAGTAGTCTAAATTCAGTTGCTTGCCTGCTGCCAGTGTGTGTCAGGCCCGCTTCCACTGACTGTAGTGTGCCCACTGCCAGTGCCCACCACTCATACCGGGTGGCACTTATCTAAAAAAATGACAGGCAGAGGCAGGCCACCCCGCAGGGGCCGTCGTGGTCGTGGTGCTGTGATTTCCACTGTCCCTGGAATAATGCCCAGTGTTCAGAGGCCACGTACCCTGAACCCGAAAAATTCTGAGGAAATAGTTGACTGGCTTAGACAGGACACCCAATCTTCAACAGCTTCCGCTAAGAACCTTGACGCACCATCCTCCTCCAGCTCAGCTTCGGTCACCTGCTCTCAAGTTACCACGCACCCGCCCGTCGCCACCACCACCACTACCACCACAGCCACCACAGCCGCTTCACTTGATCCGTCAGAGGAGTTATTTACACATCAGTTGGATGCAATTAGTGATGCGCAACCATTATTGCCAGATGATGTAGATTACGGGGATATGTCTCAGTCAGGCAGGATTACACACATGAACATACAGTGTGATGATGATGATGATGATGTTGTACCCGCTGCTGCTTCCTTTGCTGAGGTGTCAGATACAAGTGAAGCGGTTGATGATGACGATGTGTCCACGGATGCCACGTGGGTGCCTGCTCGAAGAGAAGAAGAGGGGAAAGTTCAGAAGGGGAGACAGAGAGAATGAGGAGACGAGTTGGAAGCAGGGGAGGTCGTCGCAAGGAGTTAGTGGCACAGTCAGACAGCATGTATCGGCACCTGGGGTCAGCCAGACAGCACGCCAGTCAACGCATGCTGTTGCCACCACCAGAATGCCGTCATTGCAAAGGTCAGCAGTGTGGCATTTTTTGTGTGTCTGCTTCTGATAAAAGCAATGCCATTTGCAACCTGTGCCAAAAGAAACTGAGTCGTGGGAAGTCCAACACCCACCTTGGTACAACTGCTCTGCGAAGGCACATGATCTCACATCACAAACGCCTATGGGATCAACACATGAGTACAAGCAGCACACAAACTCAAAGTCACCATGCTCCTCCTGGTCCAGCATCTTCAGCCACGTCAACCACTGCTGTCCTCCCTGCCCCCTCTCAACCACCCGCCACTCCATCTCTCACCTTCAGCAGTTCCTGCTCATCTGCCCACAGTCAGGTGTCTGTCAAGGACATGTTTGAGCATAAGAAGCCAATGTCACAAAGTCACCCCTTGCCCGACGACTGACAGCTGGCTTGACAGAACTCTTAGCCCGCCAGCTTCTACCATACCAGCTGGTAGAGTCTGAGGCCTTCAAAAAATTTGTCGCTATTGGGACACCACAGTGGAAGGTACCCGGACAAATTTTTTTTCAAAAAGGCAATCCCAAACCTCTACCATGTCATTGAAAAGGAAGTCATGGCATCTCTGGCATACAGTGTTGGGGCAAGGGTCCATCTGACCACTGATACCTGGTCTGCAAAGCACGGTCAGGGCAGGTATATCACGTATACTGCGCATTGGGTCAACCTGCTGACGGCTGACAAGCATGGAATGCGTGGCTCCGCAGCGGAGTTGGTGACACCACCACGACTTGCAGGCAGACCTACTGCCACCTCCTCTACTCCTACTTCATCCTCTTCTATATCCTCCTCGGCTGAGTCCTCTTCTGCTGCGGCGTCTGGCTGCACATCAACTGATTCCCCCAGCTCCCCAGGGGCTATTCCACATCCCGGATACGACAGTGTCACGCTATCTTGGAGTTGACTTGCCTGAAAGCAGAGAGCCACACAGGACCAGCACTCCTGTCCGCCCTGAACGCACAGGTGGATCAGTGGCTGACCCCGCACCAACTGGAGATCGGCAAAGTGGTGTGTGACAATGGAAGCAATCTGTTGGCGGCATTAAATTTGGGCAAGTTGTCACATGTGCCGTGCATGGCACATGTGTTGAATCTCATCGTACAACGTTTTGTGTCTAAGTACCCAGGCTTACATGACGTCCTCAAGCAGGCCAGGAAGATGTGTGGCCATTTCAGGCGTTCCTACACGGCCATGGCGCACTTTTCCGATATTCAGCGGCGAAACAACATGCCAGTGAGGCGCTTGATATGCGACAGCCCGACACGTTGGAATTCAACACCTAATGTTCGACCACCTGCTCCAACAAGAAAAAGCCGTCAACAAGTATTTGTATGACCGGGGTGCTAGGACAGCCTCTGCGGAGCTGGGAATCTTTTTGCCACGTTACTGGACACTCATGCGCCATGCCTGTAGGCTCATGCGTCCTTTTGAGGAGGTGACAAACCTAGTCAGTCGCACTGAAGGCACCATCAGCGACCTCATCCCATTTGTTTTCTTCCTGGAGCGTACCCTGCGAAGAGTTCTGGATCAGGCTGTAGATGAGCGTGAAGAGGAAGAGGAAGAGTTTTGGTCACCATCACCACCAGAAACAGCCTTGTCATCATCGCTTGCCGGACCTGCAGCAACGCTGGAAGAGGAGTATGAGGAAGAGGAGTCAGAGGAGGAATGTGGCGGCTTTGAGGAGGAGGAAGACCAACCACAGCAGGTACCCCAGGGTGCTCGTTGTTGTCACCTATCTGGAACCCATGGTGTTGTACGTGGCTGGGGGAAGAACAGACCGTCAATGACATCAGTGAGGACGAGGAACGGGAAATGAGTAGCTCTGCATCCAACCTTGTTCAAATGGGGTCTTTCATGCTGTCATGTCTGTTGAGGGACCCACATATAAAAAGGATAAAGGAGAACGATCTGTACTGGGTGGCCACGCTACTAGACCCCGGTATAAGCAGAAAATGGCAGAAATGTTACCAAATTGCCAAAAGTCGGAAAGGATGCAGCAGTTCAAAACCAAACTAAAAAATATGCTTTACACAGCTTATAAGGGGATGTCACAGCACAACAGGAATCTAACAGGGAAGAGGTGAGTGTAATCCTCCTCCTACCACGGCGGCAAGGACTGGACGATTTACAGATGTGTTGTTGATGGAGGACATGCGGAGCTTTTTCAGTCCTACTCATCGCCACAGCCCTTCGGGATCCAGCCTTAGAGAACGACTCGACCGACAGGTAGCAGACTACCTCACCTTAACAGCAGATATCGACACTCTGAGGAGCAATGAACCCCTTCACTACTGGGTGTGCAGGCTTGACCTGTGGCCTGAGCTATCCCAGTTCGCGATAGAACTTCTGGCCTGCCCTGCTTCAAGTGTCCTGTCAGAAAGGACCTTCAGTGCAGCAGGAGGCATTGTCACTGACAAGAGAAGTCGCCTCGGTCAAAAAGTGTTGATTACCTCACCTTCATAAAGATGAATGAGGCATGGATCCCGAAGGGACTGACAGTGGGGGATACGTTTGACTAACAAAAGGCCTGATTACATGCCTTGGCCTCAAAATGGTCCCCACGCTGATATATTTAATGTCTGCATACCGGATGACTTTCGTGAATTCTCCACCACCAACTAGGGTTCAAGCCGCAATGTTTTAGTCACTTTTCTGCCTGGAAAACATAAATTTTTCCGGCCGCTGCTACAATAGCGGCTGCAACAATGCCATTATTTTTCAGGCATGTGTACATGCCTAATTTTTCTGTCCTATGGTGCAGCACTGTGGCTGCAAAAACAAACCAAAAAAAAAGGCACATACAAGTGTCAATTCCCCTTCATGATCGTTACCTTGTTGTGGTGAAGGGGCTTGCGTATCACAATGAAGCAATCATCACCTCTATAAGTGTGTTGGCAATGTTGCCACACCCCAGATGATAAGGCCGTTGCTTCATTATGGTCAGACCAAAAGCGATCGGACGGCTGGATAATATTTCATAGAAAAACATTAATTTACCTTTTTTTTATATGTTGTATGGGTTTTTAATACATAAAATAAAAAATCATAATAAAGTCTCTTAATAGTTTATTAGAAATGATGCAGGCAATTAAAAAAAATCCCCATCAATTCCAATACAAAGCAAGTACAGAGCTCAGAACTAAATTATTTCATGATGTCGTAATGGTTCGCTAATTCGACAATGGTTAATCAATTCGACCGGATAGGGTCCGTAACAGGGATTAAACTGATAGGAATAGTACTAGTTAAGACACCACTCATATAGGGTGTCACAGCACATTGCTCTGTGCACGCGCAGTACCCCAATTTGGGAGTAAGAGGACCGACCAAGCTGCTTTTTCCATCTCCCGGTTCCTGAAATCAATTCAGTTTGGTGTATGAGAGTTTGGTCTGTCACTGTGAAGGCAGTCGAAGGTACCCGGCTAAATTTTTTTTCACAAAAGGCAATCACTGATATGGGACGTAACAGGGATAAAACTGATGAGAATAGTACTACAGAAAATACCACTCATATCGGGTGTGACAGAAAATTGCATGGCTCAGACGCAGTGACCGTGGATTAAAACAGAGTGGAGGGAGCCAGAGTTTTTTAACCATCTCCCGTTCGAAAAATCTATTCAATAAATGGCCCCTAGATTGGGGACGTTAGAGGGATTAAACTGATGAGAATAGTACTACAGAAAATACCACTCATATCGGGTGTGACAGTAAATTGCACGGCGCAGACGCAGTGACCGTGGATTAAAACAGAGTGGAGGGAGCCAGCGTTTTTTTAACCATCTCCCCGTTCGAAAAATCTATTCAATAAATGGCCCCCAGATTGGGGACGTTAAAGGGATTAAACTGATGAGAATAGTACTACAGAAAATACCACTCATATAGAGTGTGACATTAAATTGCACGGCGCAGACGCAATGACCGTGGATAAAAACAAAGGGGAGGGAGCTAGCGTTTTTTTTAACCATCTCCCCGTTCGAAAAATCAATTCAGTTCACCTTTTGGGGACCCTTGGTGTTGTACGTGGCTGGGTGGAGGAAGAAACCTTCAATAACATCACCGGGACGTGGCTAGCTTGGTATCAAACCTTGTGAAAATTCGGAGTTTGCGGTTGTGCAAATGAACTGTTTGCGGTGCATTAAAAGGGGAGTTTGCTCTGTCAATGTCTGTGAAGCGGGCGTAACCCTTACACTACCTGATCGATACAACATCATACCTGATCGTATACACACACTGGATGTTTTAAAGCACGTTATTCCAAACAATTTAGGAATGTTAGTTGATTTATGCCCTTTATGGATTAAAACCCGACTCTGTGTCCACTACGTAATTTTCCATGGGAGTTTTGCCATAGATCCCCCTCCAGCATGCCACATTCCAGGTGCTAGACCCCTTGAAACAACTTTCCCATCACTATTGTGGCCAGAAAGAGTCCCTGTGGGTTTTAAAATTCGCCTGCCAATTGAAGTCTATGGCGGTTCGCCCGGTTCGCCCGTTCGCGAACATTTGTGGAAGTTCGCGTTCGCTGTTCGCGAACGGAAAATTTTATGTTCGCGACATCACTATCCAATATAGGCGAGGTGGCCAGCACCAAAATGCAGATGGGTTATCCCGTCAGGAGGATCGGTAATCGTTAGGGGTGCCTGGCCCATATAACAGCCAGGGGACCGATAAGGACCCCTGGCTGGTACATGTTCAAAAGGGGGGAGGGATTGTAGAGGGGGGCTCCTGAGATCATTTCTCTGCTCTCCAATCCTCCTCACCTCCTGTTGACTTTCAAAGGCAGAAGTCCGCAAATCAGAACAGCAGAGGACCTACACACTTGGCACCTAGACAAGCCAGGACATGTCTGTTGTTTCCCTCCATTCAATCCTCCCCAGAACAAAGGACACATGAGGGGAGGGGGTTAGTTGCTCAGCAACAGCCTGTGTACTGCCCCTTCCCTCTCAGGCCGGCCCCTCCCGGGACCTTTGTAAGGGTTTGGGGGTAGGCTGCATTTCTCGCTCTTCCTCGCTGAATGGTTGACGAGAGGCTGCGCTGAGGCCGGTCTCTGTCTGTGGATTCAAAGGGATACAGACTTAACCCTTCCTGTTCTGCTCCACTGCTGCTGGAAAGCCTGCTGGGATCTTTTGTTCTACCCTTACTGGATGTACTCACACGGTGCCTGGTTACCTGTTGGATTACCTCTTGCTACACCTCTGACCCCTGGACTACTAGCCTTGTGACTCTGGATCTACTCCTTCCTTGGCCTGTTGCCTACCTTCTGGGTGGACCCTCCCTGTGGCCTGCAACCCCCCAGGACCTAACGCTGGCCTTTGTACCTTGCTTTGTACACCTGCATTCCCCAATAAACACCCCGCACGCCAGGTTCCGTGTGATTTGCCTCTGTGTATTCTCTCTGCGCTCCTAGTTCGCCACAATGTCATCTAATAAATACCCCATACCTTCATTGCCCAGAATGAAGTCAATTCTGGACAAGGAACCATATGTGCTGGACAGGAGAACTGTTTGGTGTTAGGGTACCTTAACCTCCAGAAGTCCAGTATAGAGGCCTCCTGTTATAGTCTGCCAAATGGAGTGAGACCGCTGCTGACAACCTGTGGAGAAGCATGAAATTTATCAAGTGCCAAACAAGGCACGGTATTGAAATCGCCTAAAACAATCATGGGGATATTGGGTCTTTCCGCTATCAGAGAAATTATGGTTTTCATCACCTGAGAGGAGTATGGCGGAGGGATATAGACACCAATAATCACGCATTCTACACAAAAACAAACATAGAAAGAGAAAAGAAAAACAACAAACACAAACCTGTCAAAACCACCAGCACCCTGGTCCAGTCAGAGCTTCTAGTGGTGAGGCGTGGCACAATCTAGCAAGCAGAATTATACCCTGCCCACCAAAGTACACAACACATTTGCATCTCACTCTCCGCACTATCCCTGAAATAGTCCACCTGGTATACAGCAAACCCAACTTATAAACAAAATGAACAGGATATCAAAAGAAACCCATCTAACTGGAACAGTATATTCTGAACAATAAAACAGGTAACCTCGTGCATGCGATTGCCTCATCTCTCAGACATTCTGGCTCGTACACTCAGTTTACTCATACAGACACAGTAGGCCATATTAACCGCCACTCAATCAGCATCCGCCTGTGGTTCAGCATTTCTCAGTTGATTTTCATGGCTGTCCAACCATCTGAGAGCCTCCTTAGGGTCTTCAAAGAAGCTGGTCCTCCCCATGGCAACCACCCTTAGCCGTGCCAGATACATCATCGAGTAGGGGACATTCAGGCTGCGCAGTCGCTTTTTTATGTCGAGGAACCGCGCCCTCTGTTTTTGGACCTCCATAGAGTAATCCGGGAACAGCAACACCCTTTGGCCATAAATGCGTAGATCAGGTAATTTGCTGGCTTTTCTCAGGAGTATGTCTCTGTCCTTGTAATGAAGAATTTTCATAAGAACCGGCCTGGGAGGAGCGCTCGGTGGCAATGGTCTGGTAGGGACCCTGTGGGCCCTCTCGATCGCAAATAGAGGCGTTAAAGTCTTATTTCCAAAGGTTTCTCTCGCCCACTTCTCAAAATATTCAGTTGGGTTATTCCCCTCAGCTTTCTCTGGTACTCACACTATGCGGACATTGTTTCTACGGGAGCGTTTTTCTAAGTCGTCCTGCTTAGCCATTAAAAGAGATATTTTTGTGGTATGAGAAGCAGAGTCTCGCTTGAGAGAAGGTATAATGTCCTCAATTTCCCCCACTCGCCCCTCCAAGGCTGTTGTGCGGTCTGCCAAGCGTTTTAAATCATGACGCACTATGGACACATCTTCCTTTATGGAGCCCACTTGCATCCTCAGGGCCATTAATGACCTTCCACATTTAGTGATGGCTTTAAGCACATCTTTAAGAGTAGGATCCTCTATGTCTGAGTCCATAATGTCCGCGCAGGCGGTTTCAGAACTAGGCTGCAGTGCGTCATACCTGTTACGGCCATGAGGAGACCCAGCCTTCATCCCGTCTCATTCCTCCTCACTGTCCGGGTCAGCATGAGGCGATGGTCTGTCTCGTCTTCCACCCGGATCTGTGGGGCACGGGGGTTCTGTAGCATGTGCAAATCTCCCCAGCTTGGCAGTCGCCTCCCGCTGTATGTCTTTCGCGCGGTCACTGCGCCGCGGCGTGTCGGGTCCGGCGCCATCTTGCAGCTCCTTGTGTGATCCCTTGGTGTCTCTTTTCGGGGCCATCCTAACTCACAGGTTAGCAGAAGCGGACCAAAACTCGGACTGCCAGATGTCAGCTGTGTCAAGAGTGCAATCTTGCCCGGTAAATGTCGGGTATAGGGGTTCTATTTAGCATAATATGACGAGATAGTGCGGGAGCCCTGCACAGCACGTCTGCTCACATGCTCAGTCGGCCACGCCCCTTCTTTTTTTTATTGTAACACCCTTTCACCAGAAATACCTGCACAGGTGACCCGAGAATATATATTTCTTGTTGGAAGGAAAAAGGCCACTATACACTTTAACCAGAAAACAATTAAAGAGTCAAGTGCGTATATATTTTTCTTATAGTACTGAGATACGACCCTATACGCTTTCACCAGAAATGACTGCAAATGTGCAGTGCGTTTGTATATTTTGTGTATTACTGAAATACCGCCCTAAACTCTTTCACCAAAAGTGACTGCAAACATGCAATGCATTTATATTTTTGTGTATTACTGAAATACTGCCCTGTACTCTTTCACCAGAACTGACTGCAAATGATTTTAGCGTAAATAACAACAAAAGTGACCTGCATATATATTTAGCCACAGATAAAAGCCACTAAACGCTTTTCAATATAGCACTTGCCACCCAATAACTAATTGCTGGAATGACATAGCCGTATTATGAGACTATCTGGATCCCCAAGTAATGTTTTCCTGAACTTGTAAATCGCTTTTTCACAATGAGGATTTTCCTATTACTGTCCCTAGCATCTGCACACATCTCTCCCTGCCTGTGAAATGATTCCTCACACTATCCTTTCCCTGCACTAGTAAATCGCTTCTGTTTTTTCCAACAGTTTTTCTTTCACTCTCCTAGCGCCTGCATACACCTTTTTCCCTGCTCAAAGTATGACTGTGAATGGCAGAATCTAAGATGGCCAACGTATTTATAGGGCTGTGACATCACCGGGCTGGCTGGCTGCTGATTGGCTGCATGCATGGAATTATGGGTCATCCCGCCTTCCCAGAGTTCGTTGCCCCATGTCCTCATATGTGTAGCTGCAATTTTAGCCACCATTGAAGCTGCCATGTTAGGAATAATTACAATTCATTAACACGAGCGCAAGGAAATTTGTATTTGTTGCTGAATCAAATTTTTCCTGAAATTCTAAACGAATTCCCATTTGTCAGCTTCGATTCTCTCATCTCTAGTTGGGGCCAATAAGCCACATGTTCTTTTCTAGAAAAAGAAAAATCACTGTTACAAACATGAGGTCAGCCACATTTCTCTCTGGTCCTTATTATTTCAGCAGCTCTGCTAGCAAAGATTAGGGTTTATAGTAGAAAGTAAACATCAATGTAAACTTGTAAATGGGTTTAAATGGTTCATTTTTCTGAAATAACATATAGGAAGCAAATGTGCCATCTTTATGTTGATTATCAAAAGAAAACTCCCTTAATGAGCAAATTTAACCTTGCGGTCATTTCATAAATATTAATTGTCTAGCAATTTGAAACTCACTGTAGCATTACTTGTACTGTAGCAGATCAGTCATTGTTATCCATGTTTCCATGGTAACCATGTAGCAAAAGACAAAAAGCCAGACAGTACTGTTATTCGAACAAAGCAGCCTGTATTTTAATGTCAATTAAAATGTTTCATGGCCAGGGGTCTGTAGCAAATGAGAAGTGTCAGAAAACCACTATTAGCTTAAAAAAGAAGAGAAATAGTATGAAACACAACAATCTGGAACACTGCCAATAAGTGAGGGCCGATGCCTACCACTGCAGAAGAGGGGGAGAGACAAATTAGCAGGGTTGTTCATCAGCACGCTCTCCCTGCTAAAACAAGATCTATTTTTACTAGCTGGAGAATAAAGCAATGAAGCATAAAATTGACCAGTCATTTATCCACAGGACACATTGCTTTTGGGTTTTCATTCATGTCTGCCAAAAATTTGCTGTCTTTTAAAAGTTTAATCCAAAGACAAACTCATTTCTATACACTGCTACTTTTCTAAGTCATAAGACCAAAGAATGAGCCAGCTGACTTAAAGTTTTGGCAGAGTTTTTGAAAAATCAGCTTTTCACATACGTTGTTGCCCTTGACACAAAGGTAAAATGTCAATCATGGGGCTGGTTTAAAGAGAGTCTGTCAGCATGATCAAACCTATTAAACCAGAGCAATCCCTGTCTTGTGGTCATCTTTTTGTCCTTCAGGGCATGACTTAACCAACAACTTTCCCACTTAAACACTCACTCCCATTGAGCTACACAGCCAGACACCTTTGCGGTTCTCCTGTCTGGCCCTGAAATCTCCTGCATGCCCTGACAAAATTCTGGACAATTGTATACTTCCAACTTTGTGGGAATAGCTTGGCGAAGGTCCTTTTGTGTTTCAGCATGACAGTGCATAAAGCAAGGTATATAAAGGCATGGTTTAGTTTAGTGTAGTTTAGTGCAGTCTACTCAACATTATGATAATCTGACTAATAGACAGAGACAAGCTTTGAGAGAATTGAAATCTCTCAAAGATGTGGTAATTAAACAGGCGGACAAGGGGGGTAATGTGGTGATCTGGCCGATGCAGATGTATGAGAGAGAGGCGTTCAAGCAATTGAATGCACTATCGTGCTATAGGCGGTTAGATAGGGATCCTACAGAGGTGTTTAAGAGAGAACTTGATATACTCTTATTAATTGCCACAGAAAATAATGTAATTAATAGGAAAATGGCGGATGGTCTAAGAGTAGATTTTCCAATTTGCCCAACACTATACCTCCTTCCCAAGGTGCACAAGAATGCCTCCAATCCCCCGGGACGCCCTATTGTCTCAGGGGTTGGAGGACTATGTGCAAATATTGGGAAATTTATTGATTTTTATTTAAAAAGATGCGTTGAAACTCTACCATCCTTTGTTCAGGATACCTCTGACATGCTGAGGAGACTTAATGGATTGCATTTGGAGGATGACATGTTCCTGGTCACGTGCGACGTGGAGTCCCTGTATACGTCGATACGTCACGACCAGGGGTGCGTGCGTCGCGGTTCTTCCTCACTATGACTGATCTAGATAAAGAACTGGTTGAATTTATTCTTTTACTTTTGGAATTTTCTGTTGACTCATAATTATTTTTTGTTTAAGGATCGCCATTTCCTGCAGCTCCAGGGAACGGCGATGGGGGCGCCGTGTGCGCCCTCGTACGCCAATCTTTTCCTGGGGCTGTGGGAGAGGGAAATCCTTCAGAGTGAGGAGGACCGCGGCGGCGTGCTCCTTTGGTCGAGATATATCGACGATATATTTTTCATCTGGCAGGGCTCCGCGTCGCGCCTGGACAGGATCATGTCAGACCTCAATCAAAATGACTACAACATAAAACTGACTTGGAAATACAGTCCAGTGGAAGTTGACTTCCTGGACATTACCATTAAGAAAATGAAAAATGGAGACGTTCAGACGGATGTGTTTAGAAAGCCAACCTCTGTTAATGCACTATTGCATGCGTCGTCATCCCATTACCCTAAAGTTATCCAAGCAATACCTAAGGGTCAATTTTTAAGGATGAGACGCATTTGTTCAGATGACAGGCTATTTGAACACCAGTCGGCTCAGCTCGTCCAGAGGTTTGTGGACAGAGGATATAAAAGGACGCCATTCAAAAAGGTTATAAATGTGCAAGAGAGAGGAGAGAGATATGCTTCTGACGAATAAAAAAGCAAGTAAAAACTCCCAGAAGGATACAACTGTTAGGTTTATTACTCCCTTTAATAAAGAATGGCATACTATTCAGGACATCTTGAAAAAGCATTGGGCTATTCTACGAACAGACAAGGATTTGCGGTCTGCTCTCCCAGACTACCCACAAATTACATGGAAAAGATCGAAAACACTACGGGATATTTTGTGTAAAAGCCACTATGTGCCAGATATTCCAAGAGGAATTTTTGGCTACAAAGGACCAGGTTGGGGCTCTCGGGCCTGTGGAAAATGTGCAGCTTGTAGGTACATGGAACAAGCCACCACTTTTAGTGATTCCTTACATAAAAGGAATATAAGATTGTACATTATATTACATGCTCCACAGAGATGGTTGTATATTGGATGACATGCCCATGTGGATTGATCTATGTGGGCATGACAACCAGATCCCTCAAAGTTCGAGTTTTGGAGCATGCCAGTAAAATTCGTATGGCAGCCCAAGTAGCAGAACAGGCAATTGAAGAACTACAAACTGTACCGAGGCACTTTTTACAATACCACAATTGTGACCCAGGACATATGCGAATTAGAGGGATTGATAGAGTGAGATTAGGTGCCAGAGGTGGAGATAAGAAAAAGATGCTACTGCAAAGAGAGACTAAGTGGATCACGTTGTTGGATACAGTGGTTCCAACAGGGCTAAATGAATATAATAGTTTCAAATCCTTTTTGCAAAATACGTGAATTTTAATTGAGGGTAAAATTATCCCTGTCGATTTGGATGTGGTCCTAATTTGTTTATTTATTTGCCTAGAGTTTATGATTGACATCCAGCAATACGTCAATTTATGATGGATGCTTGGAGTGCAGGAGGGAGGAAGAACAAGAAGATACATTGATAAGAAATATGAAATAATGGATACGGAGGAAGGAAGATATAAGAGATGAGAAGAAAGAAAATCCTTTTATATAAAAAAACCTTTTTTTTTTTTTTTTTTTTTACACTAGTAATCATGATTGGGTTTATTATTATTTTTTCTATTATGTATACATCACTTATTCACATATGTTATCTCTACTTATGGTGATAATTGTAATTAATTTATGTAATATATATACATAATCATGGGTATAATTGTTTGTATATTTTTTATATGAGGGAATTATTATAATTTATTATGAATTATATATACACATATGGTTACTATGTTTGTTTTTATTATTTATTATTGTATTTATTCACGTTTGCACTTTTTTACATGAGGTAATTTCATTTAGCACATTAGCAATTATATCATATTTTTGTTTATTTTGATGAGGAAGATTTCCGTTTCTTTATTAGTCACACTTGGTATATTTATCTAGGAATTAATTTTAGGAATGTTGTAGGTTTTTTATAATTATTATTCATTATTAATTAGCACGGTTATTAATGTCACTATGAGAATCACGGGTCATTGTATCAAATTATTTTTCTTTTTTTCTTTTTCTTTTCCTTTTCTCTCTCCCCCTCCCCCCTGCTTCCCATTATATCTTGACGTATTCCTCCCTCCTGTCCCGCCCCTCTTATAGCAATTGTTGCTTGAATGCTATTGATGTTAGTATTAATGTATATAGGATTTCGATTACGAGATAGTTATTGCAGAATCAGACACTATAATTATGTCTTAGTTTCTCTAGGACCTGTGAGTCAGATGACCACTCATGTGACGAGTCACATGATCGGTGGAGCGTGCGCTCTCCCGCGCATGCGCTGTCCTGACCGCTGATCGGACGCGCTCATTGTACGTCACTATATGTCGCGCTATTATGCGTGTTGACGTTGAGCGCCGATGGAAGCGGCGGGCTAACATGCCGGGAATGCGCCGAGACACTCCCCCGATCAGGTGACTGTAATTTACTAATTGAAACCCATTAGACAGGGGTATAAATACTGCTCATTGCATTTTAAAACTACCTCCTGACGAAGCTTTTCATAGCGAAACACGTGTCGAGGTTCTGTACTGTGGGGTTCCGGGCCCTGTGTATCATTGATATGGGTATGTACCACTCTATTAGATCTTATTGTTAGATCATTAACAACATCTACATTGTGTACTATAGCCACCTTGTTTTGGGGCTTTGTATAGTCGATACCTTTGTCTATGATTAATATTGGCTATAATCATGTTTTGGACTGATTCATGCCCCGCTATAATCATGTTTTGAACCGGTCTATCCCTGACTGTGTTCTATGGGATTGATTCATGTCTTGCTTTAATCATGGTTTGAACCGGTTTATCCTTGACTGTGTTCTATGGGTGAAAGCCCTTAAGTATATGTGGTAGAACTCCACCATGCTTATGGCCAATATGGAATATATATCTGGGTCAAGTTAACTTTAAACCTATAATTAATTGACCTGTGTTTGATACCTAGGCATCTAGACCTTCCGCAGTAGTTTTTCCACTATCATATACCTCACCGTTTTTTGATTTGTAAACATTTTGGTATAGAGAATTTTTATGAAATTTTGTATTATACTGAATAAAGGTGTAGCTCAATTTTACATAAGAGTCAGTGTTTTGTTTCGATGTAGTGTAGGAACCTTGACTGGCCAGTACAGAGCCCTGACCTCAAACCTTTTGAATACCTTTGAGATGAGCCTAAACTGAGATGGCGAATCAGACACTCTTGTTCAACATCAGTTTCTCACCACTCAAAAAACCTTTCTGGACCAATAGGCAGAAATTCCCAAAGACATACCTATACATTTTTGTACAAAGCTTTCCCAGAAACGTGGAAGCTGTTTTAGCTACAAAAGAGACATAATCCATAATAGGCATATTCGTGAGATTAGTGGGATGTCATAAAAGCTTCTGTAGGTGTAATGTGTAGGTAACCTAATTACTTTGTCCATATTAGAGATTAACAAATTTCTTGAAATTCATTTCAGGTCAGATTTTAGATAATCAGTGAGAAAATTCGATTTACGTACAAAACAATTCTACCCAAATTGAAAGTGCTTGATTTATGACTCTCAAAGGTGTCCTAGGATTCATATCTTTTTCGTCTTCCTTTTTTAAAAAAAAATTCAAATGTATTTATCTCTCTCTTGCAATCTCTTCCTCTTTAAGCTCTTTAGGACAAAGACAGCAATGGCAATAGAGTGACACTGAAATATACACATATAGTTATGGGTAAATGCATGGTTGATGGTCTTATTGAACAGCCTGTCGATTTATGTTTATAATCCCCATTGGATTTATGCTTTTTAAATTAAAAAAACTTCTAAAATTGTCTCTTATTGAGGACAGATGTCTGCCACTCTTTGAACACAAACAGTTGAATCAGAAAAAAATAAACAGTGGCTTGTTCTGAACAAGCTGTCCAAAAATGTGTAAAGTGCAGCATTGGCATGCTCTTTTAGAACTTATGAGCATGGGCAAGAGAAGCCACACATCAGATGATTTGCTAATCTGCATCAAGCAGCAAATATCCAGATGGATGTCTCCCCACCAACTACAGTTCGGCAAGGTGGTCAGATGTAATGGAAGGAACATTTTGGCTGCATGGCATTTGAGAGAAATAACAAATGCTCCCACATAGAAGGCTTATCAATAAACTGCAGTCTTTGAGCTTGAGCTCACATATTGTTGAATGGATTAGGCAGTGGCTGAAGGACAGAAAACAGAGGGTTGTAGTCAATGGAGTATATTCAGACCATGGTATTGTTACCAGTGGGGTACCTCAGGGATCTGTTCTGGGACCCATTTTGTTTAATATCTTTATCAGCGAAATTGCAGAAGGCCTCAATGGTAAGGTGGGTCTTTTTGCTGATGACACAAAGATATGTAACAGGGTTGATGTTCCTGGAGGGATACACCAAATGGAAAAGGATTTAGGAAAACTAGAGGAATGGTCAAAAATCTGGCAACTAAAATTTAATGTCGATAAGTGCAAGATAATGCACCTGGGGCGTAAAACCCAAGAGCAGAATATAAAATCAGTGATACAGTACTAACCTCAGTATCTGAGGAAAGGGATTTAGGGGTCATTATATCAGACGACCTAAAGGTGGGCAGACAATGTCATAGAGCAGCAGGTAATGCCAGCAGAATGCTTGGGTGTATAGGGAGAGGCATTAACAGTAGAAAGAGGGAGGTGCTCGTGCCGCTCTACAGAGCACTAGTGAGACCTCATTTGGAGTATTGTGTGCAGTACTGGAGACCATATCTGCAGAAGGATATTGAAACTTTGGAGAGAGTTCAGAGAAGAGCTACTAAACTAGTACATGGATTGCAGGACAAAACTTACCAGGAAAGGTTAAAGGACCTTAACATGTATAGCTTGGAAGCAAGAAGAGACAGAGGGATATGATAGAAACTTTTAAATACATAAAGGGAATCATCACGGTAAAAGAGGAGAGAATATTTAAAAGAAGAAAAACTGCTACAAGAGGACATAGTTTTAAATTAGAGGGGCAAAGGTTTAAAAGTAATATAAGGAAGAATTACTTTACTGAGAGAGTAGTGGACGCATGGAATAGCCTTCCTGCAGAAGTGGTAGCTGCAAATACAGTGAAGGAGTTTAAGCATGCATGGGATAGGCATAAGGCCATCCTTCATATAAGATAGGGCCTAGGGCTATCCATAGTATTCAGCATATTGGGCAGACTAGATGGGCCAAATGGTTCTTATCTGCCGACACATTCTATGTTTCTATGTCACATGTGATAAATTTAATGGTGCAATGTGTTTTAAAAAAGTATTGTCCTGATGCATTTCTGCGGGATGGTTGGTCCAATTTCATCAGAGGACATAAATGGAGCTAATGGTCTCAATGTGAGTGAACAAGAGTATCCATATAAATATTTCAGGTAGACAGAACAGTGGATGCTATCACTTAAGAGCGTATGGCTATCCAAAAGGATGCATAGTAAGTGCTGTGAAAGCGGTGTATTGCAATGGCAATTACAAGCATGGCATCCCATGTGCGGTCTAAAATACTTGACTGGCAGCACGGGTCCGTCTACCGGAAATGCGCAATTTGACTTCACTTCTGCCCTCACTTGCTGCCTACAGGAAGTGACTGAATGATGTTCCTTCCACCAAAACTGTTGCTATTGATAGGGGCTGGGCTGCAGGTGTGACAAAGAGGCGGTCATGTGAGCAAGACCATGCCCTCTGGCCATGCTATTGGCTGCTGGATAGTATCCTCGTGTATCTATGAAAACAAACAAAAGGTGTGATCACTATGAATCGCTAGGGGTCACTGGGAGCCAGTAGTTATAGGATTTCAAAGTGAGGCAAAAGGAGACTGAAAACAATATAGCACAATTTTTCTGAGTTTAGAAAACAAAAATGATATGAGTAGGCAGGGAGACTGGTAGATATGCTGAGAAAGGTATGTAATGTATCAGAACCTGCTCTGTCCACTGATTTAAAACTGCAGTAATGCATGTATCTAATGGACAATTGCTACCTAAATGCATCAAAAAAGATATATAGATCATGAATAGAGATGAGCAAATTTCTCGATTTCGCTGCTTTGCCGAATTTCACAAAGAAGCGCATTTCTTTGTGAGTAGCGGGCACATTGACAGGGAATGGCAGCATCTGAAATTACCATTGAAGGCTGTTAGGGGTTAATCTGTTAAAATCTGATGAGAAAAGTCCATCGCGCCCATCTTGATTGAAGATCCAGCACAAAGTCTTGCACGGTGCGTGATGAAGTTATCAAACTGCATGAGATTTTCAATCAAGATGGCCATGGCGGATAGTGTTGAGCATGAATATGCGAATTTTAATCGCGAATATCGCCACTTCGAGAATTCACGAATATTTAGAATATAGTGCTATTTATTTGCATTCACGAATAGTGTTGATCACAAATATTAAATCGCAAATTTATCGCGAATATCGGCACTTAGCAACATCCCTATCAACCAATAGTAAAGTTGCCTACCCCTTAGTGTTGATCGCAAATATTCTAATTGCGAATATATTACATTGCCGATTTTCAATAAAGTAAATAATGACTGGAGATCACGAATTCTCGAATTTGCTAATTTATGGCGAATATTCGGCCAAAAATTCATGAAACATCACGAATTCGAATATTGCCTATGCCGCTTATCACTAGTGGCGGAATCTTCATGTGCAAATGGATAAGTTAAGTATTATTTTTTTTTTTACTACCATTTTAGGGAAAATTGATTCATTACCACAAAGCACAAGGAAATTCGGCTTCGCAGCTAATCAAATTTTCCCTGAAATTCGGATCGAAGTCCACTTTGTGAACTTCAATTCACTCAACACTAATCATGAACAGCTACAATCTAAATGTATCAAAAGAAGTAAATAGTTGTCACGGGGATTCAGAGACAATACGGCATCAGAAGTGAACAGGGCATACATGACAAGGAAATTAATATAGTTAATCTGTCTGTTAGTTCGGTGGGTGACATATACCCATTTTTGGTGTGAGGTACACCTGCCCTGCATCAGTTACAGGGAAATTAAAATAGTTAATCTACAATTTTTGAAGCAATTCTTATAATTTTTGCGGGATGGGGTGAAAGTTTTATTGGTACTATTTGTGGAAAATACGCATTTTTGATCGCTTGGCGTTGCACTTTTTGTGATGTAAGGTGACAAAAATAGCTTTTTTTACACCGTTTTTTTTATGGTGTGTATCGGACAGGGTGGATCATATGATATTTATAGATCCGGTCGTTAGGGACGCTGCAATATTTATTTCTGTCCCTCTCTGGGACTTCAACTCCATAGCATTGGACAGCCTCTGCATGGCATCGAGCTGCCTTGTCACCCATGGGGTCCCCGTCACTGCGCTGACCAAAGCATAGAAGGGGTTAATCCACCGGCATTTTCACAGCGATGCCGGCATATACAGCAGGGGCACGGCTATCAGGGACTGCCGGGCCCCTGCAGTGATCAGGCGCGCACGGCTCCAGTGCCCGCCCGATCACCATGACGTACTATTACATCAAGATGCGGGAAGTCACTGACTTCCATTACATAATAGTACAGCCATTTTAATGCACCGAACTTTGAGTCCCTATTGACTTCAGTTTGGGTCAAGTTTGCGTCCTGAACCCGAACTTTGACCTGAAGTTCGCCCAAACCCGGCCAAACATCCAAAGGTCCGCTCATCCCTACTCTCACATGCAGTTCTCTTAGCTGAATGGAACAGGCAGAAGCAGGAGCCTGCTTCGCTCAACTAATCCTGGCATAGTATGTGGGTACAGGGTCGCCATGTGATATGCCAGCAGTTAGTAATAGTCCAGGGAGCACGGGCAGGAGCAGAAATATGTGCTCCTGCCCGTACTCACAATGCTGCTGCTGCCCATTCATTAAATGAGTACTCCATACTACATACACCACTGACAGCTCAGCGGTGTACAGAGAACTGAGTTTTAGAGCCCCAGTGAATGGTGCCCTTTAGGGATGAAAAAGTATGGTAAAAATAGAAAATTAATAAGTGTATTAGAAAAAGATTTTTTAGGGGGTTAGGGACAACATATTAAAAGTTAGTATACAAGTTTAGTTACTCTGCTGTTCAGTCCACCTGAAACACCTAGGTGGATTCTCTTGCTCACTAACATTGAGGCCATTAGTTTCATTTGTGTCCCCTGATGAAATTGGTCCAACTATCTAGGGACTCTTGCACACGAATGTGTGTGCCCTGTTCCCGTATTGCGGACCGCATTTTCGGATCCACAATACACGGGCACCGCTCCGTGGCCATTCCGCATCACGGATGCGGACCCATTCATTTGAATGGGTCCGCAAATCCGGAGATGCGGAACAGTACGGAACGAAATGACGGAACAGAACACTAGGAAAGCACTACGAAGTGCTTCTGTGGGGTTCCGTTCCGTACTTCCGTCCCGCAAAAAGATAGAACATGTCCTATCTTTTTGCGGAATAGGCAGATCGTGGACCCAATCAAGTCGGTCGGTGCCCGTGCATTGTGGGCCGCAATTTGCGATCCGCAGCACAGGCACGGGCCTAACAGAAATGTGTCAGGGAACCCCCATCTCTATTGTTTACAGCACCAAGAGCTGGAACCATCTGCATTGAGGCTGCAATAAGATATCCTAACTATTGATTAGGGACGGTCCAGAGCATTTTTTGCATATTTGTTAAAATAAATGGGTCTGCATCCAATCCACAAAAAATTTGGATCACATCCGGACCAAAAATACGGTTGTGTGAATGGGTCCTGAAGGTAAATTTCAGTGGACATATTTTACCTTTATTTATAAAAAAAATCTAAAATTTGTGGAAAATTTGGAAAAATCTGCTATTTTCTAAATTTAAATTTCTCTGCTTTTAGATAGTGATACCACATAAAATACTTGTTAATTAACATTCACCATATGTCGACTGTTTGCATCATTTTATGAATGTTATTTTATTTTTTTAGGACGGTAAAAGGCTTAGATTTTTTCAAAGCAAATTTTCAAATTTTTAAGAAAATTTCCAAAATCCAATTTTTAACGAACAATTGAGTTTTGAAGTAATTTTGTGGGCTTGCATAGTAGAAACCACCCATAAATGACCCAATTTTAGAAACTGCACTGATTTTAATTTTTTTTTTTCCCTTTACATGTTTCACAAGAATTAAAGGAAAATGGATGCGAAAGTCCAAAATTTCACTTTTTTTTTTTTGCAGATTTACATTTTAATCTATTTTTTTTTTCTTGTAATGCAGCAAGAGTTAACAGCCAAACAAAACTCAATATTTATTACCCTGATTTTGCAGTTTACAGAAACAGCCTATATGTGGTTGTAAACTGCTGTAAGGGCACACGGCAGGGCACAGATGGAAAGGAGACTTATGTGGTTTGTAAAGGGCAGATTTTACTGGAATGGTTTTTGGGTGTCATGTTATATTTGAAGACACAGTAAGGTACCTCTAAAGTACACCCCTCAAGAAATTTGCCTCACAGCTAATTTTTGTACAGCTCCCTCCCACACACACACACACTTCTTTGCAAACCCTCTCCTCCTGTGCAAAACCCACTCATAAGGCTATTTGGTGACTGTTTATTTATTTATTTTACTGTCATTTTTAGCATGACTTTATTGTTTTTAGCATTTACAGCTACTAACAGAGTTTATATTAAACACAACCACTTTAAACCTGCGCTGCTTCTATAATAGACATGTCTGCTATACCGCTACATCACCACAAGTCAGCACATACATGAACGCACTCATACACACAGTCTCCACATACTTGGACACACTCATGCATGCATTCACCAAATACATGTATGCATTCATACACATAAAGACCACATACACTACTCACAAAAGGGATATTTGGATTTTGGGTGAAATTTATGGAAACGCAAAAGTTCACTCTCAAGTTAAAAGTCTGTGGTCGCCCATCTGCCACTGAGTTTCTTCTGTGTAAAACAGCCGACACCCCTGTGCCCATGGTGCCCACTCAGCTCCTGAGCTAAGGTGGCCACTCAGACCACCCTCAAAAGCCGGACTTTACAACCCTGCCCCTGACTCTGCAAAGCAACGCATCAATACCATGAGGACACAATCCCTCTCCACACACAGCCGATGAAGATATAAAAAATAAAATGAGGAACCACCTTCACCTTCATAAGCCATATCCCTACGCGTCAGGTACATGAGCATATGTCTGTAACAGCATGCGTCAATAAAGTCTTTGTCAGCTAGGACTCTTGCACACGGACGTTGCCAAAGACAGCAGGGGGTTTATTTGTAGTTCATACTGGCGTTCTGCTATGTGGTTAGATAGGTCTGGCCCCAGAAACCAAGAGAAGACTGGTAGACTGGGGGTCCCCAAGTAATGGTGCACTGCGGGGCCTGGAACACTTGCTCCACCTGCACCATTGTTAATCTGGCCCTGGGTTTAAATATATGAATTGGATATTGTGTTTTAGAATCAGTCTCACTGTAAGATTCGTACTATATTTTCTTGGCTATTCTAATCTTTGGCCTATAAGAGCTACATTGTCCATGTATGTTATGGAATTGTAAAAGCTCCTCTGGAAAGAAGCATGCATCAGTACAATCTTACTATCATCCCACTGTTAGGCCCATGTATTGTTTGGTTTCGTATCTTGTTGTTGCTGATAACAACTGGGGTGATTTGCATAAAGTAAATGGATGTCTTATTGAACATGCAAATTATACCTGTCAATGTGTATGTATGTGGAGTACTAGTCCTGCTGACTCATGCTGCAAATGTTAGATTAAGGTTTTCGGAGAAATCAGCTCTACAAACCTATTTAACTAATATAAAGTTCTAATCCTCTATGTAAGAAATATAGGGCATATGGTGTTTTTGATTAAAATTACTGTTAGATTAATCTACAGCTAATTCCATAGAGTAATCAAAATGTAAGTTACTAGAAAGCAGGGGCGTAACTACCATAGTGGCAGACCATGTGACTGCTATGCGGCCCAGGCAGGGCCGGTGCAAGGATCTTTGCCGACCTAGGCAAGAAAAAAATTGCCCCCCCCCCCCTCCACACTGATACTTCGCTGGCCGCGCTGTTCAGCGTAGCAGCCAGCGAAGTATCCGTAATCCGCTTTATAAGACGCATGGCCATTTCCCCCCCACTTTTGGGGGGGAAAAAGTGCATCTTATAAGGCAAAAAAATACAGTAAATAGTAAACATATTGCACATTGTCTACTGACTACTTACCACCAGGACAATAAGATGAGCTGGTCTCTGGCAGCAGTCTGGCTCTTGGTCTGGCTCTGGGGACTGGAGACAAACACGGTACGTACACCATTCACCAATGTCGCCCTGAGGTCCTGGGGAAGGAGAAGGCAGCTGCACCTGCAGGCTGCACTCTAATCCAGGTAGGAGCCCACTTCTGTTCTGTCCCAGAAGGAGAAGGCACTGCCGCTGCTGCCGCACTGGGGGTAGGGGGAGGCAAATTGGTGGACCGTGGTGGCCGTGGCTGGCTGCTCGGCTGCTTGCTGCTCAGTGTGCGACCTTCTCTTCCTCTTTCGCTCCCTCTCTCTCTGCGTCACGTGCTCAAGGGTGGGAGGGGTCAGGGAGGGGTCAGGGGTTCAGATCAAGATCATTCAGGCCAGGACGGCAGAGCTCCGCCTCCGCTCCTCACCCTCAGCAGCCTGAAGCCAGCAGTCAGGTAAGCTAGCAGCAGTTATAGTCACTCAAACTACCAGAGAGACAGACAGCACAGCGGTGTCAGACTACCATTGTCACTGTCAGTGACAGACTGACAGACTGTCTCTCTGGTCCGCCTGCTGCGCTGGTGCGCCCCTCTGCCCCGATTCTCCTCCGACATGTCAGACAACACAGAGCAGACACAGACAGCAGGCGCAGGCAGGCTGCGCAGCACTGAGCCGGCGGCCGGAGAGTTTTTAAGCGCTCAGCCTCAGCCGCTCAGGCGGCGCAGCATGAGGGGCGCCGCCGGCCGCCACTTAAGTTAACTTATATAACCAACGTTTTTGTTTTGTTTTTTAAACCGCAACGGGCGCCCCCTGCTAAATGGTGCCCTAGACGACTGCCTAGGTCGCCTTACTGGTGGTGCCGGCCCTGGGCCCAGGGTAAGAAGGGACCCAGTTGGGATCATCCCCTCTTCTACTGGGGGTGAACAATTGGTCAGGACTCTACCCTCTAAAGCAGGGATTCCCAACCTGCGGCCCTCCAGCTGTTGCAAAACTACAACTCCCAGCATGCCTGGAGAGCCTACAGCTATTATAGTGAATGAGGCAGTGGAAAAAATGGGCCAAAGGTCATTGAAAGGGGTTTAGGTGGAAACCCTTCTGTCATGTGTGGGAGGTCTGGTTTGATCATTGCTATGGGGCCCTTTCTTCTCTATGTACGCCACTGCTAGAAAGTCACATGGTAACATAATTTGTAAGGCCGAAAAAGAAATAGGTCCATCCATTTGGGCCTATTATCCTGCAAAGTTGATCCAGAGGAAGGCAAAAACCCTATGAGGTATGTAGAAGCCAATTTTCCTTATTTTAGGGGAAAATAATTATTTCACGACTCCAAATCTGCCAATCAGAATAACTATAGAAATGTAGTAGCTATAGCTTACAATTAGACTTGAGCGGACTCCTAGAAATTCGGGACGTGTTCGGCCGAACTTCACAAAAAAGTTCAGGTTCGGGATCCAAACTTAACCTGAACTTGACCCCAAACCCGAACCTTATTAAAGTCAATGGGGATCCGAACTTTTGGGCACTAAAATGGCCCTAAAAATGTAATGGAAAGGGCTAGAGGGCTGCAAAAGGCAGCAAAATGTGCTTAAGAGCATGGCAAGTGCTCTGCAAACAAATGTGGATAGGGAAATAACTTAAAATAAAATAAAATAAATAAAAATTAAAAATTATTAAACCTGCAAAACAATGCCAGTTTATTTCCCCAAAATACACAAATTCAGTATTTCACTGCTGAAATTTAAAATAGGTATTTGTGCGTTATATGCAAAACTGGTCTGTGGACCAACAATAACAGTTTATTTCCCCAAAATACAGGAATGCAGTATGTCACTGCAGAAATGTAAAATAGGTATTTGTGCGATGTATGCAAAACTGCTCTGTGAACTAACAATAACGGTTTATTTCCCCAAAATACACAAATACAGTATTTCACTGCTGAAATTTAAAATAGGTATTTGTGCTGTATATGTAAAACTGCTTGGTGGACCAATAAAACCGGTTTATTTCCCCAAAATACACCAATGCAGTATTTCACTACTGAAATTTAAAATATGTTTTTGTGCATTGTATGCACAAGTGCTCTCTATAGCACCACAATACAGGTTTTTTCCCCAAACTACAGAAATGCACTATGTCAATTATAAAATAGGTAATGTAGGGGACTTGACCTGCCAGCCAGAAAAAAGGAATTTTTCCTTCACTGAGCTACCGAAAAAGGATTAGACTGATGTCTCTGGCAGGCTGGCATACATGTAGGTCACATACAGTTCCAAGGACCCTGCAGTTGCTAAAATGGCCGGCGACCCCCACCTCAGTAACAGATGGATTAAAGAAAATCACTGGGTTCAGGGTTTGGTATAAAAATGTAGAATAGCAGTAGCACCCTCCCTCAATAATTGCCGTAGCTTGAAGATTTCACACCACCAAGTTCAACAGATTTCTTTCCTAATCTCTCCCTGAGAGCACTGGCAGCAACCTGTCCCTACACTAAGATCAGCAGTGACGTGCGGCACTATGTGACTCCAGCTTATATAGAGGCTGGGTCACATGCTGCACTTCAGCCAATCACAGCCATGCCATTAGTAGGCATGGTTGTGATGGTTTCTTAGGGCAAGGTAGTAAAACGCTTGCTGATTGGCTGCCCTGCAGCCTTTCAAAAAGTGGGAAGAAATCGTCGAACAATGAACCTGAACCCGAAGTTTTACGGAAATGTTCAGGTTCGGGTCCGGGTGCTAAAAATCGTAAAGTTCGGTATGAACCCGAACTTTACAGTTCAGATTTGCTCAACTCTACTTACAATATTATTGCTGCTGCATTTAGTGTTTGCTAGGTTTTGCATGTCAGCCATGATATAGTGCTCCTGTATATTAATTTCACATTGCACATATGAAGGAGTGGATGCCTCTACCTCTTAGGCCATGCATTCCTACCCATCTGACCTGGGCTTTTAATTAGAGCATAGTATAACTGGATCCTTCATACCTTGAATTCACATTGCAGACCTAGGACTAGAAGAGGCAAGTCTAATAGTGTAGGCTGCCATCTAATAGGACCCATACAATATCATAAACACTAAAACAGACTCAAATTGTCATGTACAGTGAGTATAGTAGTAATGCAGTTCAGGATCATCCATGTTTTCAGTATTTGCATGCATCATTGAGCATAAAGCAGTGTGCTGCTTCATGTTTGTTATATCAGAGATGGTAGCGTGCACCTGTACTTTCAATTCATATTGTTTGGAGCTGCTGGTCTAACTTTGTTTAAAACTTGTAAGACTCAGAAATGCATCCAGACCCCTCTTGAACTCTTTCAGTGAGTTCATCATCACCAAGGTGATAGTCTCGCTGCTCTTACAGTAAAGAATCCCTTCTATGTTGATGTAGAAACCTTCTATTCTCTAGATATAGAGGATTTCCACTTGTGATTGTCACAGTACTGGGTATAAATAGATCAGAGGAGGGATCTCTGTATTGCCTTATGATATATTTATACAGTTATTAGATCTCCCGCAGTCATCTTTTTATTTAATTAGATAACCATAATTGTAATAATCTGTCTGGGTACCATAGTCCATTCTTTTCATGTATTACTTTAGCTGCCAGACTGTGAACCGTCTCAAGTTTTGTTACATTCTCCTTGTACACTGGTGCCCAAAATTGGTGATTTGTAAAGTGGCAGGACTATGTTCTCATCATGTACATCTATGCCCCTTTGATGCACCCAATAATCGTATTGGCCTTGGCAGCAGCTTCCTGACACTGTTTGCTACAGTTACATTTACTTTCAACTACAATTCCTATTTCCTTTCCATGTCATACCCAGTGTTTTATCAGTTAGTATGTACTGGTTACTGGTATTTTCCTTTCCCATATGTAAAACAATATATTTATCAGTGTCAAACCTCATTTGCAAGCCTCCAATCTATCCAGGTACATCTGTATCAGTATACTGTCGTCTATTGTGTTACTTTACACAGTTTAGTATCGTCAGCAAAACTTGATAACAGATGTACAGGTTGTAGGACACATGTGAAATAGTGATCATAATATAATACACTTCCAATTGTGGTTCAAAAGAGTGTTTTTTCAGGAAGGCACAAAACACTGAACTTCTGAAAAGGAAAATGAGACTGCTTAGAGAGTCTATTAGTCTAGCCAACTAGTACAATGTCCTCAAAAATAAGAATACAGCCACAAAATGAGATATCTTTAAAATAATCCTAAAGTTTCATTGTGAGAGGTAAATACCTTGAAAGTAATATTAGCTGTAGAAACTAGAGATGAGCGAATTGAATCAGATGATGTGGAATTCAATCAATTCAATTTCAGAAAAATTTGATTTGCAACGAATGCGAATTTCCTCGCTTCGAGGTAATGAAAAGCAATTTTTCCTAAAATGGTGGCAATACGTGTGAGGACTGAGGACATGGGGCAAGGAACTCTGGAAAGGCGGGATCACCAAGATTGACATGCATGCATGCAGCCAAGCAGCAGCAAGCGAGCCCTGTGATGTCACAGCCCTATAAATATGTCAGCCATTTTAGATTCTGCCTTTTTCAGCATTCTGAGTGCAGGTACAGATGTTAGAAGGTGCTAGGGACAGCAATTGTAAAAAGCTAATTACGAAATAAAAACTGAAAAACGAATTATAAGTGCAGGGACAGGATAGGGAGGAATCTTTTCACAGCATCTAAGTGCAGGGAGAGATGTCAGAAGGCACTAGGGACAGTGCTAGAAAAGCGATTTACAAGTGCAGGAAAAGATAATTTGGGGAGCCAAATAGCCATTATACAGCTCTATCATTCCTGCAATTTGTTATTTGCGTTTAGTGGCGTATTTCAGTACTAAAAGAAAATATATATGCAGTTCACTGTTGCAGTTGTTTGGGGTTAAAAGCATTTACTGACGTATTTCTGTACTGCAAAAAATATATACGCAGTTCACTGTTGCCGTTATTTGCGCTTAGTGGCCTATTTCATTACAAAAGAAAAATATATACGAAGTTCACTTCTGTAGCTTTATGTGGTGAAAGCATTTAGTGACGTATTTCCGTAAAACAAGAAAAATATATATGCAGTTCACGTATGCAGTTATTTGGGGTTAAAAGGGTTTAGTGAGGTATTTCTGTTCTACAAGAAAGATATATACGCAGTTCACTGTTGCCGTTATTTGCAGTAAAAGCATTTAGTGGCCTATTTCAGTACAAAGAGAAAAATATACTGTATATGCTGTTTACTTCTGCAGCTATACTATGTGCTTAGAGCGTTTACTAACTTATTTCTGTACTACAATAAAAATATATATGCAATTCACTGTTGCCGTTACTTGTGTGAAAGCGTTTAGTGGCCTGTTTCAGTAGAAAAAGAAAAATGTATTTGTTGCTTTTAGGGGTGTTCTGTTCTGCTTCCACGTTCCCACGCCGTTGGTCCACCAACAATGTCCGCCTCTGCCTCCTCATCCTCCACCGTGTCCTCAGCCTCCACTGCAGGGACAAGTCAGAGTGCCCCTCCTGCATACCACATGTGCAGGGTACAGCGGTGTCACGCTGTTCTGCACCTCATTTCCCAGGGCGAACGGAGTCACACAGGGGAGGAACTGCTCCTTGTGAATCATCCAGAAATCGAATCCTGGCTTTCTCCCCGACAACTCAATATCTAAACCATGGTGACAACAATGGGAAAAACATTGTGTCGGTGCTGCCTTTGGCTCAGGCACTTTGAGGATGCCACGTTATTTGTCAGTCGCCAGGACTACGGGATGAACAACGCCATTTCACTGCCTCATGTCCTAGAACAGATGGTGGTAACAATGGCTGCTCAGGGGACTGGAGACGTGTCGTCTAGATCTCATTTCCACATGAGCCCTGTGCCAGCTGAACTGGAAGAGGAGGAGGAGGAGGGGGAGGAGGACATTGGAGCACAGTCAATGTGTATCCAAATGGGTGGTTTTTCTACTCAGCTGACAGGAGAGGAAGAGCAGGAGCAGCCAGAGGAGCTACAGTGCGATGAGGAAGACAAGACAGAGGACCCAGACACACCTATCTATGCCATCGTCCATCCTCTCGTGGGTCTGACCAGGGGGGCCCTCTGTGCTCACGTTCCACTGCCATGGCTGCTAGGGAGGGGTGGGGTGGCAGGAGCAGTACCAGCTCCATCAGCAGCAGCAGAGTCTACAGTTGCTGATGAGTAGGTTCCTCACCCAGCTAGTGAAGAAAGTAATCACCAGCAGCAGCAGGTAGACCTGGAGCAGGACCTGAACCAGCAGGTGGTGGCATACTTTGACAGCACCCTGCCAACCCTCATTGAAGATCTGCTAGACTACTGGGCACTGTGGGCAGCAAAACTGGATTTGTGGCCGCACCTGGCTGAGTTTGCCCTGTAAAAGCTGTCCTGCCCGGCCAGTAGTATGGCATCAGAGCGGGTGTTTAGTGCGGTGGAGGCCATAGTGACCCCAAGGAGAACTCGCCTGTCCTCCCAAAATGTGGAGAGACTGACCTTTGTCAAGATGAATCAGGCGTGGATCAGCCAGGATTTCCACCCACCAATTCCTGATACATCTGATTAGATTATCCATGCCGCCTCACCCAAATCTTGAAAAAAGAGACCGGTCTCTTCTGGCTACCTGCCTCAGCTACTACTCTGATGCTGCCACCCGCCTGATGCCACAAATCTAATGCCAAGTGCTCCATCTTTCACACACCTTAGTCAGCGGGTACTGGTATTGCCACCCACCGCCCCTGTCACCTTGCTATTTTGTGGTCTCTCGATGCTGCTGCTGCCATCTCCACACTTTGTCACCTTTCCACTCTGCGGTATCCTGATGCTGCTACTGCCATCTCCACACTATGTTACTTTGCCACTCTGTAGTATTCTGATGCTGCCGCCATCTCCACACTATGTCACCTTGCTATTTTGTGGTCTCCTGCTGCCATCTCCACACTATGTCACCTTGCCATTTTGTGGTATCCTGATGCTACTGCTACCATCTCCACACTATGTCACCTTGCCACTCTGTGGTATCCTGATGCTTCCACCTCCAGACTAAGTCATTGTGCCACTCTGTGGCCTACTCATGCTGCTGCCACCTCCAGACTCTGTCATTGTGCCACTCTGTGGCCTACTCATGCTGCTGCCACCTCCAGACTCTGTCATTGTGCCACTCTGTGGCCTCCTGATTCTGCTGCCACCTCCAGACTCTGTCATTGTGCCGCTCTGTGGTCTTCTCATGCTGCTGTCACATCCAGCCTCAGTCATTGTACCACTCTGTGGCCTCCTCCTGATGCTGCTGCCACCACCTACAGACTCTGTCTTCCTGTCGCTCTATGGTCTCCTCATACTGCTTCCACCTCCAGACCCTGTAATTGGGCCACTCTGTGGTCTCCTCATGCTTCTTACACCTCACCACTATGTCATAGGGCCACTCTGTGGACTTCTCATGCTGTTCCCACCCTCCCGACTTCATGACTGGTACACTATTTTGGCTTTCAGCCTTGCTGACATCATCATTTATTTGACACTTCTTCGGATCTGTCAGAAGCAAGGAAAATTGAGACACACAACGGATCCTGTCTGTGTAGCAGCTATAAGGCCTGTATGGTCCCATCAAAATTGGCTTATGATTTGGTAGCCAAAAGCAGGAGTGGGTACAAAACACAGAAGACATCCAAATATTCAATTCACGTGTCATCTCCGTTTTTGATCCACTCCTGGATTTTTTGGCATTAGCAATACTGATGGATTATTGAGCAAATGCTTACCGAGTGAAGGCGTATGCTCCGCAGACAGGATATGTTTTTGGTGGGTTATAGTTCTGATGGATCAGAGGAATGGCAAATTAATCAATGACGTCAACACTGAGTTGAGTCGATACTTGAGTAATTTGGTCAGTTTTGGCCCCGTGACTGCCCAAATAAGTGAAGTATGCAGTAATTCTAAGAGCGACCCCTGTCATCTGCATGTCATACTGACTCACAGTATTATTTCACTGCCACAGCAGACTCCCTATGCGTGTTACTGCAAGGCACAGTGTTCTACACCCCTATAAAGGCTCTCTGCAGCCCAGAAATAGCAGTCTTTTTAACTCGATTCACCGGGAATAAATTCGGATCGAAGCAAATTTTTCCAAAAATTCGATGAACCGGACAAATCAAATTTTTGAAAAATATGCTCATCTCTTGTAGCAACCAGTGTCAGGCAGCTGCTACCAAGGCCAATAAGATTATGGGTTGCATCAAAAGGCACATAGATGTACTGTATGTGACAAGAACATAGTCCTGCCACTTTACAAATAATTGGTCAGACTGCACATGAAGTATTGTGTACAATTTTTGGCTGCTATAGACAAGAAAGACATAACAGAGGTAAAAGGGTTCAAAGGAGGGCATCTAAAGTAATAACTGGAATGGATAGACTACATTATCCAGAAAGAAATGATCAACATTAGGTTTATTCAGTTTAGAAAAAAAGATCTGTGGGGAGATCTAATAACCATGTATAAATATATCACGGCTCAGTACAGAGATCTCTCCCATCATCAATCAATACCCAGGATTTCACCGTGACTAGGGAACATCCTCTACGCCTAGAGACAAGCAGATTTTTGCAGCAAGAGATTCTTTACCGTAGATCAGGCATCTCAAAGCGGTCCTCCAGCTGTTGTAAAACTACAACTCCCACAATGCCCTGCTGTAGGCTGATACCTGTAGGCTGTTCGGGCATGCTGGGAGTTGTAGTTTTGCAACAGCTGGAGGGCCGCAGTTTGAGGATGCCTGCTGTAAGATCAATGACACAATGAACTTCTCTGCCCAAGGAGATGGATGTATTTCTAGAATGTAATAATATTACAGGTTATAGTTATTAGATTTCTTGAGAAGGATCGTGGATCCAGTGAGTTATTCTGACTGCCTGATTGGAGTCGGGAAGGATTTTTTCCCCCTAAAATTTGGAAAATTGACTTCAACCTCATGAGGGTTTATTTTTTTTTTGCCTTCCTCTGGATCAGCTTTGCAGGATAACAGGCTGAACTGGATGAATGTCTAGCCATTCAGCCTAGTGACTAGTGTTGAACGCAAATATTTTAATCGCAAAGTTTTATCGTGAATACCAGCACTTTGAGAATTCACAAAAATCTGAAATATGGTGCTATATATTCCTAATCGCGAATATATATATATTTTTTCATCAGTACTGTTACTTCTTGCTTGTGGGCCAATGAGAAGGCTGCAATATCTTTGTCAAAGCTTAGCAACATCCCTAGCAACCAATAGGAAAGTTGACTACCCCTTTACTATATAAGAAACTCCCCAGCAGCCATTTTCTGCAGTTTTTTGCAGTTCTGAAAGAGAGAGAGCAGTGTCATTGCTGTGCTCTGTGCTTTGCAGACTTAAGTGGATACTTATTTAATTACATTGGATAGTTAGCTCATATATATGATACAGATAGTTAGTGGGAGCAGAGCCGCCATCAGGGGGGTACAGCCCATACCCCAGTAAGGGCCCGGATCCTGGGGGCCCAGCCAGTCCTGAATCTTTTTTTGCTTTTTTTTTTTTTTATATTGTGGCAGCCGGCTCTGGGGCCCAGTGCTCCTCCCCCTCTTCCTTCTGCAGCCTGTCCCTTACCTCCCGGGCCTGGGCTCCAGCTATCTTGTTCTGAGAACAAGATAGCTGGAGTCTCGGCAGATCCATGGGTAGAATGTAGTTGCTAGAATGAGGTCTGTGACATCACTGGTCACATGCTCCTTCATAGTCACATGGACAAACCCCGACAGCAGCAGCAGCTTGTGGAGGGAGGAGGGGCTGTGTGCCTGCAGGCTGCTCAGTGAGGGAGGCTGTGCTGCAGTCCTGGAGTCCACAAAGCTTCATGGAGAGCAGGTGAGGGGCAGCTCATGTATGAGGGGGCAGGTGGAGCACTCGTGAGCAGTGGGGTTCAAGTGGAGTGGAATCTGGTGCAATTAAGGGGGTTTATAGCACAGATCCAGGTGTATTCTGAGGGCCATGGTGTATGTGTCTCTGTCTGTCTGTCCCTGTGTGTGTCTTTGTCTGTCTGTCCTTGCGTGTGTCTCTGTCTGTCCCTGCATGTGTCTCTGTCTGTCTGTTCCTGCGTGTGTCTCTGTCTGTCTGTCCCTGCGTGTGTCTCTGTCTGTCTGTCTCTGCGTGTGTCTCTGTCTGTCTGTCCCTGCGTGTGTCTCTGTCTGTCCCTGCGTGTGTCTCTGTCTGACGTGCAAACTAGCTAATTTACTCACCTCACTGGCGCTGACATAATTGAAGAGAAGCGCCGTAATCTCACACAGACGCACCCAGCTGCAAGTGAGTTGAATAAATTAACTAGGAGGCGGCACTGGGCCCGGAGTGTGGCGCGATTCTGAAGAAAAAAGGTCTTTGCTTTATTATATCACTATTAATTCTGAGTGTTGGGGGTCACTTATGGGGATCAGTGTGGATGGCACTTATAGGGATCAAAGTGGATGGCACTTAGGGGATTGGTCTGTGGATGGCACTTAGGGGATCTGTGGATGACATATATATAGCATTAGAGGCTATATATGTGTCATCCAAAGATCCCCCACAACAGTGCCATCCACAGATCCCCCCACAACAGTGCCATCCACAGATCCCCCACAACAGTGCCATCCACAGATCCCCCCACAACAGTGCCATCCACAGATCCCCTCACAACAGTGCCATCCACAGATCCCCCCACAACAGTGCCATCCACAGATCCCCCCACAACAGTGCCATCCACAGATCCCCCACAACAGTGCCATCCCATCCACAGATCCCCCACAACAGTGCCATCCACAGATCCCTCCACAACAGTGCCATCCACAGATCCCCTCACAACAGTGCCATCCACAGATCCCCCAAAACAGTGCCATCCACAGATCCTCCGAAACAGTGCCATCCACAGATCCCCCAAAAAAACAGTGCCTTCGACAGATCCCCACCTAAAACAGTGCCATCCACAGATCCTCCCCCAAAAACAGTGCCATCCACAGATCCCCCAAAACAGTGCCATCCACAGGCCACCATTAGTTCAAATCCCACCCAATGCTCACCTTATGGTTAAAAATAATTTTTTTCTTATTTTTCTCCTCAAAACCTAGGTGCATCTTTTTATGCTTTTCTATCTTGAAATAAACTAAACCTTTAATGTTATGAAATTTAAATTTAATTTGTATTAATTCACGCCCCATCCATCTACTCTTGGCCCAGCCTCCGGATCCAAAGCCTTTATTTAATTGACCAGTTTTCTGTTGTTCACAAAAATAAATATTTTCAATATGTTCCTGTTATGGCACTTCTAATATACATTTAAGCTTTTCCATCACGTCGCCCTCCCCTTCATTACATTCTCAGAAACATGCAGAGCATGGATGTCAATAAATTATGCCCCCCGGAAAAGGGAGGGGGGGGGCAGGCCTTGAGCTGTGTAAGGGGCCCCAAAATTTCTGATGGCAGCTCTGAGTGTAGGGATAGGATGCTGCTGCTGTGAGGGAGAGATTAGGGAAGAATTCTGTTGAACTTGGTGGTGTTCAATCTTCAAACTACAGCGATTACTGATTGTGCTATGCTACATTTTTGTACCCAGCGCTGAGTCCAGTGACACTGAAAAATCTGTTTTAATCCATCTGCTAGTTCGGTGGGCGTCGGCGGACATTTTTGCAAGAGCAGTGCCCTTGCAACTGCATGTGAACTGCATGTGTGCCAGAAACATTACTTTAATTCTGTTCTGATAGCACAGTGGAGGACAAATTCCCCTTTTTTGGCCATTTAAGTACCCATGCGGCCTGCAGGGCATACTTGGCAGTGAAAATTATTTAATTACATTAGTCTGTCACACTTTTTGTGACCTAAAGCGATTTTTTATTTGTCTGCAACAGGCGCTGACAGTGCCAATTGATATAAAAAAGCACCTTTTTTTTGCTAGATAGTAAATTTACTGGCTATACTGCATTTCTGACAGTCCAATTAAAACATTACATACTGCAGTTACATTGCTGCTATAAAAAAAAGATAGCAAGATAGGCTAGATAGCAAATTTGCGTGCTATGCTGCATTTCTGACAGTCTAATACAACCGTAACATACTGCATTTACATTGGTGCTATAAAAAATACACTTTTTCTGCTAGATAGGTGACATGAACGTTAATTTGTAAAAATCGTCTGATCCATTGGTGGGTGACATTTTGACAGTTTTGCCGTATAAAAACCCCTGCTCTGCATAGGTGACAAGGAGGTAAATTTCTAAAAATCATCTGTTACATTGGTGGGTGACATTAACCCAGTTTTGCCATATACAAGCCCCTGCTCTGCATAGGTGACAGGGAGGTACATTTCTAAAAATCATCTGTTACATTATTGGGTGACATTTACTCAGTTTTGCCATATACAAACCCCTGCCCTGCATAGGTGACAGGTACATTTCTAAAAATCATCTGTTACATTGGTGGGTGACGTTTTGCCAGTTTTGCCGTATACAAACCCCTTCTCTGCAAAGGTGACAGGGACGTAAATTTGTAAAAATTGTCTGTTACATTATTGGGTGACATTTTGCCAGTTTTGCCAAATACAAACCCCTGCTCTGCATAGGTGACAGGGAGGTAGATTTTACAAAAATCATCTGTTACATTGTTGGGTGACATGTTACCAGTTTTGCCAAATACAAACCCCATAGGTGACAGGGAGGCAAATTTCTAAAAATCATTTGTTACATTGGTGGGTGACATTTTGCCACTTTTGCCATATACAATCCCCTGCTCTGCATAGGTGACAGGGAGGTAAATTTCTAAAAATTGTCTGTTACTCGGTGGGTGACTGCAAAAATGAAGAGAGTGTCAAATAAGGGACGTGGGCCTGGTAGTGGTGTTGGTGGAGCTCCTGTTGCAGGGAGAGGATGTGGTTGATCTGTGCCAGCTACACGCCCAAATGAAACACCTTCCTCAGGTGCGCGTACACGACAGAGCCTTCAGAGCTTTTTAGTAGGCCCAAATGCCACTCTACGAATGGTGAGGCCAGAACAAGTACAGGCGATAGTGGATTGGGTGGCTGACAGTCCCTCCAGTACCTTCACATTGTCTCCCACCCGGACTGCTGCTGAAAGGTCAGAGTTGGCTCCTGCAGGCCATGGGCATCTATCTAGCACCTCACCCCCTTGCTAATCAGCCAAGCAGTCTAAGCCCCAAGTCATGCAGCAGTCTCTTATGCTTTTTGATGACTCTGCTGGTAGGGTTTTCCAGGGCCATCCACCTAGCCCTACCACTGAAGTGGAAGAGAATGAGTGTACCGATGCCCAACCACTTATGTTTGAGGATGAGGACATGGGACGACCACCGCAGCCCATCTCTGATAATGACAAAACACAGGTGCCAACTGCTGCAGCTTTCTGCAGTGTGCAAACCAACAAGGAGGGCACGGCTAAAGACTGGGTGGAAGATGATGTGGAGGACGATTAGGTCCTAGACCCCAGATGGAATCAAGGTCATGAGAGTGACCTATGCAGTTTGGAGGGAGGTGGTAGCACAGAGCCACCAGCACAGCAACAGAGGGAGCAGGGTGCAAAAGCAGAGCTGCCGTCCACTAGACAGTAGGCCTGCTACTGCCCACCACACCCAGGGGCCGAGCACAACAAAGAGCCTGAAGCGAGAGATAAACGTTTTAAACCTGAACACAACCTGCATGACTAAGCATCTAAGTGCAAAGCACGAGCTGCAGTGGAATAAACACCTCCAAAACCAAGAAAGGTCTCAGACTCCTCCTGCTCCCTCTTCTGCGGCAGTCTCGGGCTCTTCCTCCACCTCTGGAGTGACAGTGGCACCAGCCATCCCGCAAAAAGAGGATGTATCCGCAATGCAATTACGTCCATCACCTTCAACAAGCAGCACTACAATGTCACATGGTAGGGTTCAGCTGTCCATCTTCCAAACAATGGAGCGAAAGAGGATGTACCCCACTACCCATCCGCGATCCCTGGCCCTGAATGCCATCATTTCAAAATTCCTGGCCTTTGAAATGCTGTCACTCCGTCTGGTGGAGACGGAGAGTTTTAAAAACCTTATGGCTTTGGCTGTCCCACAGTACGTTGTTCCCAGCCGCCACTACTTTTCCAGGCGAGCCATCCCTTACCTGCACAACCAAGTGGGAGACAAAATCAGGTGTACACTGCGCAATGCCATCTGTGGCAAGGTCCACATAACTACCGATACATGGACCAGTGAGCACGGACAGGGACATTATATCTCCCTAACAGCACACTGGGTAAATGCAGTGGTGGCTGGGCCTGAGTCGGATAGCTGTTTGGCGCATATACTTCCGCCACTGAGGATTGCAGGGCATTTCTATTTGCCTCCTGTTGTCTCCGACTCCGCTTCCTCCTCCTCTACCACCTCCTTATCTGGTCAGCGTAACACCTTCACCATCAACTTCAGCACAGCCAGGGGAAAACGATAGCAGGCAGTTTTGAGCTGTGGACGGACATGGAACAACAAACCGATGAGTGGTTGGTGCCACTGAGCCTCAAGCCCGGCCTGGTGGTGTGCGATAATGGGCGAAATCTCGTAGCAGCTCTGGGCCTAGCCAGTTTGACACACATCCCTTGCCTAGCGCATGTGCTGAATTTGGTGGTGTGGAAATTCCTGAAAAACAACCCCGATATGTCAGAGCTGCTCCAGAAAGTGTGGGCCATCTGTACGAGCTTTCAGCGTTCTCACCCTGCTGCTGCTCGCCTGTCTGTGCTGCAGCATAACTTCGGCCTTCACGCTCACCACCTCATATGCGACGTGCCCACAAGGTGGAACTTGTGAGAGCAGCAGCAGGCGATAGTGGAGTTTCAGCTGCCACTTCAACAGCACCACTTCACCGCAACTGAGTGGGACTCCATGCGAGACCTGTGTGCCTTGTTGCGCTATTTCGACTACTCCACCAACATGGCCATTGCCGATGATGCTCTTCTCAGTGTTACTGTCTCACTTCTATGTCTCCTTGAAAAAACGCTTCAGGCGATGATGGAAGAGGATGTGGCACAGGAGGAAGAGGGATCATTTCCACTGTTATCAGGCCAGTCATTCACAAGTGACTTGGAGGGTGGGTTCCTGCACCAACATAGGCCAGGTACACAATTGTCCAGCCAGGGCACAGTTCTGGAGGATCAGGAGGAAGGGGAGGATGAGGAGGAACCATGTTCACAGCAGGGTGGCACCCAAAGCAGCTCAGGGCCATCACTGCAGCGTGGCTGGGGGGATACCGAGGACACAGACGATACACCTTCCACAGAGGACAGCTTGTCATTGACTTTTGGCAGCCTGGCACACATGAGCATCTACATGCTGCAGTGCCTGCACAACGACCACCGAGTTGCCCACATTCTAACTGGTGCTGATTACTGGGTGGCCACCCTGCCGGATCCCTGTTACACGGACAACATGACATCCTTAATTCCCTCACTGGAGCGTGATCGTAAGATGCGCGAGTACAAATGCATGCTGGTAGACGCACTGCTGATGGCATTCCCACCTGACACCGGGGCCTCAGTAGAAGCACAACGTGAAGGCAGAGGAGGAGGAAGAGGTCACCAACGCAGCCGGGGCACTGCCAGCACCTCAGAAGGCAGGGTTAGCATGGCCGAAATGTGGAAAAGATTTGTCACCACGCCACAACAACCAGCACCACTATCTGATATGCACCGTCTTAGCAGGAGGCAGCATTTCAGCAACATGGTGGAACAGTATATGTGAACACTCCTACACATACTGACTGATGTGTCTGCCCCATTCAACTTCTGGGTCTCCAAATTGGGCACATGGCCTGAGCTTGCCCTTTACGCCTTGGAGGTGCTGGCCTGCCCTGCAGCCAGTGTATTGTCTTAACGTGTATTTAACATGGCAGGCGGCGTTATCACAGACAAGCGCAGCCGTCTGTCCAATGCTAATGTGGACAAGCTCACATTCATTAAAATGAACCAGGCTTGGATCCCACAGGCCTTGTCTGTACCTTGTGCAGAAAGACATTTATACCGGTCTCAACCATCCATTCTTGTACTCAAGTGCACTTATTCTTTGTTTTATTTTTTTATATGTCCCAATATTTTGGAGGCTACCCCAATAAAAAAAAAAAAAAAAACTGTGTTTGCTACCTCCTCCACCTCCACCCTTGCTTCCACCTACAACGCCACGGTCACCGCCTCAACCACCTACTCCACATCCACCTCCTCCTCCTAGTTCAAGATTGTTATTTTTAAATTTTATTTATTTTATTTTAAGTTATTTCCCTATCCACATTTGTTTGCAGGGCACTTGCCATGCTCTTAAGCACATTGTGTTGCCTTTTGCAGCCCTCTAGCCCTTGTCATTACATTTTTAAAGCCATTTTAGTGCCCAAAAGTTCAGTTCCCCATTTACTTCAATAGGGTTCGGGGACAAGTTCAGATCCCAAACTCAAACTTTTTTGCGAAGTTCGGCAAACCCGAACTTCCAGGTGCTCAACTCTACACATGAGCACTGGTGAGCGATGTAGTGTCTCAACAGCTTTCCAAGGACAGTGACATACATTGTATAGTGGTAGTGCTTAGTATTGCAGCTCAGCCACATTGACTTGAATGGGACTGCAACTAGGCCATGTGATTAATGTAATCTGATGTCACTGGCCCAGGAAAGGCTGTGACACTCAAGGCCTCTTCTAACAGCTGATTAGCAGAGGTCTCAGGTGTCTCACCCCTACAGATATGATACTGATGACCTATCCTGAGAGTAAGTCATAAATATCCTTTCCTCGATAACCCCTTTAAAAAGCTACAAATGTTCAATAAGCAGCAGGTGAGTGATAGGACATAGGGAAAGAGAATATAGGAATAAGGAGGGAATAGTCCTGAAGCAAGAGCAGGGGTTTTGTTTCACCCTGTTTGATTGGAACTGTGGTCAAGAATGGGCATCACTACTTCATTAAAACTCTATAGGACTGCCAAAACAACCAAGTACAGTGCTTGGCTATCTTTACAAGTCTCATAAAGGTTGAATGCTCATCTGTCAGTCCATTTAAACAGTGACAGCCATTTAAAGAGCAGAAATCGCATCTATGAAGTGAAGCCTTGAGCACCATTAGTTGACGTGTAGTTTTGCTATGCCAGTTGTACAGCCTTTCTGCTCAGAGGGTAAACATAAGAGATTACTGTAGGAGTCTGTGTTAGGATGCATGTTCTCAAAGCAACATACTATAAGTACACACAACTATTGTTATTTTATTAAACATCCAGGTGGTATTAAATAATATTGACAAACAATAAAATAAATAATTGTATAGAATACTAAGGACTTTGATCAGGGAAAGCAATTTGAAGGAGTTAAGGGCTAGTGGAAAGTGCTTAATAACTCAGCTGCTGCAGAACCTTATTATTGTTGTTCTGTGTCGTCATCGTCCCCCCTCCCCCCACACACAAAACCTCAACTTTCTACATATTATTATTTTAAAAATTTTTTAACAATAGTTTTTTATTGGTTTTTGGAGACAGTTACTAATGTACATTGGGTATCATCATACTATAAGGAGGTATACACACAAAAATAGAAAAACAAATCTAATGATGATGTCACATATTATTATTGCTATCAGCATCCCAATAGCATTCTGCTGCTGAGCCATAGCACTTTTTTTCAGTGTATTTTATCTGTCTGGTGTTATTAAATGTTTTGCACTATAGAGAAAGCATTTTAGAGGGGGGCGGAGCTAGCTGCCACTGAGAGAGGATGCACAGAGCCACAGCAACTGCTATATCAAAAGAATCTAGCCTAATCTAACCCTTTAAAGAACCCAAAAGCGTTTTTAAATGCTACAAATCAATAGATATACCCTAGCAGATTACAAAAATCCTTTTATTGAACCAGAATTTGGATCCTGTAGAGTATATAAAGTTGCGGCCTATTGAAGTCCCGAAGCCGCAGACCCACCAGCCGGCCATCCGGGGGATCAGGCGCCCAAAACAGGACCTAGTGGAGGTAATCTTGATCAGAAACAGACACTGTGGCCTAACGTGGCACCTAGACCGCGGACTAAAGTTAAAACCCACTGCTGACTGCACACATCGACAAGCTCCGGCAGGAGACTGAAAACGGTCCAAAGCACTTGAGCAGGATGAGTGTTCACCGGCACTGATGATCTGATCCCTCGGCACCCACACCAGCAATTGCATAGATCGGGACCTGAAGGGAAGTGCGATTCCATGCTACAGATAAAATCGCATAATAAATTTGCACAATAAAATTGCATAATTGCATAATATAATCGCACAATAAAATCACACTTTATAGCCGGCATATTAAATCCTGCAAGCTCTGCAACAATTAATAATAGCCACTAATACAGCTATATACCATCTCTGAAACAGTAAAACCAGGCACACAAGGCACACTGACTGACCAACTGCTGGACTGTAACCTGCTATACAACATAAAAGACAGAGGTGAAAGGTGCCCAGTGTCCTCATGTCACCCACCGCAGCCAGGCATTAAAACTACTACATTGGGACAGAGAATATGCATTCTCCTATGATGTAATATGAATTACGCTTTTCCCGCATAGTAAACTCTACTAAGCCGCTGTCTCTCTATTCTACTACTTAAAAACACATCTGTGATAGATAGAACAACCTCTATAATATATCCTCAGTAAAAGGCATGAAGAAAAATAAACTTCTCTTGGAAGAAAATAGATCAGGCAGAACACCAAAAGGAGCGTTAGGAGCTAAACTACCTAAAGAAGCCACTCCTGTCCGCAAAACCACAAATATGAAACCCAAGAGTAAGTTTGTGCCCTCTCAGGCCATACCATCAGGGTCAGAAAGCGATGAGGAAGATCTCAATAAAGAGCAAGAAGACATCTCAAATATTAAGAAATACATCAAATCTCTTCCTAGTTTGAAGACCATGAGAGATATGTTCCAAGAATTGACTCTTAAGTCCAAGCTCGCAATAAAAACTGACCTGACCCAGATCCATACTAGAGTGAACTCTCTAGAGGAAACGTCAGAGAAAATGGCCCAACACACCACTCACCTGGAAAATCAGCTCAAGATACAACAAAAAAGTATATATATACTGAATATGCACTTAGATGACCTGGAGAATAGGTCCAGACGGAACAACCCGAGGGTGAGAGGCCTGACTGAAGCAGTAGAAGATTAGGAACTCAGCAAAGTTCTGACAACCATATTCTGCGAACTCCTGGGTAAAAAGGAGAACCAAGACCTTGGCCTTGAGGGGTGCACAGAGTGTTTAGGCCAAGAAACGCGCCTAAGGAAGCACCCAGAGATGTACTATGCTACGTGCTGAGCTTCTGTACTAAAGAAGAAATCCTACGCAAATCCCGAATAGCTAACAAAATAGAATATGAAGGAAAGGAAATATCCATCTTTCAAGATGTGTCAAGATTGACGCTAGAAAAGAGAAGATGCTTACAGCCGTTCACCAAGGCCCTGAGGGACAGCAGCATACTCTACAGATGGCTGTACCCATTTGGTGAACAAAAAAATAATAAATCCACAGCACTCTTCCGTTTGCAATGAAGTCCGTTGTCTTTATTTAGATAGCAGCATACAATTGCCCATTTGGGATACTAGTGACGCACAATGGTTGTCCATTTAGGATAAGAACACCAGAGGACTTAGACTTCGTGCTTCCAAAATTAAATATTGGACTTATTGAAGTACCAGACTGGACGATGGAGGAAAGTATTGACAACCCATCAGAACCTCACAACACGGAAAAGTGGGAGAAATACACTACGCCGAAGCAAAGAGGAAGAAGTACCCCTGAGATCAACCACTTCAGAGCTCCAAGAAAAGGCGGGAGGAGCTTTACCCCATGACGCCCTAACATGTGGTTTATCAAATATGTATGATTAGTTTGGCGTTCCCGCCAGTTCGGCTCTTTAACAGGTAGCGTTTTCTAATCAGACTTAGTTCAATTTAATCACGTTCTCTGTCACCTTTTATGTTTCTTAAGTTTAACCTAATTCTTGAGCTATTAAGCTCCAACTGTTGAATACTCTCACACCTCCCCACCCTAGTGGTGCTTGATAGGCACCATAAACTCTTATTTACGGGGAAACCTTATAAGGTCTCCCCTGTAACTCGGACACTACCGGTATTGTAATTTTACTCAGTACCGTACTCACTGAGGTGTACTGAGGAAGAGTTTATTTAGTTGATTTACTGGTTTCATATATTGTACTAGTTTTTTCTTTTTATTGTTTAAAAGTACCAGGTGTTGCATTCTACACTCAGTCATTACATTACCCAACTCAGCAGGGATGGTAGGTTTTTCATGTGCCACCCTCAATGGTATCAATATCCCAGCGAAAAGGAGTCAAATCCTAAGATTTTTTCAAAAAAATAATATTGACATGCTTTTCCTACAGGAAACACATTTTAAAAAGTCATATACACCAGTCACAAAAACAAACACCTACACTCAATGGTACAATGCATGCACTCCGCTACAAAAAGAAAGGAGTCTCACTTGTTTTGAGTAGACATTTGCAATTTAAGCATAAGGATACGATAACAGATCCTGAAGGAAGATACATTTTTTTAAGGGGTACATACATAATAAACTGTATACATCAGTGAATGTGTATGCTCCTAATGAGAAACAGCTCAATTTTCTTAAAACAGTGTTTGCCAAACTGAAATCTTTCATGGAGGGATCCCTGATCGTGGGTGGAGACCTGAATATAACATTAGACCCTAATCTAGACAAATCAAAAGGTAAATCAAACATCCCGACATCCAAGCTAAAAGCATTGAAAAAACTTCTGCAACACTATCAATTGATTGATGCATGGAGGCCCCTCCACCCAACGACCAGGGATTATTCCTACTATTCAATAGCGCATAAGGTTTATACTAGAATAGACTACATTTTTATAGACCAAAAGGAACTAGAACGTGTAAAAAAAGCAGTATGATTCCATAACTCTCTCAGACCATGCCTCACTGTGTATAAGATTAGACCCACCCCCTCAAAACAAACTCAAAAGTACCTGTAAATTAAATGAGAGCCTCTTGGCGAAACAAGATAATGTAAATACACTCAATACCCACCTGAATAATTTCTTTGCAGAAAATATTCCTGAAGGAATATTGCAACCCATTAGTATGGGAAACACACAACGAGGTGATAAGGGGATATTTGATTATATAATATTTGAGAAAAAAGAAAACACACCCGAGACATAGAGAACATCCTGAGCGAGATAAGGAAAATAGAACTAGAGCATACACTTTAGACATTAACTTGGGACAAAGATTATTTAGACTAAGAAAAGACTTAAAGGACCTCCTAGACCAAGGCAGCCAAAAATTCTTATTTATGACTAGGTTCAAACATTACCTAAATGCCAACAGGTGCGGCAAGATGCTAGCCAGCTCAGTACGTAAGGAAAGAGCGAAATCGAACATATCCAAAATCAAAACGCTGAATAACTCAGAAACATCAGACCCTAACATGATTGCTAGTACATTTAGAGAGTTTTATGGGAAACTTTACAACTTAAAACAAAATAGCCATTCCCAAGATGATATGGAGGAATCCATCAATAGTTACTTAGAAAAATACAGCCCACCACAGATTGGCGAAGAAATTAAACTCAAACGTAACTCCCCCTTCACTGTCGAGGAAATTAAAACCGCAATCAAAAGTCTCAAAAATGGTAAAAGCCCAGGACCGGACGGCCTCTCGGCTATTTAGTATAAAAAATTCCAGGACATTTTAGCACCACATTTAGTGGCATACTTTAATAATATCTCTGGGGACTGCCCGCTCAGGAACGAGTCATTACTGGCACATATAACAGTCATACCGAAAGAAGGGAAGGATGAATAGGAATGTGTCAACTACAGACCGATCTCATTGTTGAACAACAACATTAAAATATATGCAAAGGTGCTAGCCAGCAGGTTACAACCCCTGATGACCCCACTGATAGACAGTGATCAGGTGGGATTCGTTCCTGAGCGGGAGGCCAGGGACAATACGATTTGGGTATTGCACATGATCCAGTTAGCGAAAATCAAGAAAACACCGTTGGCCTTTTTGGCGTCTGACGCCGAAAAGGCCTTCGATAGGTTGAACTGGCAATTTTTAAAAGCAGTACTGAAAAATAGGGAAAAGGTAAGACGGCTCTACTTGTAAATATTGATGAGAAGAGGTGCAGTGGCTGTGAAGACTGACTCACCCTGTCAGAAGTTTAATGTATAATATAGGAAAGAAGGCAGCAGGCACTCTCTTATCTGGGATAAAAACTGTGAATTTTATTAAAATTTATGTAAAGTAACTGGACTGATAAAAACAAGAATAAAAGTGGAAAATAAAATAGTCCTAATGTGAATAGAAAGTTGAGGGGAGGTATTTTGTATGTATATTGTATATATGGAAGAGATGGAGCCTATTGGATTATGTCAATGATGTATATTGTATTTTGGTTATTGTGTCAGTAAAACTTTATCCCTTTTAAATGAAAAGTAAGTATCTTAAATATATATAAAAGAGATAATTGATTAGTGAAAATTCCTGTGAATGAGGATAAGGCAGTTAGTTACATTTAAAGGTAATCTCATCTATAGATCGATAAAAAATATGGATAAAAAATTGCCTTCAGATAATCGCATGAGTGAGTAAATAGATAAGAGAAGTTCCTTTTGTGATAATCGCACACATGGAGGAGTGAGGTTTAAGCAGTCTTTGACAATCTGTTAGAAGGAAAACGGTGTTCTGTGCCTCGGTGTGGCGTCCCACACTGTCTTAGGCGCAGAGTTCACTTACTGGCCGGCGCTTCCTTCACTGGTTGGAGTCTCCTGTTGTTCCTTGCTTTCCTGTTGTTCCTTGGTTTCCAGGGCGCTGCACACGGAGATACCGAAGACGCGGGAGCCACATTCAGGAGGACGCCAAGGACGCGGGAGCCGCATTCAGGAGGACACCAAGGACCAGGAGACCGCAAGCAACAACAGGAGACTCCAACCAGTGAAGGAAGCGCCGGCCGGTAAGTGAACTCTGCGCCTAAGACAGTGTGGGACGCCACACCAAGGCACAGAACACCGTCTTCCTTCTAACAGATTGTCAAAGACTGCTTAAACCTCACTCCTCCACGTGTGCGATTATCACAAAAGGAACTTCTCTTATCTATTTACTCACTCATGCGACTATCTGAAGGCAATTTTTTTATCCATATTTTTATCGATCTATACATGAGATTACCTTTAAAGGTAACTAACTACCTTATCCTCATTCACAGGAATTTTCACTAATCAATTATCTCTTTTATATATAGTTAAGATACTTACTTTTCATTTAAAAGGGATAAAGTTTTACTGACACAATAACCAAAATACAATATACATCATTGACAGCACCCAAAGGCGCCATAATCCAATAGGCTCCATCTCTTCCATATATACAAAATACATACAAAATACCTCCCCTCGACTTTCTATTCACATTAGGACCATTTTATTTTCCACTTTTATTCTAGTTTTTATCAGTCCAGTTACGTTACATAAATTTTAATAAAATTCACAGTTTTTATCCCAGATAAGAGAGTGCCTGCTGCCTTCCTTCCAGTACTGAAAAAGTTGGTTTTTCCCCAGTTATTCATAAAAAATTATGGCCCTATTTTCCACACCTTCAGCCTGCATTAAAGTAAATGGACTATTGTCGAGCCCGTTCAAAATTTATAATGGCACACGGCAGGGATGTCCTTTATCGCCCTTATTATTTGTATTATGCCTAGAGCCCTTTCTCGCGAGAATCAGGGGCAACCCAGGTATAGAAGGCATCCAGACCAAGAACAAAACGCATAAAATAGCGGCCTAAGCCGACGACACTTTATTTGCAATCACAAACCCAATGAGATCCATCCCCAATCTAATTGAGAAATTTGACAAGTTCCAGGAGGTGTCTAATTTTAAAATAAACCTTTCTAAGTCGGAATTATATAATGTCACCGTAAACACAAAAACTTGGGAAGATATTCAACGATTGTCCCCATTCAAAACTGCGGTCAAATCATTCAAATACCTCGGGATCAATATATCCAAAGACATGACAGACTTATAATATATAATATCAACTTCACACCACTGTTGAAAGGAATTAAAAACCTATTTAAGGATTGGAACCCCCTCTGGTTATCACTTTTTGGAAGGTTTAACCTAATCAAAATGGTCATCCTCCCTAAGATTCTATATTTATTCAACACATTACCGATAGAGATCTCACCAATTTTCTTTAGGGAAACGAAGCACCATATTTTAAAATTTATTTGGCAAAATAAATCGAGTAGGATTTAACATAGAACCCTAACCAGGTCAGGGAAAAATGGCGGTACCGGCCTACCTGACCTGGTAAATTATTACAAGGCTTCAATACTGACTAGGATCCTTGAATGAAGCAAATCCAAATCGGATAAGAAATGGACCGACATAGAGCAGTGTACAGAAATAAACTATTTCTCACTTCTATTGAACGCCCACCTATACCAAAAAATTGAAAAAAAATCAAGAATGTATTCACAAAGTCATTGATAAGAAAATGGCACAGCATAAATAGGTCACATGGTCTAATACCATACGGTGACCCTAATGCACCAGTAGGCAGTTTTATTCCACTGACCTGGAATACAATACTTAACTCGTTGCAAAGAGATAGAACAAATAGGCGTATGAGATTAAAAACCTATATAGAGACAATGCACTACTCCCACTCTCAGATCTTAAGAGTATTCATGGTTTAAGGTCCTTGTCACTCAAGCAATACAACCTGCTGGCTAAAAATGTTACGCAATAGAGTAATAATTATAAAAAAATGGAACAGATAATATCATAGCTACTCTGTTTCAATCTTTGGTTATACCTTAACATATCTTATGTAAGCTGTATAAGACACTCAACGACACCAATTTAATTCCTTCATATATTGATAAATGGAATAAGGAGCTACAACACCACCTAAATGATAGCCAAATAGAACAATCTATTAGATCCGTATACCAAACATCAAGTTCATACGCCATGCAAGAACTTCAATTCAAAATACTTATGAGATGGTACAAAACCCCACTGACTATGCACAGAATAAACGAGGCAATTAGTGATAGATGCTGGAGATGTCACACAGGGCTAGGTACTTACGCACATCTTTGGTATTCATGCTCAAAGCTTACCCTTTTCTGGTCGTCAATGTGCAATATTCTTGAGAAAGTATTTCATGCAAAAGTTGTTCTATCAGAAAAGTTAGTTCTTTTTAATATTTATGAAGTTTCACATGCAAACCTTAAATCAGCCCTCATGAACATTTTCCTAACTGCTGCAAAAGCACGTATCCCAAGAAAATGGCTCCAAATGGATGCGCCTACAATATTAGAATGGAAAACAGAAGTGAATAGAATTCAGAAATTTGAAAGAAGGAAATGGACTGTTCTGCATAACATAGACAGATATGAAGAAATCTGGAGGAAATGGACGCTCTATCTCTCCACTTCTAAGGAGGAACTTGGACTACACTGAGATGTCTCATTTTTGTTGAGTTGGATAACCATTTTCAATCAGAGCATACGAACAATTATGCATTTATGTCTGAGATAGATAGAATACTAGTGTTCATAAAGTATTACTGGTACTTATTCTTTTTCTCTTATTGTGTTATTGTTTTCCCTTGTTTCCCATCCCCTTCTTCCCTCTCCTTCACCCTCCTTTTCCCCTCCCCCACTCTATTACCAAACCCCTCCCCTCTGTCCTCACCTTCCCTTTATTATAATTAACAAAACTGTATTAGTGTGTATAATGTTCGATGCTATTATACGATTGTACAATTGTAACTAGATCTTTATAATGTTAAGATGTAATAGCAGGAGTGGTTTAACTCCGACATGTGTATGCCTTGCACACTTTTCTAAAATAAACAAAAATTTAAAGAGAAAGCATTTTACGGCAATAACACAATTTTTATACCAGTGAAATTAAGCCATGAAATTACACTTTAAACAGAGATAATACGGCTTTTCCTGGATCATTATATTCTTGGTATGGGGGGAGAATAATCATATTACAAGTTTGCAGTAGTTTACAGTAGGCAAAGGTCTTTTCTGAAACTGTGTCTTTAAACGCAAATAAAACTGTGTTTAAATCTTACAGTGGCCTTTCGTGCATTGTTATATTGGTGTGTGTGTGCGTGGGGGGGTATAATCGCATTACAAGTGTATTAAAGTGCATTAAAATGTATGGAATATGGAAGGATTCAAAACAAAAGACATAGGGCCCTGTCCTCGCAGAGACAAAATGTGGGTAGTAGTAGCACTTGCTATCTGGCCAGAAGTAGTAAGTGGTCTCCCTGGCTTAGAAGGGCACAACATTATTACTGAGGACAAAGAGGAGGAGACTGAGGACTGCATGGCTCACTCCTTCTCTCTTTCACAAGGTGACGTAGAGGCTACTTCTGAGTCTGACACCGTGCCTTGGAGCCAGGGGTCACATCATTCCTCCTGCTCCTCCTCCTTGCAGCCAAAGAGAAGCCTTTTTCAGTGGAATCCTCTCTGTCTTCATTACCTCTTCCTAGTGGGGTGCCTTCATTTTTCTAAGCAGCAATAAACGCAACCATACACTCAAGCAGATAGTCAAGACAGTCTGATGATCTGTGTGAGAGAAGTCTGCAGTTGAACAGCCATGAGGAGGAGATTCTGGGGGAGGCAGGGGACCCCATACAGAGTTCAGTTGGTGGTAGTCCTGATAGCACTTGTAGCTACACTGGTATTGGTAGGGGCAGTGGTAGCAACAGTGGCACTCTAGGCAAATACAGAGCAGATAATTGGGAGGGGGACCAAGTAACTATGAGATATCACAGTCTGCTTAAGGTGGAGGGGAGAGTGAGGACAATAACGATAATTTCATGTTGGACAGGACCTGGGACCAAGATGTCAGAAGAGAAGGATGGTGTCCACAATGGCAGTAAAGTACAGAAGTAATGTACAGCCAAAACCTCCAAAAGAACTGGGAGGTCCAGATCTACTTCAATTGTGGTCAGCTTGGGAACTGGTGATGCCGCTGATGCTTAGGCCAAGTTTGTCTGCCTTTACCTCTGTGCGAGCAACTGCCATATGGCATTTTTATGCACAAGGCCAGATCACAAAACCACACCTGCGTGCAAGATCTGCAAGATTAAAATAAGTCATGGGCAGTCAAACACCAACATGGGTACCAGAGCTCTATTGAAAACTCAAAGTATACTAGTAGAAATTAGAGACTGTGGGGCAGATAAGACTGGCATTACAAACCCCAGTCTTAAAGTATGTACAGTAGATGCAGAATGCACCAAATTTATTAAAACTTTGGGAGCAGAGACCCATTTTTGGCCTAGAATATTTTAGACAATAATATTTTAATAGCCAAAGGCTATATTAATTTTGTTTATGGCCTATTGTCTTTCTAAAAAAATAACCTTTTTTATATTAAAAATAAGATAAACAAAAGAAAATATGTGTTCATTTTTACAAAAAGCCTTTTTAGTGAAAATAAAATATTCAAAGCACATTAGTGTTATTTCCCTTTTCTTTCTTTGTTTTTTACTGACTTCTAGAGATAGTGGTGTGTCAATTCTGTGTCTAAACAGTAAATCTTTTCTTTTACACTATCTCTGTTATTAGATTATAAGTTTTTGTAAATCATTTCATATTATTAATGTAGATCAGACACACAAAGAGATATCCGTTTCTTACTAGTGTACTGTACCTGTTAGGGAATATACTAACTTTCCTTTTGCATCTTAATCAAATCACTTTGTTGTTTGTTATTTTCATTTGCAACATTAGTTTTAAACACACTATCTCTATCTATTTACTTTTGTCTCGTATATCTACTATCAATCCTATATTGGAAGCGTCTGCAGTATATTCCCCTTGTGGATGACTCATGTGCTATTTATTTTAAAAGACAAAATAGAAACTCCTCCGACATGTTTCGCCACCTATGTGGCGACTTCAGGGGTTAGGAGCATCTAACACGAGCGCGCAATTTTTCATGTCTTTAAGGGGGAGGAGAGCCCTCCTCCTTCTATGTTGTCCATTAAGAGCGCTTTGTGTCTGTATTGACAGCGATGCAGAGCCTAACAGAGACAGATCGCTATGTCTCTGCTCCAAGGGAGACGTAATCCTTTCTGTTTTACAGCACATGTATCAGGTCTTTGTTATTTTTCTTGTCTGCTCACTGCGCACACGCTTAATAAATTTGGCATATGTCCATGTCAGAAATTCATATCTACGCCAGCTATGAGCTGGCATAGATTTGAACTATCATATACATCAGTTTAATTTGATTAATGTCCCTATGTATATTCTTCTGGTGTTTGTGCAATTTTTCTCCAGGTATTCTGGTTTCATCTACCCTCAAAAACATACGAAGGCCTCATGCACACGACCGTATGTGTTTTGCGGACCGCAACTTGTGGCTCTGCAAAAAAAAAAAAAAAAACTGATGACGTCAGTATGGCATCCATGTTTTTTTTTTTTTGCGGATCCGTTATTTTTATGGATCTATTGTAATAATGCCTATCCTTGTCTGCAAACTAGAAAAAAATTGGACATTCCCTATTTTTTTTTGTGGGGCTATGGAACGGACATATTGATGCGGACAGCACATGGTGTGCTGTTCTGCTTTTGCAGACCCATTGAAATGAATGGGTCTGCAGCCTAAAAACGGAACGGACAAGAAAACAAAATACGGTCATGTGCATGAGCCCTAATAGGCTAACTGACTTCCTATAATAATTGCCCTAGTGTGTTTGTCTAAGATACACAAATTACATTAAAAACTAGAGATGAGCGAACACCTGAATGTTCGGGTTCGAGAGGTTCGGCTGAACTTCGGAAAATGTCCGGGTTCGTGATCCGAACTCAACCCGAACTTCATCCTGAACCCGAACCCCATAGAAGTCAATGGGGACCCGAACTTTTGGGCACTAAAAAGCCTGTAAAGACTCCCGGAAAGGGCTAGAGGGCTGCAAAAGGCAGCAAAATGTAGGTAAATCCCCTGCAAACAAATGTAGATAGGGAAATGAATTAAAATAAAATAAAATAAATAAAAATTAACCTGTAAAAGACACCCAGAGGGATAATATACCACAATAAACGCATTGCGATTACAACTTTGAGCTAACGATCACCATGGGAACGCCTCCTCCAGTAGAATGTACTGTCGGATCTGAGAATTAAGTTGAAATCGCAATGCGATTCTTATATATTTGCTTAATCGCATTATGATTTCAACTTAGCATTGCTAAATAATTCCATCCATATCGTTAACTTACTGAGTCAGTAAGTTAACGAATATGGATGGAATTATTTAGAATTAGCAATGCTAAGTTGAAACGGCAATGTGATTAAGCAGATATATAATAATCGCATAATCGCGTTCAAATAGAACTTAAAGCTGTCACTTAGTCAGTTTTAGTATTGGTGTGTTGTAATAGAAGTTACATTCGTACGCCGAATATAACTTAGAGCAATACAGTCAACTTTACACTGTTAGTTTTATTATCGCGATAATACAACTATTCAAGAATCGTGTACGTGCGTCTGTACGTGTGTGCGTTACCTCGGATCGGATCGAGAGACGAGAGTGGAGATTGGTGACTGTCCCAGCGATTATGGCGAAAAGTAATTTCTCTAAAGAAGAGCTGGATTTCTTAATAACTGTAAGTAATTGAACTTCGTTAGTGTGTAATTCAGTAATGTGATTTAAACTTATTAATGATTTTTATTAGCTAAGAAGCCTGCAGGCCTTCACTGATCTCATAACTGCCTTACACTGTCACATGTCCTACTGCTTGGTGACATAAACTCATCACAGGCTTTAGCAGACTGCACAACTACATGAGTGATTAGTGAAAGACACTGTTAAAGGGGTGGCAATGTTCAAGTCCCTTTAAAGGGATGACGATGTTCTAATCACTTTTAAAGGGATGGCGATGTTCAAGTCACTTTTAAAGGGGCGGCAATATTCAAGTCACTTTTAAAGGGATCGCAATGTTCAAGTCACTTTTAAAGGGATGGCGATGTTCAAGTCACTTTTAAAGGGGCGGCAATATTCAAGTCACTTTTAAAGGGATCGCAATGTTCAAGTCACTTTTAAACGGATGGCAATGTTCAAGTCACTTTTAAAGGGGCTGCAGTGTTCAAGTCACTTTTAAAGGGGCGGCAATGTTCAAGTCACTTTTAAAGGGATGACGATGTTCAAGTCACTTTTAAAGGGATGGCGATGTTCAAGTCACTTTTGAAGGGGCGGCAATATTCAAGTCACTTTTAAAGGGATTGCAATGTTCAAGTCACTTTTAAAGGGATGGCGATGTTCAAGTCAGTTTTAAAGGAATGGCGATGTTCAAGTCACTTTTAAAGGGGCTGCAGTGTTCAAGTCACTTTTAAAGGGGCGGCAATGTTCAAGTCACTTTTAAAGGGATGGAGAATTGGCAATGTTCAAGTCACTTTTAAAGGGATGGCGATGTTCAAGTCACTTTTAAAGGGGCTGCAGTGTTCAAGTCACTTTTAAAGGGGCGGCAATGTTCAAGTCACTTTTAAAGGGATGGCGATGTTCTACTCTTTGACTGTTTTGATATTAAATGTTATTTTTGATGGTTCTTATGACTATGATAACTAATAATTGTATTTTAGAACTGTGGGATTACATGATTTAATTGTTATCTTGCAGGAAATGTTGGAGAAGGGGTACGACCGCAGAAGGTCAAGGGGCGAAAAGCAGGCCATAGTGCGGAGAATTGCTTTCCATCTGTGGCAGAAGCATGGGTGCACTCATCGGAAGGATGCGATTCTAAAAAGTGGTCAGATCTGAAGCGCCACAGGATGGATCTGATCACTAAGATCCGAGATAAATCTTTTCCAGGTACAATACTTATTTGCATAACTGAGCAGATAGATAACAATATGTTGGTGAGAGAAATAAGTATTTTTAACCCTTTACAATAAATCACTTAGTACAGTGGTGTTGAACTGATGGGAAAGGGTGCTAAAGGTGGCAATATGAGACCTCTTTCTGGGCCACATATGTTTTTTGACTTTACACAGTTGACTTTGGCCCCTGAAGCTTGTCCAAACTCCTCGCACGTCTGGACGAGTGTAGACAACAAGCATCGATCAGGACAATTAGGCCACATGCCCAAATGAAGTCATAGACTCGAATCACTCTTGTTCCCTGGGGAGTGGCCCAACACCCAATAGCAGCAGTGAGTTGAAGCTGAACTTAATCAACGATGCTCAAAGGCAGAGTGCAGGGGGTACCCACAGGGTCCTGGTCCGGCAGGTCAAGGCAGACACTGATGATACTACACTTGATCTAAGCCAAAAGGAGAAGAAAGATAGGTGTAGTTAATTATTATGCCATCCAGACACTACCATAGATTAATTTGTGTACCTTTAACTGTAATTTGGCTTTACTTGTTTATCTTGGCATTTTTAAAAAATTTGGTCATCATCATTAGAGATGCTCCGCTTTCCAAAGTGAGAGCCAAGCTCTCTAAAAAGAAGAAGGCGGTGGAGGTGGAGGAGGAGACAGACCACTCGGACGAGGAGGAGCAGGAAGAGGCAGGGCCATCAGGCTATCGGGCCCATAGCCCACCTGCTGCAGTGGAGGAGGGTGATGACTCTGAGGAGGCAGAAGAGGAGATGGTCACTACCCCCGACAAGAAGGTAAATGGATGATGTGGATATTTTTATTTATTCAGTGTCCCAGAAAGCTAATGTTACGGGTGGGAGTACTGATTTCCATAACGTATCTAACTGCCACATCCATTTTTGGAAGTACGATATAACAAGCATGCAATATATAAATTTTTCTAAGAATATATTTTAACAAACTATATTATTTTTTTAAATGAAGAAAATATAATAAAACAGGCAACAAATAAAGTACAACACATAACAGTAATATAAAAAATAAACACTAAAAAGTAATTGATCAACATCAAAACCATTAACGTAACTACTAAGTCAATAACCCAAAACTAAAAGGAACTATTATTAATCCTACCTAAACCAATATATAACAGATTTCAAGAAAAAAATATCATCTCAGCTTTATATAACAATTAATGATTGTATTTTAATGTACATTTCCAAATTTTATTTCATTTATTTTACAGCTGACAACATCATGTTAAAAAAATAAAAACAATGCGAAGGAAGCACCAGCTGCGAATGCAGCAGTTCAGGGAGCAGCAAACCAGGAAGATGAGGCAGCTCAAGATGCAGTTCTCCCACCAAATGCGAGCCATGGAGGAGGCTCATCTTAAGGACATCGATGATCTGCTGGAGGAGCAGAGAAAAATTAAAAATTACCCTAATTTTTTTGGTTATTTATATATTTATGTTAAAAAATAATTCTATTTTGTTAAAGATTATTTTATAAAACTATAATGTTAAATCAAATTTATTGCGTTTTGTTTGATTGGAAACAAAGGGTACAGATAGTGTTGCCCATATTAATAATTATTTTTCATTACTGTAATCTTTCAAGGGTTTCAAGTTCAACTGGTTTATGTGCTAGATCTGGTAAGGTTTTTGGTAAGGCTGTAAAACACACCCGGAAAGGGCTAGAGGGCTGCAAAAGGCAGCAAAATGTAGGTAAATCCCCTGCAAACAAATGTAGATAGGGAAATGATGAGTTAACATAAAATAAATAAAAATTAAACAATATTAATTGGAGTGAGGTCCCATAGCACAGAATCAGGCTTCAAGTCACCCACCAATGGAGAAGGTCACTTACTATTATTTCGACCCCAGCACCCAGACAAAGGAGAGAGGTCCCACAGCAGAGAATCAGGCATCATATCAACCACCACAGGAGTAGGCCACCATTTAGTTACTTTGACCCCTTCACCCAGACAGAAGAGAGAGGCCACACAGCACATATTCAGGCATCATATCAACCACCGCAAGAGAAGGACACTTTTAGATACTTTGACCCCTGCACCCAGGAAGAGGAGAGAGGTTCCACAGCAGAGAATCAGGCATAATATCAACCACCACAGGAGAAGCCACCATAAAGTTACTTTGACCCCTTCACCCAAACAGAGGAGAGAGGCCCCACAGCACATATTCAGGCATCATATCAACCACCACAGGAGTAGGCCACCATTTAGTTACTTTGACCCCTTCACCCAGACAGAGGAGAGAGGCCACACAGCACATATTCAGGCATCATATCAACCACCGCAAGAGAAGGACAATTTTAGATACTTTGACCCCTGCACCCAGGAAGAGGAGAGAGGTTCCACAGCAGAGAATCAGGCATAATATCAACCACCACAGGAGAAGCCACCATAAAGTTACTTTGACCCTTTCACCCAAACAGAGGAGAGAGGCCCCACAGCACATATTCAGGCATCATATAAACCACCACAGGAGAAGCCACCATAAAGTTACTTTGACCCCTTCACCCAAACAGAGGAGAGAGGCCCCACAGCACATATTCAGGCATCATATAAACCACCACAGGAGTAGGCCACCATTTAGTTACTTTGACCCCTTCACCCAGACAGAGGAGAGAGGCCACACAGCACATATTCAGGCATCATATCAACCACCGCAAGAGAAGGACACTTTTAGATACTTTGACCCCTGCACCCAGGAAGAGGAGAGAGGTTCCACAGCAGAGAATCAGGCATAATATCAACCACCACAGGAGAAGCCACCATAAAGTTACTTTGACCCCTTCACCCAAACAGAGGAGAGAGGCCCCACAGCACATATTCAGGCATCATATCAACCACCACAGGAGTAGGCCACCATTTAGATACTTTGACCCCTTCACCCAGACAGAGGAGAGAGGCCACAGAGCACATATTCAGGCATCATATCAACCACCACAGGAGTAGGCCACCATTTAGTTACTTTGACCCCTTCACCCAGACCGAGGAGAGAGGCCACACAGCACATATTCAGGCATCATATCAACCACCGCAAGAGAAGGACAATTTTAGATACTTTGACCCCTGCACCCAGGAAGAGGAGAGAGGTTCCACAGCAGAGAATCAGGCATAATATCAACCACCACAGGAGAAGCCACCATAAAGTTACTTTGACCCCTTCACCCAAACAGAGGAGAGAGGCCCCACAGCACATATTCAGGCATCATATCAACCACCACAGGAGTAGGCCACCATTTAGTTACTTTGACCCCTTCACCCAGACAGAGGAGAGAGGCCACACAGCACATATTCAGGCATCATATCAACCACTACAGGAGTAGGCCACCATTTAGTTACTTTGACCCCTTCACCCAGACAGAGGAGAGAGGCCACACAGCACATATTCAGGCATCATATCAACCACCGCAAGAGAAGGACAATTTTAGATACTTTGACCCCTGCACCCAGAAGAGGAGAGAGGTTCCACAGCAGAGAATCAGGCATAATATCAACCACCACAGGAGAAGCCACCATAAAGTTACTTTGACCCCTTCACCCAAACAGAGGAGAGAGGCCACACAGCACATATTCAGGCATCATATCAACCACCACAGGAGTAGGCCACCATTTAGTTACTTTGACCCCTTCACCCAGACAGAGGAGAGAGGCCACACAGCACATATTCAGGCATCATATCAACCACCGCAAGAGAAGGACAATTTTAGATACTTTGACCCCTGCACCCAGGAAGAGGAGAGAGGTTCCACAGCAGAGAATCAGGCATAATATCAACCACCACAGGAGAAGCCACCATAAAGTTACTTTGACCCCTTCACCCAAACAGAGGAGAGAGGCCCCACAGCACATATTCAGGCATCATATCAACCACCACAGGAGTAGGCCACCATTTAGTTACTTTGACCCCTTCATCCAAACAGAGGAGAGAGGCCACACAGCACATATTCAGGCATCATATCACACACCACAGGAGAAGGCCTCTTTCAGTGACTTAGGCCTTTGGACCCAGACAGAGGAGAGAGGTCAGAGATTAGCTTCATATCCCCCAGCACAGCAGAAGACCGCTTTATTTGACTTAGGCCTCAGCACCCAGACAGAGGACAGAGGTAGCATGGCAGAGGTTATGGCTTTATGTCACCCGATAGTTTAACTGGCCACTTTCATCTAATTAGGCCCCGGCGCCCAGACAGAGGAGAGTTTCATTCAACTGTGGGTTACATAAAATTTGTATTAAATAAAGAAGTGGCCCGTAGTACAACAAGACATGTTTTAGGCAGTTATTAAGGACTACTCTGCACAAGGGAGGGACAGGTCCTGTGGGATCCATGCCTGGTTCATCTTTATGAACGCCAGCTTGTCCACATTGGCTGTGGACAGGCGGCTGCGCTTGTCAGTAATGACGCCCCGCCGTGCTGAATACGCGTTCTGATAAAACGCTGGCTGCCGGGCAGGAAAGCACCTCCAAGGCATAACATGCTAACTCTGGCCACGTGGACAATTTTGAAACCCAGAAGTTGAATGGGGCCGAACCGTCCGTCAGTACGTGGAGGGGTGTGCAGACATACTGTTCAACCATGTTAGTGAAATGCTGCCTCCTGCTAACACGTTCCGTATCAGGTGGTGGGGCAGTTAGCTGTGGCGTGGAGACAAAACTTGTCCACATTTCTGCCATGCTAACCCTGCCCTCAGAGGAGCTGGCCGTGATACTGCTGCGTGGGCGACCTCTAGCTCCTCCTCTGCCTTGGCCTTGGCCTTCCACCTGTTCCCCTGTGACAGTTGGGAATGCTCTCAGGAGCGCGTCTACCAGCGTGCGCTTGTACTCGCGCATCTTCCTATCACGCTCCAGTGCAGGAAGTAAAGTGGGCACATTGTCTTTGTACCGGGGATCCAGCAGGGTGGCCACCCAGTAGTCAGCACACGTTAAAATGTGGGCAACTCTGCTGTCGCTGCGCAGGCACTGCAGCATGTAATCGCTCATGTGTGCCAGGCTCCCCAGAGGTAAGGACAAGCTGTCCTCTGTGGGAGGCGTATCGTCATCGTCCACCGTATCCCCCAGCCACGCACTAGTGATGGGCCTGAGCTGTGTGGGCTGCCACCCTGCTGTGAACCTGCTTCATCCTCGTCCTCCTCCACCTCCTCCTCATCCTCCTCGTCCTCCATTAGAGTGCCTTGGCTGGCGACTTGTGAACCTGCCCTCTGCTGCTTCAAAAACCTCCCTCTGAGCTACTTCTAACAGACTGGCCTGAAAGTCTTAGAAACGAGCCCTCCTCCTCCCTCCTCCTCCACCTGGGCCACCTCCTCTTCCATCATTGCCCTAAGCGTTTTCTCTAGGAGACATAGAATTGGTATTGTAACGCTGATAACAGTGTCATCGCCACTGGCCATTTTGGTGGAGTACTCAAAGCAGTGCAGCAGGGCACACAGGTCTCGCATGGAGGCCCAATCATTGGTGGTGAAGTGGTGCCGTTCCGCAGTACGACTGACGCGAGCGTGCTGCAGCTGAAACTCCACTATGGCCTGCTGCTGCTCGCACAGTCTCTCCAGCATGTGCAAGGTGGAGTTCCACCGGGTGGGCACGCCGCATATGAGGCGGTGAGCGGGAAGGCCGAAGTTCCGCTGTAGCGCAGACAGGCGAGCAGCGGCAGGATGTGAACGCCGGAAGCGCGCACAGACGGCCCGCACTTTATGCAGCAGCTCTGACATGTTGGGGTAGTGGTGAATGAACCTCTGCACCACCAAATTCAGCACATGCGCCAGGCAAGGGATGTGCGTCAAACCGGCTAGTCCCAGAGCTGCCACGAGATTTCGCCCATTATCGCATACCACCAGGCCTGGCTTGAGGCCCACCGGCAGCAACCACTCGTCCGTCTGTTGTTCAATACCCCGCCACAACTCCTGCGCGGTGTGGGGCCTGTCCCCAAACATAAGAGTTTCAGAATGGCCTGCTGACGTTTACCCCGGGCTGTGCTGAAGTTGGTGGTGAAGGTGTGTGGCTGACAGGAGGAGCTGGTGGAAGCAGTGCAGGAGGAAGCCGAGTAGGAGGAGGAGGCTACAGGAGGCAGAGAATGATGCCCTGCGATCCTAGGTGGCGGAAGGACGTGCGCCAAGGAACTCTCCGCCTGGGGCCCAGCCGCCACTACATTCACCCAGTGTGCAGTTAGTGAGATATAGCGTCCTTGGCCGTGCTTACTGGTCCACGTATCTGTGGTTAGGTGGACCTTGGCACAAATGGCGTTGCGCAGTGCACACTTGATTTTATCAGACACTTGCATGTGCAGGGAAGGCACGGCTGTCTTGGAGAAGTAGTGGCGGCTGGGAACCACATACTGGGGGACAGCCATGGCCATCAGCTGTTTGAAGCTGTCTGTGTCCACCAGCCGGAATGACAGCATTTCAAAGGCCAGTAGTTTAGAAATGCTGGCATTCAGGCCAAGGGCCTCGAGGGTGACTAGGTGGGAATTTGCGCTTCCTCTCAAAGGTTTGAGAGATGGAGAGCTGAACGCTGCTGTGTGAAATAGTGGAGACGCAAGGTGACGGTGGCGGTGGTGGTGGTGGTGTCGGTGGCACATCCTCTGTTTGCTGCTCGGCAGGTGGCAACATTCCTCTCGAGGCGGAAGCCGAGGCAGCAGCGGTAGAGGGAGCAGGGGGAGCCTGAGCGGGTTCATTGTTTTTGAGGTGTGCACTCCACTGCAGTTCATGCTTTGCATGTAGATGCCTGATCATGCAGGTGGTGCTCAGGTTAAGAACGTTAATGCCTCGCCTCAGGGTCTGATGGCACAGCGTGCAAACCACTCTGGTCTTGTCCTCAGCACATTGTTTGAAGAAGTGCCATGCCAGGGAACTCCTTGAAGATGCCTTTGGGGTGCTGGGTCCCTGTTGGCACTGGCCAATAGCAGGCGAACTCTCGGGACGGCGGGTGTTCTGCTTTTGCCCCCTGCTCCCTCTTTGGCTTCGCTGTTGTCTCGGTCTCACCACTGCCTCTTCCTCTGAACTATTTAAGTCAGCGGCACGACCTTCAGTCCATGTGGGGTCTAAGACCTCATCGTCCTCTGCATCGTCTTCCACCCAGTCTTCCTCCCTGACCTCCTCCTGTTCAGTCTGCACACTGCAATAAGACGCGGCAGTGGGCACCTGTGTTTCGTCATCATCAGACACTCGGTCACTCTGCTGTGGTGGTATTCCCATGTCCTCATCATCTGGATACATAAGTGGTTGTAGCGCCAGTGCATGGTATGTCTTCCACCGCTAGGGAAGGGCTAGGTGGACGCCCCTGGGAACCCCTGCCAGCAGAGTCTTCAAACAGAAGAAGAGACTGCTGCATAACTTGAGGCTCGGACAGTTTCCCTGATATGCATGGGGGTGATGTGACAGACTGATGGGCTTGGTTTTCCGGTGCCACCTGTGCGCTTCCGCAGAAGACTGGGCGGAAGACAATGTGGTGAACGTGCTGGAAGCACTGTCGGCCACCCAATCGACTAATGCCTGTACCTGCTCAGGCCTTACCATCCTCATAACGGCATTGGGCCCCACCAAATATCGCTGTAAATTCTGCCGGCTACTTGAGGGAGTTGGTTCACTACTTTGTGCGCCTGAGGCCGAACGGCCACGTCCTCTGCCAGCAACAGAGACTCCACGGACCCCACCACGACCGCGTCCTCGTCCCTTAATAGAATGTTTTCTCATTGTTGCGATTCAACTCGCACCACAATAAAATATATTATTTTTTAGCCCCAAAATTCACACACTGGAAGATATACCGTAATTCCTTTTTCCGGTATTAATTACAAGAAAACTGCTGCAAATTGGACACCAGAATTTTTAAATGCTACTTATGTTAAATGAATTCCCACAGTGGGAGAACTATTTCCTTTTAAAGGAGTAACAACGTGCGGCCTACTATTTCGGGTGTCACCAACACCAGATTGATTAAATTGGCCTTTTGGAACCAAAATGACAACACTGGACACTATAATGCCTTTTTCTGGTATTAATTACAAGAGGACTGCTGCAAATTGGACACCAGAATTTTTTAAATGCTACTTATGTTAAATGAATTCCCACAGTGGGAGAACTATTTCCTTTTCAAAGGAGTAACAACGTGCGGCCTACTATTTCGGGTGTCACCAACACCAGATTGATTAAATTGGCCTTTTTGGAACCAAAATGACAACACTGGACACTATAATGCCTTTTTCTGGTATTAATTACAAGAAGACTGCTGCAAATTGGACACCAGAATTTTTAAATGCTACTTATGTTAAATGAATTCCCACAGTGGGAGAACTATTTCCTTTTACAGGAGTAACAACGTGCGGCCTACTATTTCGGGTGTCACCAACACCAGATTGATTAAATTGGCCTTTTGGAACCAAAATGACAACACTGGACACTATAATGCCTTTTTCTGGTATTAATTACAAGAAGACTGCTGCAAATTGGACACCAGAATTTTTTAAATGCTACTTATGTTAAAATGAATTCCCACAGTGGGAGAACTATTTCCTTTTACAGGAGTAACAACGTGCGGCCTACTATTTCGGGTGTCACCAACACCAGATTGATTAAATTGGCCTTTTGGAACCAAAATGACAACACTGGACACTATAATGCCTTTTTCTGGTATTAATTACAAGAAGACTGCTGCAAATTGGACACCAGAATTTTTTAAATGCTACTTATGTTAAATGAATTCCCACAGTGGGAGAACTATTTCCTTTTACAGGAGTAACAACGTGCGGCCTACTATTTCGGGTGTCACCAACACCAGATTGATTAAATTGGCCTTTTGGAACCAAAATGACAACACTGGACACTATAATGCCTTTTTCTGGTATTAATTACAAGAGGACTGCTGCAAATTGGACACCAGAATTTTTTAAATGCTACTTATGTTAAATGAATTCCCACAGTGGGAGAACTATTTCCTTTTCAAAGGAGTAACAACGTGCGGCCTACTATTTCGGGTGTCACCAACACCAGATTGATTAAATTGGCCTTTTGGAACCAAAATGACAACACTGGACACTATAATGCCTTTTTCTGGTATTAATTACAAGAAGACTGCTGCAAATTGGACACCAGAATTTTTTAAATGCTACTTATGTTAAAATGAATTCCCACAGTGGGAGAACTATTTCCTTTTACAGGAGTAACAACGTGCGGCCTACTATTTCGGGTGTCACCAACACCAGATTGATTAAATTGGCCTTTTGGAACCAAAATGACAACACTGGACACTATAATGCCTTTTTCTGGTATTAATTACAAGAAGACTGCTGCAAATTGGACACCAGAATTTTTTAAATGCTACTTATGTTAAATGAATTCCCACAGTGGGAGAACTATTTCCTTTTTACAGGAGTAACAACGTGCGGCCTACTATTTCGGGTGTCACCAACACCAGATTGATTAAATTGGCCTTTTGGAACCAAAATGACAACACTGGACACTATAATGCCTTTTTCTGGTATTAATTACAAGAGGACTGCTGCAAATTGGACACCAGAATTTTTAAATGCTACTTATGTTAAATGAATTCCCACAGTGGGAGAACTATTTCCTTTTCAAAGGAGTAACAACGTGCGGCCTACTATTTCGGGTGTCACCAACACCAGATTGATTAAATTGGCCTTTTTGGAACCAAAATGACAACACTGGACACTATAATGCCTTTTTCTGGTATTAATTACAAGAGGACTGCTGGTATTTCAGAACACCGGAATTTTTAAAATGCTCGTTTTGGTACATAAATTGCCCACACTGGGAGAATTATTGCCTTAACCTTTTTGCAGTATTATTTACTGAAGGAGTGCTTCTTCTGGTCTAACACCAGAATTATGTTTGTTACAGGGAAAGATTTTTTTAATTTATATTTCTGGCAAAAAAAAAAAAAATTAATTTCTGGCTGACAGTATTGGACCTGGCTGTAGTGACACTGGCTAGCCTAGCTGGAACAGCACATTCATGGGATTTGCTATCCAAGTGGGTTACTTTCAGTTTCACCACTGATATATTAAATATATTGGCAGTTAGTAGGGGTGACACAAGCACAGCCAAACCCCTGATGTAGTATTGGACCTGGCTGTAGTGACACTGGCTAGCCTAGCTGGAACAGCACATTCATGGGATTTGCTATCCAAGTGGGTTACTTTCAGTCCCGCTGTACAGGAGGCTCAGTCAGGGAGAAGGACCTCGTCTCGTCTCTGCCAAGCCGTGATCAAGGTCCGGATATAGGACCGAAACGTTGGCCATATTGCCTATCTAAAAAATACTACCCTAGATGGATCTAAACCATATGTTATACTAATAAAAAAAGCAACTTTTTCTCAAATACGAGTGCCGTGGTCTCTCATATTATATTGTATGGATTTTAATACCACTGAGCACCGTTCCTCAACAAGAATAAGGAGTGCCGTCCAATATATATCGCAAACACAAGCACAGCCAAACCCCTGATGTAGTATATCTATAAAAAAATCGACTATTACATGAGATTAATGGACGCTGTGGCAGCTTTTGCTGTAGCACCACAAGTCCCAAAATGGCCGCCGCCTATCAGCCCAGTAACATGTGCCAGAAAATGGTCTGCCCAGCCAGAAAAAAAATTGACTTTGACTGAGCAGCTGAATCGCTGTTGTTCTGTGTCACAGGAGTAGATTTTTCAATTCTTTGGAGCTTTTCTTTGGACTCTGTGGCAGCTTGAGCTGGCGCACCACAGGTCCCAAAATGGCCGCCGCCGGTCAGCCCAGTTACATGTGCCGGTAAAATCGATCTGGCCAGTGTAAAAAAATAAACTTTCAGTGAACAGCTCAGCTGAGTTGTTCTGATGCACAGGTTTAGATCATTCACTTCTTATCAGGTTTTCTTCCTTAATTATCCCTGCTTATCTCGCCCTCACAGCAGCTGCATCTATCCCTGGTCTAATCACAGCGGGAGTGAGCACATCGCGACGTGCGCACAAGCTTATAAAGAGGCTGAGTCACATGCTGCACTTGGCCAATCACAGCCTTGCCAATAGTAGGCATGGCTGCGATGGCATCTTAGGGCAAGTAGTATGATGCATGTTGATTGGCTGCTTTGCAGCCTTTCAAAATGCGCCACAAAAAATCACGAACTACAAAACCGAACCCGAATTTTTATGAAAATGTTCGGGTTCGGGTCGTGTCACGAACACCCCAAAATTCTGTACGGACCGGAACTATTCTCGAAATGTGCGCTCAACAACAACACTAGTGCTATTCGTATCCCACTCTTAAGTTCTAATCGCATTCGATTTTACATTATGCTTTTTTTTTGACAGGCATCGCATTCTATTTGATGCCTGGCAAAAAAAAAAAAAATGCATAAGTTAACATCGAATGCGATTAGAACTTAATAGTGGGATACGAATAGCACTGCGTGCTAGAACAGCACGCACATGATTATTCAAATTTTGTATTATCGCGATACAAAACCAAAGAGTAAAGTTAAAATCGAATGCAATTAGAACGTGTAGTGTGATGCGATTTATTTGAGTTCTATGAATCGCATTGCGATTTCTGCTTCAGCCGGATTCCGTGCTAATGGAGAGTCTACATCACCATGGGAAAAATGCTAGAATGTACTGTCGGATTTGAGAAGTTGAAATCGCAATGCGATTAAGCAAATATATAAGAATTGCATTGCGATTTCAACGTAATTCAAACATCCTACAGTACATTCTACTGGAGGAGGCGTTCCCATGGTGATCGGTAGCTCAAAGTTGTAATCGCAATGCGATTTCAGCTTTAAGCCTGTACTATTCTGCTATATAGTACTTTCAAAATGCGCCGAGAGAACATGCCGAACTCCGAACTCGAACCCGAACTTTTTTGAAAATGTTCGGGTTCGGGTCCGTGTCACGAACACCCCAAAATTCGGTACGAACCCGAACTATTCTCGAACTGTTCGCTCAACACTATTAAAAACCCCATTGGGCACAGAGACTAATCTGAGTTATGTCAATTTCTATACAGCACTGAGGAATATGTTGCCACTACAAAAGCAACATTAATGAATAAATGATCCAGAAATCCTTTTAAATATAATTCAACATGAAATTATGTCATTAGATACCGGATAGAAACCACCATGATTATGAGTTGCCAATGTATTGTACACTTTGCCATAGATTAGAGCTAAGAAGGTAACAGAGCAGGTCATGTCAGTGGGTAAAATTGGAAAATGTTTCCCACATCACAATAAAATTATTTTTTTCTTTTCATGCGAGTCCTAAGAGCAGCTGACAAAATACACAGAAACCCCACTGCAAACCAATTACTCACGGTTAACCATAAAATCAATCCAATAAACAGGAAAACAGCCGCAGTTCAGATTACATACTTCTGTATGAAGAAATAAAAACAAAATGAAGGTGTCATGCCCAAAGAAATCTTTCGAATTTGTTCACTTCAACTACTCTTGAATCATTTCTTAGTAATTTTTAGAGTTGCACCAGTATAAAAGATGTTGTTTGAATGAAGTTTTATGCATGCACTCTGCATGCAATTGCTAAGAATTACCAATGCTAAAAGAAAACACTAGAGAAAGATCAGCAGTAAGGGCTAGGGTCTCATGGCAAAATCTACAGCAGAAAAATCTGTGGCAGATCAGTAGGGGATCAGTAGCTGAAAACAGGTCATTTTGGTGGCTTTAGAGCAGTTTTTATTAACATTTTGAAAGAGTTTCCAAGTGAGGTTTTTTGCTTCTTGATAGACATCTAAGAAAATCCACAATAAAATCTGCTTCAAAGAAGTAACACGTCATGTCTCTTTTCACTTTTTCGATTTGCACAAGGTGTGCATATGGTAGAATTTTTACAGTGAAGTCAATAGCTTTTCTAAATGTGGATTACACAGCAGAAAATGGCCATCTTCCACTGATAAGTTGCAGATTTTGCCCAAGAAAGCACAGCCTCACAATGTTTGAATGTGTTTTCAAGCTGTAGATCGGAAAACTTTGAACATCCTGTGTTCAAACTTACAGTATAGTTTCTAGGAATTTTGCAATTTATTGATTTTAAAGTGCCCATACACCTTCAATAACTGTCAGCTATCACTTCTGACTCGCCATACATTACATATTCATTTTCAAAAAAAAAAAGCCATTGCCAAAAACCTCTAAATAATTTAAAGCACCCAATTCTTCTCCCCCTGACATCTATCAGGCGAGAGTAGGGAACCCCCTGTACATGTTATACTTTGGACCGTCCCTGCTGATGATAGCAGGTTCAGCTGACATTACAGGGCTCCAGATGGCGACCAAAATGGTCGCCAATGCGACGAGGAATTTGCAAATGGCGATAAGAAATTTAAGTCTTATCGCCATTTGCGACTTGTCCCACCGCCGCGCCGCAGCTTTAAGAAAAAATAAAAAAACTTCTTCAGCTGACGCAGCGACACACTGCACAGGCAGTGCAGCCTGAAATAACCATTAGCAAAGCTCCATACAGTAAGGAGCTTTGCTATTGGTTAGTTTGGGCGGGCGCCGGAGCCATACAGCGCCCTGCAGCAGAGAAAGCCGGCGGGAGATGAAAGGAGGAGGGGCCGGCTCTGGGGGTGTCTGAAGGAAGGAGTGCTGGGCGCGCTGAGGAGTTGAAGCATCAAGATGGAGCCACAGAAGACGGTGACAGCACAAGGTGTTATGTATCGATGTGTGTAATGTATCAACAAACAGGGGAGATAGAGCGGCACTCCAAAGGTCAGCACGCAGACCGTGAACCGGTCGCTTACAGCAGCACAAGCAGTCTCCTGTGAAAGCTCCAAACCGGCGGTGCACAAGCCCCAAAGCAGCAGGATATAGACAGTCTCAAAAATGAAGGTATGAACGGGGCGGCACTCACCGATGGAATCAAGGATACACTTTATTAGATGATAAAGCGTGCAGGCAATGTCGGGCAGGACGCCATCTATTTCATCCGATGGAAAGAGCGACGGCCGTTTCGCGCTGAGACGCGCTTCGTCAGGCTGTTACGTCATAGGCGCGCATGCGCCCGTCTTCTTAAGCCGTGCGCTCCCTCACCAGGTGAAAAATCAGTGACGGTGCCACGGCATTCCCAGAAGGTTAAAATTACAGCAAAGTACATAAATAGCGAACAATACTGTGAAACATCCCACATAGTTGAATATACACCGGACAACATAACAGATAGTGTTGTGACACAAATCAAAATCCTGGCAAAAATGCCACTTCATGGAGAGCAAAAGCGCACACCTATAGACTGCGGATCACACTAGGCGGATCTACCGCAATCCCAGGTATCGGAAATGAGGGACAGGGGAAAGGAAGATGATAAGGCAGGAACAATTTATCAGAAGGGAATAAAGGACTGGGGTGCAGCGCACACAAAGGGACTATCACCCCTCCTAGGGCACCTAGATAAACATGCCCAGATCGGTGCGATCATTTAACCCTAGCCCTTCAGCCGCCCTGGTGCGCAGTATCCATCTCGCTTCGTTGTAGGAGAACGCGGTGCCTGTCACCCCTTGAGCCGGGGAGGCACCATCTCCAACCCCGAGAAGGAGAGGGAACTGATATCCCCACCATGCGCCGAATTCACATGCTCTATAACTCTGGGGCAGCCTTTTCCTGAGGTAATGGAGTTAAGATGCTCGCGGACTCGTTCATACAGGCACCTAATGGTTTTGCCTATATAAAAACGTCCGCACGTGCAATTTAACATATACACTACATACATACTCCTACAGTTAATAAAGCTACCCACTCTGTGATGTAGGCCTGCAACCACCAAAGTTTTCTTGCAAGAGTTGTACTTACATAAAGGGCAATTACCGCACTTAAAATTACCTACGGGCGATTCATATTCAGCCAATGAGTCAGCCGCAGAGGCGGTAGTCTACTCCTAACTAATTTATCGCGCAGCGTATGGCTGCGTCTGAATGCGATAATAGGTCTTTGTTCCGTCAAGTCCAAAAGGGTGCCATCCCGTTTGAGTATGTCCCAGTTTTTGTGGATGGCAGTGCGTATAGTGTCTGCCATCGGGCTAAACTTAAAAGAGAACACAAATCTACCTGAACTGGAGCTCCTGGCGGGAGTCCTCGAACTACTGCGATCCCTATTCTTATGTAGGAGGTCGGCTTGGGAAAACCTCTTCTCCACCTCTTCCATGTCTCTATCAAGGGCCTGTGGGGAATAGCCCCTTTCAACAAGTCGATGCTTAAGTTCCAGTGCCTGCCGTCGGTAACCTTCCACCTCACTGTTAATTCTACGTAATCTAATGAACTGCCCGTATGGTAACGACCTTATGACCGTTTCAGGATGAAAGCTGTCGCGGCGGAGCAAGGAGTTGGTCGCCGTGGGCTTGCGAAAGCCCTCCGTGACCAACCCGTCGCTACCCGCCACAACCGCCACATCCAGAAACTCTAGTCGTGAGCCCCCAAAGTTCAGGGTAAACTTCATCCCCATGGCGTTACTATTGAGGTAACGCACAAACTCCTCGCATTGGTCTCTATTGCCTGACCATACAATGAAAACATCATCGACATAGCGGAGAAAACATTTGAGGAACTGGGAGAAAGGATTGGATACTGAGAAGATCAGCTTATCCTCCAATCTAGCGAGATACATATTGGCAAATGTACATGAAACGGGGGTCCCCATCGCGGTCCCCAGTTTTTGTCTGTACCAGTCGTTGCCAAACCTGAATGCATTGTTCGCAAGTATGAGGTGCAGTGCTTCACATACAAAATCACAAAAAAGTGCGCTCTTTCCTGCATTCGCTAGGATGTCGCGTATAGCCTCCACACCCCCAACATGTGGGATGCGGGTGTAGAGGCTCTCGACATCCAGCGAGACAAGATGGAACCCATCCTGCCAGTGCACTTGTTTGTGTAATGTATGTAGTGGAGTGTGTGATCATCACATACTGCACTACATACATCATACAGTACACATGTATACATCACACATCACTACATACATCACACACTGCACTACACACATCACACACTTCACTACACACATCACACACTTCACTACATACATCATACAGTACACATGTATACATAACACACTGCACTACTGTCACTACATACATCTCACACTGCTCTACACACATCACACACATGAAAATAAAGAGACTGGTAAGTCTATAAGAGGCAGTATCTGTAGTGTTAGGGACCCTTGTGCAGAAGTCACCGTGAAGTGGTACTTGGGCCCTACATACTTTTGATCAAAAATGTGCGCTAAGAGCTTCCTTCATTCCCATTTTTGGAATGAACCTCTTTTTTATTTTTCTGTTAGTTTATGATGTATTGTGCAGCCATCTTTTAACCAACTTTATTTGCCTTATGGTCATGCACTTCTGAGTGTAGAGATATATTTGCTTAGTCTGAACTCTGTCTTATAGTATATATTGAGGGTGGCGCCTCTTTTGGACTGGGCAACGCCCAAGTATCTGGGGCTTCTCAGCACAAAAGCAATTTAGCTGGTTCCTGCAGTGCCCTGAAATTAAGGAGACTGGTAAGTCTATAAGAGGCAGTATCTGTAGTGTTAGGGACCCTTGTGCGGAAGTTGCCGTGAAGTGGTACTTGGGCCCGACATACTTTTGATCAAAAATGTGCGCTAAGAGCTTCCTTCATTCCCATTTTTGGAATGAACCTCTTTTTTATTTTTCTGTTAGTTTATGATGTATTGTGCAGCCATCTTTTAACCAACTTTATTTGCCTTATGGTCATGCACTTCTGAGTGTAGAGATATATTTGCTTAGTCTGAACTCTGTCTTATAGATGCCATACTGTGGCATCTATCCAATAGAGTTCCATTGTACAAAAAACCATATATGCTAATTTATAAGTTTTTTTTGCAGAATGGGAGATCGTAGTGTACCACGTCTTCCCATCCTGTAAAGTCCAGAAAAAAATCTATACATTTTTTGTACAATGGAACTCTATGGTGAGGGATACCGCAGTATGGCATCTGTCTGAGGCGTCCGTTATGTTTCGGTCATAGTATAATATAACATATGACCGAAACATAATGTGAACCCATGTGTGAATGAGGCATCAGTGTTCAGTCAGTGATTTCCATCAGTGATTTTTGAGCCAAAACCAGTTGGGGCTGTAAACACAGAACTGGTGCAGATCTTTACCTTATACCTTATGTCTGTGGAGGCTCCAATCCTGGTTTGGGCTCACAATCACTGATGGAAATCACTGACCAAAACACTGACGTGTGAATGAGGCAATTTTTTCTATCATGATTATATATCTATTTAAATTTGGCGACTAAAAATTTTATTTGGCTCCTAAATATTTCAGTTTAGTAGCCAATGGCTCCTAGGTAATTTTTTTAGTCTGGAGCCCTGCATTATGATATAGGAACAGTGAGTCATGAAAATGGAGGTCCCCATATACTAAAGTATGTCAGCAATATATTAATTAATTGTAGCTACAGGTTGGTATTATAAAGGTAGCACAAACTGAGAATTCTACTATGAATAGGGCACTAAGGGGGAATAACTACTGTAATGGGCAAATTTTACTGTGTTTTGGGCACTGAGGGAGTATTCTACTGAGTGGGGGCACTAAGCGGGTTTAACTACTGTGTGGGGGCACAAAAGGTGCATAACTACTGTAAAGTGATGCAAAAGGGACATTCTATTGTGAAGGTGGTACTAAGAGATGATAACTAGTCTGTGGGGGCATAAAGTGAGGAATAACTACCGTGAAGGGGGCACTTATTAAATATTCTACTTTGAAGATAGCACTAAAGAGTAATAACTGTGTGGTGTCACAAAGAGGGAATTACTACTGTGAAGAGGGCACTAAGTGGACATTCTACTTTTAATGTGGCACTGAGGGGGAATAGCTAATGTTTGGGCAGCACAAAGGAAACATAAATAATGTGACGGGGCACTAAGGGGGGATTGTACCATGAGGGGCACAAACTAAGGTGGAATATCTACTTTGTGGGGACACAAAGGGAAATAACTACTGTGTGGGCGGCACAAAGGAAACATAAATAATGTGAAGAGGCACTAAGGGGGGATTTTACTGTGAGGGGCACAAACTAAGGGGGAATATCTACTTTGTGGGGGCACAAAGGGGAATAACTACTGGGAAGGCGACACTAGGGGGCATAACTACTGTGTGAGGGGAATATAGGGGCATAAATACTATGTGAGAGCCCTAAGTGGGTATAACTACTGTGAAGGGCACCCTTTACTGTGGAGGGATACTAGGGGGAAATAACTACTCTGTGAGGCATTTGGGGTATACAGGACCTGGATGGCATTGCTGCAAAGCAAACTCTTAAGTATTTTTCCTGTCCAGCGCTCGTAAGCAGGTTTTATTTTCCTATTTTCTACATGAGTAAGTTGGTGTGTGTGGGGGGGGGGGGGTGTATGGCGAGCATGGGTGGTCTTGTCTAGCCACCGGAGGGGGTGTTGTGGGGAAGTTACTTGATGGGGGCCGTTCAAAAGTACATGAGCTCATACCATAGTCAAACTGTAGTATGCAGAATGGGCCAAATGACGTCATTAGCAGCAGTCTTTATTGAGTACACATTAACAGATGATACAGTGACTTGAAAAAGTATTCATACTCCTTGAACTTTTCCACATTTTTTTCACATTACACCCACAAACTTACATAGTAACATAGTTTATAAGACTGAAAAAAGACATTTGTCCATCCAGTTCAGCCTGTTATCCTGCAAGTTGATCCAGAGGAAAGCAAAAAAAAAAAACCTGTGAGGTAGAATCCAATTTTCCCCACTTAAGGGGGAAAAAAATTCTTCCCGACTTCAATCAGGCAATCAGAATAACTCCCTGGCACAACACACGACCCATCTCTAGTAGCTATAGCCTGTAATATTATTACACTCCAGAAATACATCCAGTCCCCTCTTGAACTCTTTTAGTGAACTCACCATCACCACCTCCTCAGGCAGAGAGTGCCATAGTCTCACTGCTCTTACAGTAAAGAATCCTCTTCTATATTTGTGTACAAACCTTCTTCCCTCCAGACGCAGAGGATGTCCCCTTGTCACAGTCACAGTCCTGGAGATAAATACATGATGGGACAGATCTCTGTACTGACCCCTGATATATTTATACATAGTTATTAGAGCTCCCCTCAGTCATCTTTTTTCTAAAGTGAATAACCCTAATTTTGATAATCTTTCAGGGTACTGTAGATCCCTCATTCCAGTTATTACTTTAGTTGCCCTCCTCTGAACCCTCTCCAGCTCTGCTATGTCTGCCTTTTTCACAGGAGCCCAGAACTGTACACAGTACTCCATGTGTGGTCTGACTAGTGATTTATAAAGTGGTAGGACTATGTTCTCATCATGGGCATCTATGCCCCTTTTGATGCAACCCATTATCTTATTGGCCTTGACAGCAGCTGCCTGACACTGGTTTCTACCGCTTAGTTTGCTGTTCACGAAAATTCCTAGGTCCTTTTCCATGTCAGTGTTAGGGCTCATGCACACGACCGTATTTTCTTTCCGCTTCTGTTCCGTTTTTGCGGACCGTATGCAGAACCATTCACTTCAATGGGGCTGTAGAATATACGGAAGTTACTCCGTGTGCATTCCGTTCAAATACGGAAACAATACGGAAATGTTTTGTGCAATAACGGTATGGTAGAGGACTTAAATTAGAGGAAGAAAACCCTCAGATACTGAACAACGGATCCGTGAAAAACGGACCGCAAAGCAGCAACGGTTGTGTGCATGAGCCCTTACCCAGTGTTAAACTATTTAGTATGTACGGGTGACTTGCATTATTCCTTCCTATGTGCATAACCTTACATTTGTCAGTGTTAAACCTCATCTGCCACTTCTCTGCCAAAGCCTCCAATCTATCCAGATCCATCTGTAGCAGTATATTGTCCTCTTCCGTGTCAATTACTTTACACAGTTTAGTGTGAACTGCAAACATTGATATTTTACTGTGCAAGCCTTCTACAAGATCATTAATAAAATGTTAAAGAGAGTAGGGCCTAATACTGACCCCTGAGGTAATCCACTAGTAACAATGACCCAATCTGAGTGTGTACCATTAATAACCGCCCTCTGTTTTCTATTACTGAGACAGTTACTTACCCACATACAGACATTTTCTCCAAGTCCAAGCATTCTCATTTTATATACTAACCTTTTATGCGGTACAGTGTCAAATGCTTTGAAGAAGTCCAGATATATGACCTCCATTGATTCGCCGCTGTCCAGTCTAGAACTTAACTCCTCATAGAAACTGATTAAATTAGTTCGACATGACTTATCCCTCATGAAGCCATGCAGAAATGGCGTTATTTGCTTATTTTCATTGAGGTACTCCAAGATAGCATCTCTTAGAAAACCTTCAAACAGTTTACCCACAACAGGTGTCAAACTTACTGGCCTATAGTTTCCGGGCTCTGTTTTTGGACCCTTTTTTAATATTGGCACCACAGTTGCTATGCGCTAATCCTGTGGAACACTCCCTGTCAGTATAGAGTCCTTGAATCTTAAACATCAGAAAGGGTTTGGCTATGACATTACTTAATTTTATTAGAATAAGGGGGTGTATGCCATCGAGTCCTGGTGGCGATTTTTCTATTTTAATCTTTCTAAGATGCCACTGTACTTCTTCCTGGGTCAGACAGGGCACTTTTAACGGGGAATTTACTTTTACATTCTGCATTTCATCTGACAGTTTTTTTTATCCCTTCGTCCTATGACAGCACCAGGAGAGAGGGATCCGCCTCCCAGGACAGGAAACCCACAGGTATAAATTGACAAGGAGCCTCTCCCCCTTCAGTGGTTTCCTGTCTTGGGTGGACAACCTACAGGTTTTTTTATTTTCATACAAGAAACGCGGGGAGTAGTTTCTCCCTGGAACTGCAGGCTGGCTGGGCAGAGGTATGCACTGGGTAAGTTCCCCGCTCCACACATTTCGAAGACATGTAGAACCAGACGCCACTCCACAGACAGGTTTGCTCAGCAGAACAGCGGTACTCACCAGGATCGCCTTCGCAGACAACCGGCAGGAGGAAGTGACGAGTGCAGGAGCACTTAGTATATGAGATGGGCGCTCGATTGAGGTTCCTGGCGTCCCATACGGAGAACCATTTAGCCCATCCAAGCCTCCCTTGTGATCTTTGCGGGGTCCTTCCAAATCTAAGGCTGCAAGTGGTTTTTCACAGCATGGAGAGCTCTGGAGAGAACCCAAAAGACCCAGTTACCTCTACGCCTGGGGTATGAATATGGGTATGGGCCTCAAAAATGTTTTATTACTTAGATTAATGTTTTAATCTTTTATTTATTATGATTTATCTGTTTGTTTCCTTAGGGTATAACTCCCATTTCAGACAAACCTAAAAAGGCGACTTCTAAAACATGGCATAAGGAGCATAGTATCTGTAAAGCTAAGCTAGACCCTTCTTACTCTAAACGTTGTGTAGGACCTGTATTGAAAATATCATTGCTGACGAATCCCCAAGCATGGTTAGGTGTATGAAGAAAATGATTAGAGAAGAGATAAATAGTACTTTAATGTCAAAAGAACAACGCAAACTAAAAATTTCCAAGGAAAGTTCTTCTTTTTCTGTGAAGGAAAAAGGCCTAGAAAGCAGAGAGGCAGATACCGCTTCATCTTCTTCAGATGGAGAGGGTAGCGGCAGACCATTCTTTCCTATACAGGATGTGGATCAGCTGGTTAAAGCGGTTAGGACAACTATGAATTTTGAAGACACCAAGGAAGCACGATCGATTCAGGATATCATGTTCGGGGGCCTACAAACAAAGAAGAGAAGGGAATTTGAAAATCCATAAAAATATTGAGGCCATGATTAATAGGGAATGGAAACATCCAGATAAAAGAAGTTTTATTCCATCATCAGTCAAGAGGAAATATCCTTTTGAAGAAGACGATTGCTCCCTATGGGATAGAGCCCCCAAAATAGATGTCCCCATAGCCAAAGTATCACGAAGATCATTATTACCCTTAGATGACCTGGGTCAGCTCAAAGATCCAATGGACAGGAAGGCAGACAGTTTTCTGAGAAAAACTTGGGAGTCCATTGGAGCAGCGTTCAAACCCAATATCGCTTCCAATTGTACTGAAGGGCTCATATTTTAAGGATCAAGCAGCTAGAAGCACAGATTAGAGATAAAACACCCAGAGATAAATTATTGGAATCTGTTGAAGCCATTGGTAAAGCAGCAGACTTTTTGGCAGACGCCTTGGCGGATGCGGTGAAGTTATCCGCTAGAGCATCATCCATGGCCAACTCTGCTCCAGAGAAAATACTTGTTTGGTTCCACCCTGGATGACATTTTAGAAAAAGCAGGGGATAGAAAAAAGGATCTCCCTTTCTCCTTTCAGTCTTCCTTTCGTAGACAGAATTTCTCTTCCCAAAGGGGCAGAAGAGGCAGGGATAGGAATAGAAGTCCAGGTACAAGGAATGAGAAATGGAAGTTTTCAAGGTCCAAGGGATTCCTATTCAGGAATCAGCCGGAGATCCCCCCAGAAAAGATAATCCACAATGACGCCAGGATGGGAGGAAGACTCAGAAATTTCCTCCCAGCCTGGTCAAAAATATCAAACAGTGCCTGTATCCTTTGGTCATTAGAAGAGGGATTCAGAATAGAGTTAAAACGCTCCCCTCCAGAAAGATTCAGTTACTCAAGTAGGTCGTTCAGTCCAGGCCGCCCTAGAAATAGAAGTCTCAAAACGTATTCAAAAAGGTGCGCTCATTCTATGCCCAGAGGAGGAAGAGAGCACAGGTTACTATTCTACTCTGTTTTTAGTAAGAAAGACAAATGGAGACTGTAGAACCATTATAAATCTAAGGTCACTAAACAAGTACCTGCTATATCAACATTTAAAGATGGAGACAATAAAGACAGTAGTGGAGCTCCTTTACAAGGCCTGTTTCATGGTGGTATTTGACATCAAAGATGCCTATTATCATTTACCGATTTTTCCGGGACACCAGAAATACCTCAGAGTGGCCCTAAATTTTCAGGGGAAATTGAGACATTTCCAGTTTCAGGTATTACCATTCGGGATTTCAATGGCGCCGAGAATATTTACAAAACTGGTCTCAGAGATGGCAGTCCATATAAAGGAAAAAGACATCCTGTTTATTCTTTACTTGGACGACTTCTTGATTGTAGCCCCATCATATAAAAAATGCTTGTCTCCTGTTCAGCAAGTGAAGCATAAGCATAATGAGGACCCTCGGCTGGATCCCGAACAAGGAAAAAATCAAGACTGGTCCCAAAAACAATACAATAGTTCCTGGGAATCATACTGAACTCAGTGGTTCAGAGATCCTTTTTAACCTTAGGAAAAACCCAGAAAATAAGGTCAGGGGTTCGCTCCTTGATAGACAACCCTCAGGTTTCAATAAGAAAGGGGATGTCAACATTGGGAACCCTAAATGCCTGCATATCTGCAGTTCAGTGGGGCCAGATCCCTTGCAGAGCCCTCCAATGGGAAATCTTTGAAGCCTGACCAGGTGAGACAAGGGGCTTGGAAAAGGACATAGTAATTTCTACACAGACTGTCAGACGCTAAAGTGGTGGTTATCCCTAGACAATCTGGTTCAGGGAGTTCCCTGGAAAACTGTGAACCCACTAGTAGTTACCACAGATGACAGCCCGAGGGGATGGGGAGCTCATGTGGGGGAGACCTTGCTTCAGGGATTTTGGGACTGCCCAGGTCTAACAGTTCTTCAGACCTAAAATAACTTATTGCAGTACTTCGGTCTTTACAAGGGATCCTTCCTCTGATCAAAGATCGACATGTGAAAATCTTGTCTGACAATGGCTCCGTTGTAGCTTATCTGAACCATCAGGGTGGAACCTGGTCCGAATCTTTGGCAGCCCTGGCGGTTCAGATTTTCTCCCTGGTAGGGGCGAAAGCCTTGTCCTTGTCTTTGGACAATTGGAAAGCAGATTTTCTGAGTCGTCGGTCTCAGGAACAGATAGAATGGTACCTCTATCAGTCCATTTTTCACAAGATAGTCAGACTCTGGGGGGTACCACAAATAGACTTGTTTGCCACCAGGGAAAACAGGAAAGTGGAGAAGTTCTTTTCCCTATCATGAGCAGACCTCCCGGATGCGGTAGATGCCTTGGTGCAGGCCTGGAATCAGGGCCTGTTGTATGCCTTTCCTCCTCTTCAGATTATACCAAAGGTTCTAAAGAAGATCAGGGAAGACAGGGCAGAGATAATTCTAAGCGCTCCTTTTTGGCCTCAACGAGCATGGTTTTACTGGCTGAGAATCATGTCAGTGACCGATCCCTTGGTCTTGCCTGAGATCCCGGATATTCTTATGCAGGGTCCTATCGTCCATCCCCCAGTGAAGGGACTACATTTAGTGGCTGTGGCTTTTGAATGGCGCCTATTGCTAGACAGGGGTCTGTCGGAATCTGTGGTCTCCACTATGATCTTAAGCAGGAAGCCAGTAACCACCAGAATTTATGCTAGAACTTGGGAAGTGTTTTTCAGATACTTAGAGATTTCCCCTTCCACATCTTGCCAGCTCCAGTTGCCCAAAATCCTTGATTTTCTGCAGAGAGTTTTAGATAGGGGCTTGGCGTTGAGTACATTAAATGTTCAGGTGGCAGCACTTAGTGTTCTATTTGATTACAGATTGGCCTGTTATCTATGAATTATTAGATTCTGTAAATCAATATCCAGAAGTCTCCCCGCTAGGACTATCAGAAGACCCCCCTGGTATCTAAATCTAGTATTACAGGCTATGGTCAAACATCCCTTTGATCCCATAGATTATCTAACGGTAAAAAGTTGACCATAAAATGTATTTTTCTAGTGGCCATTACATCAGCTAGAAGGATAAGCGAGCTTCAAGCTCTCTCGATTAGTCCTCCATATACTGTCATCCAAGAGGATAGAATTTGTTTTAGGCCGGATCTAGGTTTTCCTCCTAATGTAGTGTCTGACTTCCATAAAAATCAGGAGGTGATTCTCAATTCCTTCTGCGCAAATCCCAAAAATCAGAAGGAGGCAGAGTTCCATTCTCTGGATGTCAGGGAATGTGTATTACAATATATGGAGGCTACTAAGGACTGGAGAACATCTTATTCTTTATTTGTCCTCTTTTCTGGCCAGAACAAGGGAAGGTGTCGGCCAGTAAGGATACATTGGCCCGGTGGATTAAACAGGCTATTTCTTTAGTTTATCTTTCTATGAAGAAACTTGTCCCGTCCGGATGGTCGGCTCATTCTACAAGAGCAGTGGCTACCTCGTGGGCAGAAAAAGCAGAGGCGTCCCTACAGGACATTTGCAGGGCAGCAACCTGGTCTTCTGCATCAACTATAGATTAAATCTCGCATAAAGTCCTTCAGGCTGTGGTCCCCCCCCCCTAATTTTCACTCTCCGGGATATCTCCTGGTGCTGTCATAGGACGAAGGGATAAATGATAATTATATACAGGTAATTTTGTTTTCCAGAGTCCATGATGGCACCCCTTTAATCCCTCTCTTTCTTTTCTTCTATACTTATCTGGTCTTTGGTGATGGGTTGTGTTTGTTCACAAGGTGTGCAAAAAAAAAAGGATTTTGTTAAATGTTGACTGTAAACTGAAGATTGGATTGATCCGGATGGAATGAAGGTGGTCTCTCGTTTCTGGAAACTACTGAAGGGAGAGAGACTCCTTGTCAATTTACACCTGTGGGTTTCCTGTCCTGGGAGGGGGATCCCTCTCTCCTGGTGCTGTCATGGACTCCGGAAAACAAAATTACCGGTACGTAATTATCATTTTCCTTAGTGAATACAATGGAGAAAAAAAATATTTAGTAGCTTTGCTTATTGCATTCTTTACAGTTCTATTTATCCACATTGTTTGTTTCTTGTTCCTTAACCTTTTATTCCCATAAGGTATGTACCTCTCACAATTAGATTTTAGGATGCTTTTAAAAATATCCCATTTTGTGGCTGTATTTTTATTTTTGAGGACTTTGTCCCAGTTAGTTAGGTCTATGGTCTCTCTTAGTTGGCTAAATTCAGCTTTTTTGAAACTTGGTGTTTTTGTTCCTCCCTGAAAAAACACTGTTGTGAATGACAATTTAAAGGTTATTACTTTATGGTCACTATTTCCCAGGTGTCCCCCAAGCTGCACATCTGTTGTTCTGTCAGGTCTATTGGTTAATACTAAGTCCAGTATGGCCGTCCCTCTAGTCGGGTCCTGAACCAGTAGGGAAAGGAAATTGTCTTCTCTGTGCTCTCAAACCAGACTGCTTTTTTTCCCCTCTGGATTCAAAAAATTTATTTTTGTGATTTTATATAACAATATAGTATACATTTAATCCAGGTGCATAGTTACTTGTATAAGATAACATTATTATCATAAAGTGCCTGTGCTATGTGCAAAAATGCAACAAAGTGTGCAAATTCATTATTCCTTCTAATTGCTAACAATTCATACACAGGTGCAATATACAAAGTGCAATTAAAAACATTTATCAGTGCGGCATTAACCTGTGTTGTGAGTAATTCAGGTTCCAATGGCGTCCACATCGTTTCAATGCGCATGCGCGAGACTTTGCTAATATCGCGATGTCTCAAGCGCATACTGGAATGGCAATACATTTCATCAAGTTGTTTACCGACTGATCAGCACTTGCTCGCATGCAGAAAAAGTGGCGCAGAGCTAGAAAATTGTAAAAAAAAAAAAAAAAAGCACACGGACAAAATGGCGTGAGTAAAAAAAAGGACAGGAGGGAGGGGGGGAGGGATGGAGAGGGGTTTAGGGATCTGGAACAGCTGCAAATGAAAAAAAAAATCAGTGCAGCAATTGTTCTTCTTTTCTTTTTTCAGCAGGAAAGGTCAAATCGCAGTGGTGGTGCACCAGAAGTAACAGCAAGCCAACAAACAGCACAGAGAAACACAGAACCTCTCTGCATGCAGTCACCAGCGAGAATAGCTGCATGCAGGGAGGTTCAGCCCTTTCCTGTGCAGCTATAGCCCTGTTCCAGCCAATCGCAGCACTGGCAGGGGAAGCCAAACACTGGAGTCCCCTGCCTGACTTCAGAGGAGACCGGTGCGGACTAGTTCAGCACGGGCAGGGATGTTATATGTCTCTTAACAGCACACTGGGTAAATGCAGTGACGGCTAGGCCTGAGGCGCATAACATTTTTGCGAATGTCCTTCCGCCCCAGAGGATTGTAGGACATTTCTCTTTGCCTCCATTTACCTCCTCCTACTCGTCTTCCTCCTCTACCACCTCCTCATCCGCTCAGCGTAACACCTTTACCACCCACAGCAGCACAGCCAGGGGGAAACGACAGCAGGCTGTTTTAAAACTCATCTGTTTGGGAGACAAACCCCACACCGCGCAGGAGCTGTGAACAGGCATGGAACAACAGACCGATAATTGTTTGGTGCCACTGAGCCTCCAGCCCGGCCTGGTGTTGTGCACTAATGGGTGAAATATAATAGCAGGTCTGGGCCTAGCCGGTTTGACGCACATCCCCTGCCTGCCACATGTGCTGAATTTGGGGTGCAGAAATTCCTGAACACCAGACATTGAAAATCAATTCAGTTAATCGAACACACACAACACCCTCACCCCCCATTCACTCATACCATTACCAAACTATTTACAAATTTACTTAAAAACATATTAAAATAACTATAATGCAGCTAAACTAACCATATAAACAAACAAAACTATATACACTCCTTATCCTTAACTTAAGGCCAGTTACATCCAAGTCGCTCGGAGGGTGGTTTCCTGCACCAACATAGGCCCTGGCCTGGAACACAATTGTCCAGCCAGGGCACAGTTCTGGAGGATGAGGAGGAGGAGGAACCATGTTCTCAGCAGGGTGGCACCCAAGCCAGCTCACGGGCAGCTGGGTCACCACCAGCACCTCAGAAGGCTGGTTTGGGTTAGCATTGGCGAAATGTGGGGAAGCTTTGTCATCACGCCAGGAGGAGTAGGAGGAGGACTAAAAGACTTTGTCAGGGCCCCCTCAAAAGTATTATACAATGAAATTATATACAGTGGCAGTATAGACAGTGTAGAAAGCGGATGGAAAATTAACCCAGCCTCACACCCTACACACTACTCCTACTGCTTTGGGGCCCTGAACTAGAAGGGGCCCATCCAGCAGGAGGACTAAAAGACTTTGTCAGGGCCACCTCAACAGTATTATTCAATGAAATTATATACAGTGGCTATATACACAGTGTAAAAAGCAGATGGAACAGCTGCTTGGCCTGGTCTGAGAGAGCGATCTTTAGTAAACCCAGGAATGGCGGCATGAAAGGGAGGGGTTGCGCAAAAATTACTGTGGGAGGGGGCCCCAGTCAAACATTTGCTGTGGTGGCCAATCATTTCTGGCTACGCCACTGGGTCTGCCCCATTCGACTTCTGGGTCTTCAAATTGGGCACATGTCCTGAGGTTGCCCTTTATGCCTTGGAGGTGCTGGCCTACCCTGCAGCCACTGTTTTGTCTAAACGTGTGTTTGGCATGGCTGGGGGCATTATCACAGACAAGCACAGCCGCCTGTCTGCAGCCAATGTGGGCAAGCTTTCGTTTATTAAAAAGAACCAGGCATGCATCCCACAAGACTTGTTTGTACCTGTTGCAGAATAGACATGTATACTGGCCTCACCAAACCATTGTTATACTACCGTGCACTTACACTTTGTTTTATTTTAATTTTTTTTTCCCAATTTTTGGGGGTCTACAGCAATTTAGTTAAAAAAATAAAAAATAAAAAACATGTTGTTGGCGACTAGTACCTTTGGCTTCACAGCCCAAAAAGGCTTTATGTCATGCAAGAATGTAACCTCCAATTGTAAGTTCCCTTACAGTTAGGCAGTGCAGGGGTTTGTACCTGTCAAAAATTGTAATATTGCACCCAACAACTTAAAAGAGGATTATTCACATTTTCGGTCACTGTCACCTATGCAGTGCAGGGTTACTTGACAACAATTAATTGGAATATGTCAACCCCTGAACTCCCAGATGGATTAAATATATTATTGTCCCCGGAACATATGCAGCGTAAGGCTGCAAAGGTAATTCCTGGCCTAAAAAATTTTATAAAATGATTTTATCACCACCCATGGAAAACATGGATTTCAGTGGTATATTTTGGGGTGTAGGACCTGATTGTTCTCAACATCATCTTCCACCCAGTCTTCACCCATGCCCTCTTTGTCGGTCTGCACACCGCAGAAAGCCGCAGCGGTTTGCACCTGTATTTCATCATCATCAGAGACGTACTGCCGTGGTCTTCCCCTGTCCCCATCCTCAAACCTAAGAGGTTGGGCATCCGTGCCCACAATCTCTTCCACTTCAGGGGCAGGACTATGGTTATGGCCCTGGGAAACCCTGGCAGCAGAGTCATAAAGAAGCATAAGAGACTGCTGCATTTAACTGCCAATAATCAACAATTAAGTTCACTATACAGTAAGGCAGTGCCCATGTCATAAACAAAATTTTGGAGCAATTCAATACAATTACTTCACTATCACCAAAATTTTTTTATTTGACTGTCAGAAATGCAGCGTACACCGCAAATGTGCTAATTACCACAAAACCAGTGTGTCTGCAACCAACTATGTAAATGCGGAGTTCAAAAGTTTACTTTAAATGACTAAAATACAGGGTAGGCCTCAGATCTGCTATGTATCACAAAACCAGTGTTTATTGCAACAAACTACAGAAATGCAGTATGTCACTGCTAAATTTTAAAATACTGTTTTGTGTGTTGTATGCCAAACTGCTCTGTGTGACAACAATATGGATTTATTTCCCACAAAATACATTAATGGAGTATTTAACTGCTGACATTTAAATGTAGGTATTTGTGTGGAATATTTAAAACTGCGTGGTGGACCAGGAATACAGTTTTTTTTTCCCTAAAAATACACTGATGCACTATTTCACTGCAGAAATGTAAAATATGTATGTGTACGCTGTATGCACAACTGCTTTGTGTACCAAAAACATGGCTTTTTTCCCCCAAATTCACAAATGCACTATTTATGGAGGAATCCCAAAGCTTGTCCAAATCAATCAAGGCTTTGGACAAATCTGAGGTCAGATCATCCCTAAAAGCTTTAAGATATCCGCACCACAAAACTACTGCAAAAAATCCTGGGGCATAAGAATCTGACTCAGATTTGTCCGACGCTAGGGAGGCTATTGAATCGGAAGAGCTCTCATCAGACGTCTTTTCCTCTGACGAAGATACAGCAGGAAAATCCTTCTTCCCCCTAGAAGATGTTGATTCACTATTAAAAGCTGTAAAAACAATGATGCAATTAGAGGAGGTAAAAGAGCCTAAATCCGTCGCCGATCAAGCCTTTGAGGGGTTAGAGCCCAGACGTCATAGGACAATCCCGGTCCACAAAAATATGGAGGCCCTAATTAAAAAAGAGTGGAATAACCCTGATAGGAAATTTTTTGTACCCAACTCAGTGAAACGGAAATATCCATTCGAAGACTCTGTCGCCAATGTCTGGGATAAAGCCCCCTTAGTACAGTAGATGCCCCGGTGGCTAAGATAGCAAAAACAACCAATCCTCCACTTTGAAGATTTAGGTGGCTTGAGTGACCCCTTAGATAACAAAGCAGACGTATATCTCAGGAGATCATGGGAAAGCGCTTCTACCAGCCTTAGACCCACTATTTCGGCCTCATGGGTTTCTAGATCCTTAAAACTCTGGTTAGGCCAGCTGGAATCTCATATTAGGGATAAGACCCCCCAGGGAAGATTTGCTTGCATCTCTTCCGACGTTCCATAAAGCGGCAGATTTCCTACGGACGCTTCTACTGATGTCATCCGTTTCTCTGCAAGGGCAGCCACCCTTTCCAATGCTGCCAGGCGCATGGTATAGTTGAGATCCTGGAGGGGAGATCAGGGGTCTAAAGCGCGCCTTTGCTCCCTCCCTTGTGAAGGCCTTAGGCTGTTTGGATCTTCTCTAGACGACATCCTGGAGAAGGCGTCAGACAATAAAAAGAAATTTCCTATCCCACCAAAAGAACCCTTTTCGAGGCCGCCAATCGGGTTTTGAAAATCAGAAAAATAAACAGAGGTCCAGGGAGGAGAGAGATAGATTTCCCAAAGAATCCGGGGGTTTCCTCTTCAGATCCAGTGATAACAAAGCAAAATATAGATCCTAATGACGCCAGAAGCAAGGTAGGAGGAAGACTGTCTTCCTTTCTGACAAGTTAGAGCACAATTACAAAAAATGCCTGGATTTTAAATGTAATCAAAAACGGATTCTGGCTGGAATTCCTATCGTTTCCTGAGGATTTTTTCATTCAGACGGCTTGTCCCCAAAACAAAGAAAGAAGAAAAGCCCTAGAGAAGGAAGTTCTCACCCTCCTGGACAAAGGTGTAGTAGACGTGGTACCCTGTACAGAAATAGGCAAGGGATTTTATTCTCCCTTGTTTCTTGTCAAAAAGCCCAGTGGCTCCTTCAGGGTCATCCTGAATCTCAAGTCTCTAAACAAATCGCTGAGATACAAGAGATTCAGGATGGAAAATTTAAAATTCACAGTGAACCTACTTTCTCAGGGGTGTTGGATGGCGACCTTAGATCTGGAGGATGCCTATTATCACGTCCCGATTCATGCGAACTCCCGAAAATTTCTCCGTACAGCAGACTGTGTAAAGGGAAAATGACTTCACCTCCATTCCAATAGTCAACTCAAGAGGGACATTTCATTTGTAAGCGACACCTTACAGACCCTGGGGTGGAAAAAAAATTGGAATAAGTCATGCTTATCTCGCTCTCAGAATTGTGTGGTTTTGGGAATACAGCTGAACTCCAGGCTTCAAAATAGCTTCCTTCCTCCAGACAAAATAACCAAAACTATAGAAGTGGTAAGAAATCTCTTCCTGTTCTACCATTGTTCTTTCCGGCAAGCTATGGTAGTGTTAGGTCATATGACGGCAGACATTTCTGCAGTCCCTTATGCACAGTTCCACTCTCGGGAGTTGCAGACAGACATCTTATGCAAGTGGGACGGGTCTCGGGAATCTTTGGATCGATCCTTCCATCTGTCCTCCAAAGCAAGAGTGTCCTTAATATGGTGGATGTCCCCAGATCATCTTTCTGCAGGGAACCTTTGTTCCCGTCAAACTCAGACCATTGTAACAACGGATGCCAGCCCCTGGGGATGGGGAGTACATTCAGACAACAGGTGCTGGCAGGGGAGATGGGATCTGACGACCAGAAGTCAATCTTCCAACTTCAAAGAGCTGAAGGCAGTTCAAATGGCCCTATCCAAAGCGCTGCCCCAATTAAGAAACCCAAATCTTCTGTTTTATTCAGACAATTCCACCACGGTCTCTTACATAAATCGGCAGGGGGGCACTAGAGTCCCGTCCCTCCTACGTCTCTGCCAGGTTATTTTCAAAGTAGCAGAAACCAGGAGCCTTTCCTATCAGCGGTACATCTGAAGGGGAAGGACAATTCCATTGCAGATTTTCTGAGCCGGGTAGATTTAATACAGATAGTTCAGGTATTTTGAGTCCCCTCAATAGACCTTTTTGAATCCTGTTCCAACAGGAAGACAGGCAGATTTTTCTCCCTCAACCATTTGGACGACCCAACTGCTCTGGCTTAGGATTGGAGTCAGGAGGATGGCTATGCCTTCCCTTCCTTTTGTCTCATCCCGCAGGTGTTGAGCAAAGTAGCTCTGGAGAAAGCCTTCAAAATCCTAGTGGCCCCTTATTGGCCCAAGAGGGCTTGGTTTGCGGGACTACAGGGGTTGGCCACTCTCCCTCCATTCCCGCTACCTCCAAGGGAAGATCTACTCTTCCAGGGTCCCATTTTCCATCCCGATCCAGATACCCTGAAGTTGACTGCTTGGAGGTTGAGAGGAACATCTGGTTAGACAGAGGCCTATCAGACAAAGTAGTCTCCACTCTACTTAAAAGCAGAAAAGAATCCACGGCCAATAAGTACATAAGTGTCTGGAAAGTTTTTTTTACCTTGCTAAGGGTTCCCCCTTTTCACGAACTCGCCCCGGGCTCCCAGACCACAGTACCTGATCAGACCAGGATCAGATGCTAGCAATCAATCGGGACAAGTTCTGACACTACACACTATCAAATTTGATCACCCTGCTTCTTACAATCTACCAGATTGCATGGGAGATCAAATTGTTACCGGTTCCTTTTAAAAATTAAGGAACTTTACAGGGGCCTAGGCTTGGAAGAACTCCTCTCCCACCTACCAGCCCACACACTCATTCACACAGCAAACAACCACCACAAATATGATCTAACCAACCCAATCTTCCAGATCAGACTTGGTGGGACTTAGCGGACACAGACTCCCTCCTGTCTCACACACAGGGCCTTCAAGGGAAACTTACCACCCGGACACAGACCTCTCTTCTAAGAGGCTGCTGTCCTCACCTTGTCCGTGGAATCAATTACCCCACACACCTCGGTCTATTATATAACCGGTACTGAGACCCAGCACGTACACAGAGAATAGATACAGTTGTGTTCAAAATTATTTAACCCCAAATGCTGTAAAGGGTTTTAGGGAACATTTGTAATTGTGTTAAGAATGAAATCTTACAAGGACTTTTTAAAGAACCAAATGCAACTAAAATGACATCAATTGTTTTTGCAATACAGTATTAAATGATTTTTTTTTGTGATTTCTTCTTTGACACAATTATTCAACCCCTTAAAGACTACCACTCTTAAAAACAGAGGTTCATTCAAGCGTTTTCGATCAGGTATTGAAAACACCTGTGGATGTCAAGGAGCAGCAATCAAGCATAATAAACACCAATTAGGCAGATTTAAAATGACTGTGATACTCAGCTCCTTCTAGACATTTACTGGTGTGTTTACAAGCATGGTGAAGTCAAGAGAATGGTCCAGGAAGACAAGAGAAGAGGTGATTTCTCTTCACAGGAAGGGCAATGGCTATAAGAAGATTGCAAAGATGTTAAACATACCAAGAGACACCATAGGAAGCATCATTCGCAAATTCAAGGCAAAGGGCACTGTTGAAACGCTACCTGGTCGTAGCAGAAAGAAGATGCTGACTTTGACTGCTGTGTGCTACCTGAAGCGCAAAGTTTAGAAAAGTCCCCGTGTGACTGCTGAGGAACTGAAAAAAGATGTGGGTACTGAAGTTTCAGCTCAGACAATAAGGCGCACACTGCGTAATGAAGCCCTCCATGCCAGAACTCCCAGGCGCACCCCCTTGCTGTCTCCAAAGAATAAGAAGAGTCGACTGCAGTATGCCAAAAGTCATGTGGACAAACCACAAAAGTTTTGGGATAGTGTTCTGTGGACTGATGAAACAAAATTAGAACTGTTTGGGCCCATGGATCAATGCTATGTTTAGAGGAGGAAGAACAAGGCCTGTGAAGAAAAGAACACCTTGCCTACTGTGAAGCATGGCGGGGGGGTCAATCATGCTTTGGGGCTGTTTTGCTTCTAAAGGTACAGGAAAGCTTCAGCATGTGCAAGGTACCATGAATTCTCTTCAGTACCAGGAGATATTGGATAAAAATGTGATGCAGTCCGTCACAAACCTGAGGCTTGGGAGACGTTAGACCTTTCAACAGGACAATGATCCCAAGCATACCTCCAAGTCCACTAGAGCATGGTTGCAGATTAAAGGCTGGAACATTTTGAAGTGGCCATCGCAGTCACCAGACCTAAATCCGATTGGGAACTGGACTGAGGCTTTTGCCCATGAAGAATGGGCGAAGATACCCGTAGATCGCTGCAAGACACTTGTGTCAAGCTATGCTTCACGTTTAAAAGCTGTTATAACTGGAAAAGGATGTTGTACTAAGTACTAAGAATTAATGTCACTTGGGGGTTGAATAAAACTGATAATGATGTGAGCACAGAAAAGACATTTGTGGTTATTTCATTATAAATGTTATGTTATATTTGTCTGACTTACAAGTGCCTCTTTGATTTAATTGTAACAAGATGACTGAAATGATAAAAATCAATATCAGACTGGCCAAAACACTCAATTTCAGTGGGGGTTGAATAATTTTGAACACAACTGTACCCCACTATCCACACTTCACAAAGAAGCTATGGTCACAGACTTACAATCAGACATCAACAGTCACCCTCAGAGAAAGATTCGCATTTAAAGCAAACGGGTAGCTGAAAATTAGGAACTCTAATTGCCTTAAAAATGTTGCCCGTGCTAGATTAAGAAAAATATGTTTTAATAAAAATAAAGATGTTACCGAAAAAACAGTAGCATACAGATATATACAGAGAACAGTTTTAAAATAAAAGGGATAAATGAAGACTGACGCTTACGTTACTCCCACAGAGACTGCAGCTATCAGGTCCTGAGGCAAGACAGAAACAAGGATCCTCATTCGATCAGATTGGCCTCAAAATGGGGAACACAGTACAATCTGCTCTGTACTATTTACAGTTGTGCTCTATCCCCGCCTTGAGACCTTAATACAGTCCTTACGGCCTTGTCTCAGCATCCCTTTGAACCCTTGCAGGAACTTTCCCTGGAGACCCTTGCCTGTAAACTTGCCTTTCTAATAGCCATCACCTCGGCTAGGAGGGTCTCGGAGATCCAGGCCTTTTCGACCTTTCAGCCATACACTAACATCCTGGACGATAAGGTCATCATTAAACCTATCCCCTCCTTCCGCCCTAAGGTAGTTTCTCAATTTTACATGAACCAGGACGTAATCCTTCCCTCCTTCTGCCCAAACCCTACTAACCAGTTAGAGAGGAAATTCCACTGCCTGAATGTTAGGAGATGTTAGATTTTTTATCTGGAGGCTACTGCTCCCTGGAGAGTGGATGAAAACCTTTTTGTCCAATATCAGGATAGGCTAAACGGCCACAAGGTTTCCAGGGGAACCCTAGCCAAGTGGGTTAAGAAAGCCATCCTTTTGTCCCATTCTTCCCTCGTCTTCCTCCGCCAAAAGGATTCGGTGCTCATTCCACAAGGGCGGTGGCCACATCCTGGGCAGAAAGAGCTAACGCTTATTTAAGTCAAATTTGTAGGGCTGCACCCCACAAACTTTTTTCAAGCATTACGGGCTTAACCTTAATGACAACGCGGCCTTCGGGAGGAAGGTTCTTCATTTATATTTTATTCTCGCATGGGTGCCATCATGGGTGAGGGGAAAACAATAATTGCTTACCTGTAATTGTTTTTCCCAATACCCATGACGGCACCCCCAAATTACCCTGCCAAGGAAAAAAAAAACAAGACCAAAATTTTTTCCAAAAATTAAATTAAATCTGATAGGGGCTGGGGGTGTGATCTAAGGCTGAGTTGGGCTGGGGGGTCCAATCAGAGGCTGATAGGATCTGATCGAGGGCCTGATCGAGGGCCTGATCTGATGGGGACTGGGGTGTCTGATGGGGGATGATCTGAGGCTGATAGGGGCTGGGGGTTCTATACTAAGGCTGAGGGGGGCTGGGGGGATCTGGTCTGATGCTGATGGCATCTGATTGGGGGTCTAATCTGAGTCTGATGGGAGCTGGGGGGCTTATGGGGGCTGATCTGAGGCTGAAGGGGGCTGGGGGTTCCTATCTGAGGATGACTGGGGCTGGGAAGGTCTGATCTGAGGCTGATAGGGTCCAATTTGGAGTCTGATCTGTCTGATTGGGCTAGGTGTCTTATGGAGGCTGATCTGAGGCTGATAGGGGCTGTGGGTCCCATCTGAGGCTGATTGGGGCTGGGGAGGGTCCAATCTGAGGATGATTGGGGGTCTGATCTGGGTTTGATGGAGGGCTGAACTGAGGCTGATAGAGCTTGGGGGTCTGATTTTGGCACTGATCTGAGGTTTGATGAAGAATGGGGGTCTGCTCTGAGGTCTGATGGAAAATATTTGTATTCTTATTTTCCTCCTTCAAATCCACGATACGTCTTATAGTCTGGTGCATTTTATAGTCCGAAAAATATGGTATGTTTAGGCTTCCCTAAATCTTATTTTTAGCCATATTATTTTGTGTTTCAGCTGCACAGCTAGATGCATTTCACTCAGAAGCAGGGGACGTATGCCTTCTATGGAAGTTTGCCTGCCCTGTACTGCTGTGATGTCCTTTCCCTTTCTTCCCACTATGTATGTTTTCTGTTCTGGAGCTCATAGAACAGATAAGGAGGGATAAATCATTATTACAGATACACAGGAAGCTCCTGCGATGTTCCAAAGCAGTGTAAAAGCAGTGACATCTTCTTTGATCTGAAGAAGGGGTTTATACCCAGGTGCATAGCTAAAGGCTCATGGGTCCCTCTTCCCTCTGTGGCAAGGGGCAGGGGAGCACATAGCCTTTCTATTGCCCTAGGCAAAACTTGAAACGGCCCCCCATGCCAAGTTCTCAGCCTAACCCCTTCCCTCCAGCCCTACTGTTAAAGACATACTTGAAAAACATTACATACAATGCTACAAAATGTATGGGTATTACAGCTCCACAGACCTCTTGCTTCCAGTCACATCTCCTCTGTAGACATTCTCTTTCCTCATCTTCTCCATTCTGGCCAGACCACCAAAATAATTTCTTTCAGCCATCTCTTGTCTCTGAAGAGTTTGAAAAACATCTTAGTTTCCTACTTTATCATCATCCTTCCACCTACTCAAGACCTCATCCTGCCACCCCCAATAATGTGCCCACTGTGCTCCCAATACTGTACTGCAGAAACAGTCCCCCTGAAAATACTAGTACCACACAGATAGTCCACAGTAGTAATAATTCCCCTTATAATGTGTGCCAGTAGTAAAATGCCCCCTAATGTCTTCCAGTACAAAAAAAAACGTTTATAATGTGTGCCAGAGCAAAAAATACCATCTTTTTGTGTGCTAGTGCTAAAAATACTTACTTATGTGTGCCAATACTAAAAATGCCCCTTTATAATGTGCACAGTACAAAAAATACTCTTTTATAGTGTAGTAAAAAAAATACCTCCTTATAATGTGCACAAGCACAAAAAAATCCCCCCGTAAAACGTGTGCAGTGCAAAAAATGCCCCCTTATAATGCATGCCATTGCAAAAAATGCTACCTTAAAATGTGTACCAGTGTAAAAATGTTCCCTACTGTGTGCCAGTACAAAATGCCCCTATTTAGTGCCCCAGTAGAAACCCCATAGTGGCCCAACAGCATAGTGTCCGATAAAAAAACAAAAACTCAAATCCCTTCATGCAGCTGTCATATATTGAGCCCCCAGTAGTGGCTCTTTACATATAGTAACCCCCAGTAGTGCATCTTTACATATAGTGCCCCCAAATGCATCCAACCACTCTTCCTTGGTGCCCCTAGTAGTGTTCACAATTAGAGTTGAGCGAACACCTGGATGTTCGGGTTCGAGAAGTTCGGCCGAACTTCCCGAAAATGATCGGGATCTGAACTCGACCCGAACTTCACCTCGAACCCTATTGAAGTCAATGGGGACTAGGTAAATGCCCTGCAAATATATGTGACTAGGGAAATGACTTAACCCCTTAAGGACACGGCCCTATTTCACCTTAAGGACCAGGCCATTTTTTCAAAATCTGACCATTGTCACTTTATGTGGTGATAACTTTAAAACGCTTTTTCTTATCCAGTCCATTCTGAGATTGTTTTTTCGTCACATATTGTACTTCATGACAGTGGTAAAATGAAGTCGAAAAATTTCATTTTTATTTATAAAAAAATACCAAATTTACCAAAAATTTTGAAAAATTTGCAATTTTCCAAGTTTCAATTACTCTACTTCTATAATACATAGTAATACTGCCAAAAAAAGTTATTGATTTACATTCCCCATATGTGTACTTCATGTATCGATCATTTTGGGAATGCTATTTCATTTTTGGGGACGTTACAAGGCTTAGAAGTTTAGAAGCAAATCTTGAAATTTTTCAGAAATTTTCAAAAACCCACTTTTAGGGACCAGTTCAGGTCTGAAGTCACTTTGTGAGGCTTACATAATAGAAACCACCCAAAATTACCCCATTCTAGAAACTACACCCCTCAAGGTATTCAAAACTGATTTTACAAACGTCATTAACCCTTTAGGTTTTCCACAAGAGTTAATGGCAAATAAAGATAAAATTTCAGAATTTCGATTTTTTGAAAATTTTTCCGTTTGAATCCATTTTTCCAGTAACAAAGCAAGGGTTAACAGCCAAACAAAACTCAATTTTTATTGCCCCGATTCTGTAGTTTTCAGAAACACCCTATATGTGGTCGTAAACTGCTGTATGGCCAAACGGCAGGGCGCAGAAGGAAAGGAGCGCCATATGGTTTTGGAAGGCAGATTTTGCTGGACTGGATTTTTGACACCATGTCCCATTTGAAGCCCCCGATGCACCCCTAGAGTAGAAACTCCATAAAAGTGACTCCATCTAAGAAACTACGCCCCTCAAGGTATTCAAAACCAGTTTTACAAACTTTTTAACCCTTTAGGTGTTCCACAAGAGTTATTGGCAAATGGAGATGAAATTTCCGAATTTCTATTTTTGTTACCTTGTCTCAAAAAAGTGTAATATAGAGCAACCAAAAATCATGTTTACCCTAGAATAGTACCAACAAAACTGACACCTTATCCCGTAGTTTCCAAAATGGGGTCACTTTTTGGAGTTTCTACTGTAGGGGTGCATCAGGGGGCTTCAAATGGGACATAGTGTCAAAAACCAGTCCAGCAAAATCTGCCTTCCAAAACCATATGGCGTTCCCTTCCTTCTGTGCCCTGCCGTTTGGCCATACAGTAGTTTACGACCACATATGGGGTGTTTTTGCAAACAAGAGAATCAGGGCAATAAATATTGAGTTTTGCTTGGCTGTTAACCCTTGCTTTGTTACTGCAAAAATGGATTAAAATGGAAAATTTGCAAAAAAATAGCTGTTTTGGGACTGTTTTTATTTTTTGTTATTTACATAGTTGAACTGACAGGTTAGATTGTGTGCTATTTCTATAGAGCAGGTTGTTACGGACGCGACAATACCAAATATGACTACTTTTTGGGGTTTTTGTTTCAGTTTTACATAATAAAGCCTTTTTGAAAATAATTTTTTTAGTGTCTCCACATTCTGAAAGCCATAGTTTTATTTTATTTTTTTGGGCGACTGTGTTATGTAGGGGCTCATTTTTTGCGGGATGAGATGGCGGTTTGATTGGCACCATCTTGGGGTGCATATGACATTTTGGTCGCTTGCTATGACACTTTTTGTGATGTAAGGTGACAAAAATGGCTCTTGACACCGTATTTTTTTTTTTTTTTTTGCTGTGTTCAGCTGAGGGGTTAGGTCATGTGTTATTTATATAGATAAGGTTGTGACGGACGCGGCGATACATAATATGTATACTTTTTATTTATTTATATAAGTTTTACACAATAATATAATTTTTTAAAACAAAAAAATCATGTTTTAGTGTCTCCATAGTTTGAGAGCCATATATATATTTTTTTGGCCGATTGTCCTATGTAGGGGCTCATTTTTTGCGGGATGAGATGGCGGTCTGATTGGCACCATCTTGGGGTGCATATGACTTTTTGATCGCTTACTATTACACTTTTTGTGATGTAAGGTGACAAAAAAATGGCTTGTTTGACAACGTTTTATTTTTTATGTTTACGGCGTTCATCTGAGGGGTTAGGTCATGTTATATTTTTATAGAGCAGGTACTTACGGACGCGCGATACATAATATGTATACCTTTTTTTATTTATTTTGGTTTTACACAATAATATCCTTTTGAATGAAAAAAACATGTTTTAGTATCTCCATAGTCTGAGAGCCATATATTTTTCAGTTTTTAGGCAATTGTCTCAGGTTGGGTATCATTTTTATGGGAGGAGGTGACGGTTAGATTGGCACTATTTGGGGGTCATATGACTTTTTGATCGCTTGCTATTACACTTTTTGTGATGTAAGGTGGCAAAAATGGCTTTTTGACAAAGTTTTTATTATTTTTTTTTACAGTGTTTACTTGAGGGGTTAGGTCATGTGATATTTTTATAGAGCAGATTCTTACGGACGTGTAGATACCAAATATGTCTACTTTTTTTTTTTTTTTTACATTTAACACTAAAAAGCATTTTGGAAACAAAAAATCATGTTTTAGTCTGAGAGGCATAGTTTTTTTATTTTTGGCCAATTGTTTTAGGTAGGGGCTCGTTTTTTGCGGGATGAGATGGCGGTTTGATTGGTACTATTTTGGGAGGCAAACGCCTTTTGATCGCTTTGTATTACACTTTTAGTGATGTAATGTGCCAAAAATGGCTTATTTACACCATTTTTTTTTTTTTTTATGGCGTTCACCTGAGGAGTTCAGTCATGTGATATTTTTATAGAGCAGGTTTTTACGGACGCTGCGATACCTAATATGTGTAGTGTATTTTATTTTTTTAGTTTTTATTCAGTGTTATGTGTTTGTTTCATTTTTACTTTTTTTCACTTTTTACATTTTTTTGACCCAGACCCACTTGGTTCTGAAAGATCCAGTGGATCTGGTGTTCAGAGTATTACAGTACAGTACACTATATAGTGCACTGTACTGTATTTTGTACTTTTAGAAAGTCTGAATAGACCTTTAGCAGGTCTATTCAGACTTTCAGCACCATGGAGAGCAGGACGCTCTGAAAGCGTCCTGTCTCCATGGTACCATCACCCCTGCCATAACTGGGCAGGGGGTGATGGATAGGAGGAGGGGAGCACCCTCCCTCTTCGATCCCATCCTGTTGGGGGCTGCAAAGGCACAGCAGCCCCCGATGGGAGAGGGAGGGAGCGCTCCTCCGGTTAACCCTTCCATACTGCGGTCCGTACGGACCGCGGTACGGAAGGGTTAAACGGCTGGCATCTGCAGCACAGATGCCAGCTGCTTATCAGAGTGTCAGCAATGTGCTGACACTCTGATAGAACCACTAGACACCAGGGAAACATTACAGGGAGGCGGGCGGGGGATCGCACCGCGATCCCGCCCGCCGCACCGCCCGCCTCCCGCCCGCCTCGCGCCGCCCGCAACCACCCTCTGCACCCCGCAGCCACAGTATGATTGGGGGCTGCAGGGGGTTAAAAACTATTTGGGGACATTAACTCTCTGATCCCGCGGTCATAGACCGCGGGGATCAGAGATCGCATGAGCGCTGCAAACCGCAGGTCTGAATTGACCTGCGGTTTGCAGCGATCGCTTCATATGGGGGTCACAGGACCCCCTGGGCATTGTAACAAGGTACCTGCTGAATGATTTCAGCAGGTATTTGTTCCGATCACTGCCAGCTGAGCAGCAGTGATCGGAACAACTCATGACGCACCGGTACGTCATGTGTCCTTAAGGACTCGGGAAACATGCCGTACCGGTACGTCATGTGTCCCAAAGGGGTTAAAATAAAATACAGAAAAACAATAAATAAACATTATAAACTTGAGCCCAAGTGAGTGACAGTGGCACCTGTCACCCAGCAAACAGAGGATGTGGCAGCAACGCCACCACATCTGTCATTGTCACCAAGCATCTCCACCAAATCCCATGGAAGTGTTCAGCTATCAGCTGTCCATCTCCCAAACACTGGAGAGAAAAAGAAAGATGAAGTACCCATGGCTCTGAATGCCTTATTTCAAACTTCCTGGTCCTTTGAAATGCTGTCATTATGTCTAGTGGACAGTTTTAAAAACCTTATGGCGGTGGCTATCCCACAGTACGTGTATCCCCAGCCGCCGCTACTTTTGCAGACGAGCCATCCCTTCCCTGCACAACCAAGTGGCGGACAAAATCAAGTGTGCACTGCGCAACGCTATTTGTGGCAACGTCCACATAACCAACAACACAGTGGGTAAATGTAGCGGCTGGCCCAAAGGCGGTTAGCATTTTTGCGAATGTCCTTCCGCCCCCGAGGATTGCTGGGCATTTCTCTTTGTATTCTGTTACCTCCTCCTCCTCCTACTCGGCTTCCTTCTCCTCTACCTCCTCCTCATTAACTCAGCGTAACACCTTCACCACCCACAGCAGCACAGCCAGGGGGAAACAGGTTGTTTTAAAAGTTGTGTGTTTGTGGGACAAACCCGGCACCGCGCAGGAGCTGTGGACATGCATGGAACAACAGACCGACCATTGGTTGGTGCCACTGAGCCTCCAGCCCGGCCTGGTGTTGTGCGCTAATGGGCGAAATATACTAGCAGGTCTGGGCCTAGCCAGTTTGACACACATCCGCTCTTGCCCCATGTGCTGAATTTGGGGTGCAGAAATTCCTAAATTCCTAAGCGAAAATCAATTCAGTTAATCAAACACACACAACACAACACCCCCCCCCCCTTTACTCAAACCATTAACAAACTATTTACAAACTTTCTTAAAAACATATTAAAATAACTATAATGCAGCTAAACTTACTATATAAACAAACAAAACTATATACACGCCTTATCTTAAGGCCAGTAACATCCAAGTGGCTCAAAGGGTGGGTTCCTGCACCAACATAGTCCCTGGCCTGGAACACAATTGTCCAGCCAGGGCACAGTTCTGGAGGATGAGGAGGATAAGTAGGATGAGGAGGATGAAGAGGAACCGTGTTCTCAGCAGGGTGGCACCCAAGCCAGCTCATGGGCAGCTGGGTCACCATCAGAAGGCTGGGTTAGCATTGGCGAAATGTGGGAAAGCTTTGTCATCACGCCACAACAACCTGCACCACCAGCAGATCTGGAACGTCTTAACAGGAGGCAGCATTTCAGCAACATGGAGAAAGGGTACACGTACTGACTGATGGGTTTGCCCAGGGGCATAGCTACAGGGAAGCGTGGGAAGCACACTGTTTTGGGTCCCTGACCTAGAATGGGCCCATCCAGGAGGAGGAGGACTAAAAGACTTTGTCAGGGCCCCCTCAACAGTATCATACAATGAAATTAGATACAGTGGCAGTATAGACAGTGTAGAAAGTGGATGGAAAATAAACCCAAACAGCCTCATACCCTACACACTCAACAACCCCCCCCCCCTTTCACTCAAACCATTAACAAACTATTAACAAATTTACTTAAAATAAGTAAAATAAAATAAATAACCATAAGGCAGCTAAACTAACCATATAAAAAAACAAAACTAAATACACGCCTTATCCTTAACTTAAGGCCAACCAAATACAAGTGGCTCGGAGGGTGGGTATCTGCACCAACATAGGCCCTGGCCTGGAACACAATTGTCCAGCCAGGGCACAGTTCTGGAGGATGAGGAAGAGGAATAAGAGGAACGCTGGGGGATACAGAGGACACAGACGATATACCTCCCTCAAAGAGGATAGCTTGTCCTTGCCTCTGGGCAGCCTGGCAGACAAGAGCGACTACATGCTGCAGTGCCTGCGCAACGACCGCCCAGTTACTGCCACATTCTAACTTTTGCTGATTACTGGGTGGCCACCCTGCTGCATCCCCGTTACAAGGACAACGTGCCATCCTTAATTCCCTCACTGGAGTGTAATAGGAAGATGAGCCCACTAGTAGACACGCTGCTGATGGAATTCTCACCTGACACCGGGTACTCAGTGGAAGCACAGTGTTAGCATGGGCAAAATGTGGAAAAGCTTTGTCATCACGCCACAACAACCTGCACCACCAGCAGATCTGGAACATCTTAGCAGGAGGCAGCATTTCAGCAACATGGTGGAACAGTACACGTACTGACTTATGGGTCTGCCTAGGGGAATAGCTAAAGGGGAAGCAGGGGAAGCAACTGCTTTGGGGCCGTGTCCTAGAAAGAGCCCATCCAGGAGGAGGAGGAGGACTAACAGTATTATATAATTAAATTATATACAGTGGCAGTATAGACAGTGTAGAAAGCGAATGGAACAGCTGCTGGGCCTGGTCTGAGAGAGTGATCTTTAGCAATCACAGGCATGGCGGCATGAAAGGATGGGGTTTGTGCAAAAATTACTGGGGGAAGGGGGCCCCATTCAAAAATTTGCTGTGGTGCACAATCATTTCTAGCTACGCCACTGGGTCTGCCCCATTCGACTTCTGGGTCATCAAATTGGGCACATGTCATGAGGTTGCCCTTTATGCCTTGGAGGTGCTGGCCCAACCCTGCGGCCACTCTATTGTCTGAACGTGTGTTTAGCATGGCTGGTGGCATTATCACAGACAAGTGCAGCCGCCTGTCCGCAGACAATGTGGGCAAGCTTTCGTTTATTAAAAAGAACCAGGCATAGATCCCACAGGACTTGTTTGTACCTTATGCAGAATAGACAAGTATACCGGCCTCATCCAACCACTGTTATACTACCGTGCACTTACACTTTGTTTTATTTTTTCTATTTTCCCAATGTTTTGAGGTCTACACTAATTTATTTAAAAAATTAAAAATAAAAAAACAGTTATTGGCGACTACCTTTAGCTTCACAGCCCAAAAAGGCTTTATTTCATGCAAGAATGTAACCGCCAATTGTAAGTTCCCTGTCAGTTATGCAGTGTAGGGGTTTGTACCTGGCAAAAATGGTAATATTTCACTCAACAATTTAAAATTTATCCTTTGCCGGACAGTATTAAACTTGGCCAGCCACAGCTGGAACCACTGATTTATAGTATTGCTATTTTGGCAATTGAATTTCACGCCAGAACAAAATCTATCCTTTGTCGGAAACTATTAAACTTGACCAGCCACTGCTGGGACACCAGATTTAGGGGATTGCTATTTTGGCAATATAATTTCACCCCAGAACAAAATCTACCCTTTGACGGACACTATTAAACTTGGCCAGCCACAGCTGAAACCACTGATTTACGGTATTGCTATTTTAGCAATTGAATTTCACCCCAGAAAATAATATATCCTTTGACGGACACTATGAAACTTGTCCAGTCACAGCTGGAACACCAGATTTACGGTATTGCCATTTTGGTAATTGAATTTAACCCCAGAACAAAAGCTATCCTTTGACGGACACTACAAAACTTTTCCTGCCACAGCAAAAACCACTGATTTAGGGTATTGCTATTTTGGCAATTGAATTTCACCCCAGAAAATAATATATCCTTTGACGGACACTATGAAACTTGTCCAGTCACAGCTGGAACACCAGATTTTCGGTATTTCTATTTTTGCAACTGAATTTCACCCCAGAAAATAATATATCCTTTGACGGACACTATGAAACTTGTCCAGTCACAGCTGGAACACCAGATTTACGGTATTGCTATTTCTGCAACTGAATTTCACCCCAGAAAATAATCAATCCTTTGCCGGACATTATGAAACTTGGCCGGCCACTGCTGGGACACCAGATTTACGGTATTGCAATTTTGGCAATTGAATTTAACCCTAGAACAAAATATATCCTATGACGGACACTATGAAACTTGTCCAGTCACAGCTGGAACAACAGATTTACGGTATTTCTATTTTGGCAACTGAATTTCACTCCAGAAAATAATAAATCCTTTGACGGACACTATTAAACTTGGCCAGCCACTGCTGGGTCACCAGATTTTCGGTATTGCTATTTTGGCAATTGAATTTCACCCCAGAACTAAATGTACCCTTTGCCGGACACTATTAAACTTGTCCAGTCACAGCTGGAACACCAGATTTACAGTATTTTTATTTTTGCAACTGAATTTCACTACAGAAAATAATAAATTCTTTGCCGGACACTATTAAACTTGGCCAGCCACTGCTGTGACACCAGATTTACGGTATTGCTATTTTGGCAACTGAATTTCACCCCAGAGAATAATAAATCCTTTTCCGGACACTGTTAAACTTGGCCAGCCACTGCTGGAACACCAGATTTACAGTATTGCTATTTTGGCTATTGTATTTCACCCCAGAACAAAATATATCCTTTGCCAGACACTATTAAACTTGGCCAGCCACTGCTGGGACACCAGATTTACGGTATTTCTATTTTTGCAACTGAATTTCACCCCAGAAAATATATATCCTTTGCCGGACACTATTAAACTTTGCCAGCCACTGCTGGGACACCAGATTTAGGGGATTGCTATTTTGGCAATTGAATTTCACCACAGAAAAAAATCGATCCTTTGCAAGACAGCAGATAGTATTACACTTGGCTAGCCACAGCTGGAACACCAGATTTAGAGGATTGCTATTTTGGCAATTGAATTTAACCCCTCAATAAAATATAGAAATTTTTATCCTGAGTTTCTAGGTGTGACAATAAGCACAGCCAAGCCCCTGATGTAATATATAGGAAAAAAAAAACCTAGTATTGATGGATTGATGGACTTGGTGGCAGCTTGTGCTGGTGCACCACAAGACACAAAATGGCCGCCGATCACCCCAGAAAAAAGTGACAGAAAAACGCTCTGTGCAACCTAAAAACCAGTGAGCAATTAACTAGCAGAAGTTGAATGTTTCACAGCTGTAGATCGATCACTTCTTTAGGTGTTTTTGCTGAGTTTTCCATGCCTAATCTCGCCCTCACAGCAGCTGCGTCCTATCCCTACACTAATCAGAGCAGAGTGACGTGCGGCGCTACGTGACTCCAGCTTAAATAAAGGCTGGGTCACATGCTGCACTTGGCCAATCACAGCCATGCCATTAGTAGGCATGGCTGTGATGGCTTCTTAGGGCAAGAAGTAAAACGCTAGCTGATTGGCTGCTGTGCATCCCTTCAGAAAGCAGGAAGAAATCCCCGAACAACGGACCCGAACCCGAACTTTTTTGAAAATGTTCAAGTCCGGGTCCGTGTCCCGAACACCCCAAAATTTAGTACGAACCCGAACTATTTAGTTCGGGTTCGCTCATCCCTATTCACATCATAAAAAAAAAATACTCACCTCTGTCTGGCTAGCTGTGATGCAAGCCTCTTCCAGCCTGCTGCTCTGGCTCCCTACACTACAGTGCAGGCAGTCATGAACATCATTGCAACCTCCTGCTCCATGTCTCTGTTGATATGACTATCTTGAGTATTTTCCATAGCACATGGGGTGTTGTTGCCTCTTCTTAGGAAAAAAGAAGGTGCCCCACTTGGAGGAGACAGGAAAGACTGAGATGATGCACGTGAAAGACTTCTCTGGGGCTGCAAGGAGGAAGAGCAGGAGAAAAGTGCTGAACCCTGGCTCAATGACACGGTGTCAGACTCAGAGCAAGGTGACATCGACATCACAGTGCTGTGACTGAGAGGATGAGTGAGCCATCCAGTCCAATGTTATCCTCTTTGTCCCCAATAATAATCTGGTGCCTTATGGAAGCAAGGGAGAACTGTGTTCTACTGCTCCTACTCCTGACTAGACACAGAAGTAGTATAGTTAACACTAGTGTTGAGTGCGAATATTCGCATTGTGAATTTTTATCGCAAATATCGGCACTTCGAGAATTTGCGAATATTTAGAATACAATGATAGATATTCGTAAAAACGAATATTCGTCTATTCTTTTTTTCATCTGAACCCATTACCTGCCTGCTTCTGGCTTGTGGGCCAATGTGAGAAGTCTGCAATATTGTAGTCTGTAGTGAATTAGAATTTTCTTCATTATTTGATTTATATAATCTTATGCGAAAAATCTGCAATGTAATATGCGCGTCAATCGAGCAAGGGTGGGTTATAGTCAACTTTCCTATTGGGTTGGCTTGCTAGAATTCGTGAATATGTAGAATATAGTGTGATATATATTCGTAAAAATGAATATTATTTTTTTTTTTATCTGAACCAATTAGTAAATGTAATGGGTTCAGATGAAAAAAAAAGATGAATATTCATTTTTAAGAGTATATATCACACTATATTCAACATATTCACGAATTCTAGCAAACCAACCCAATAGGAAAGTTGCCTATAACCCGCCCTTACTTGATTAATGCGCATATTACATTCCCGATTTTTCAAAATCAAGAGAATAATCTCAAATACGAATATTCGCGAACATATGACGAATATTCTACCACATATTCATGTAATATCGCAAATTCGAATATTGTCCCTGCCACTCATCACTAGTTAACACACATGCTTAACTAGATCTCTTAACTAAACTAGTTGTGTTAAAACGGCACCTTCAGTTGCTTTTCAATGGATTTTGTTTTGGGATATCATAATGAGTTACGAAACTTGAGTTAAGAGTTTGAGTGTTAACCCTGCTACATCTATATGTGGTGCCGTCTTTGCTGCTACTGCTGCTTACACTACTATGGCCACCCACATTCTCACTCGCAGAAGACGAGGCACAGATCTTTCAATTTCAACTTTTATTTTTATAATTAACAGACAGAGGTATAATTAAACATCTTCTACAAAAACACACTGCACACTGGTATTGGCAATTTACAATGATCCCTGATTCCAGGTCCCTCAAAACTGTGCATTCCTAATAATGTTGTGAAACTGTTCATGTAATTTACCTGGTTCACCCACAGGTGGCAGAAAACATGGCAGAGCTGTATGTAGGTAAAATGGAGCGTTCCATTCCATTCTAACCCCCCCCCCCCTCCTCTGTAGGGAAGTGGGCTAGCCCTATTTCCAGAAGGAAGGGTGGGATTAGCTGGAGTTAGTTCTAGTTTACCCCCTGCAAGGGGAAGGGTGTGCAGGGGCAAGTCTCTGAGCAGTGACATGTCCCCAAGTAGCACATGAGCCAGCAGTGATGTCTCGCTTGGGGACATATCATCTGTGAGTCCGGTCATTGTGTAGCTACTCACGTGACTCTGTTCATGGAGAAATTGACAAAGATGGGAAGAGAGCCTGGGTGAGGACCAGGTGAGTATAGATTTCTCAATAGTTCCTGCTTATGGAGGGGATGCAGATTACAAAAAACCTAGACAACCCTTTTAAGGGTGAAACCAGTGCATCTGTTAAATTCAACACTCCCAGGCTAACCATGAAACAATATGAAACACAAACTAAAAGTATAAGGATGCACGTTTCTCATTCCTGACAAAGACCCCAATCTTGGATTGAAATGTAACACTAAAACAAACACACTGTAGCGCACCCTCTGCTCTAGTGCTATTTGCAGGCAGCAGTATATATCAGTGGACCGCACCACCAACTGAATCAGGCTAAAAATAAATAAAAGTGTCATATACCGGGCCAACCCTATAATCACCAGAATTTGCGCACGCTGTAACCACCAGTACCAAAACAAGGAAACAGACAACCACTGCAGATAAGGACCATACAACTACTCAGATCTTGTCTATACAGCTGTATTACCTGATTATACGCTGTGTGCCCGATCAAAGCGGTTCTCAGGGTTGGATTTCTGCCGCAGCTGACTAGCGGCTGTGCTGTTAGAAAACTTATTTCTTGCGGCTTGCGCCCCGGCCGGTGGCGCTGAGCTGCTAGTGGTAAGGGATTACGTGCGCGCGTTCTGGAGCCGGCTCGTGACGTCACTCCTGCAGCTACGGTGTGCTGCAGTTGCCAGAAGACCTCCGACGCGTTTCGGACAATTAACGTTGTCCTTCCTCAGGGAGTTCACTCTACTACCTGTCTTCTTGCCCTTTTATGCGTGAACACAGTTAACCCTTTCATCACCACTACTCTGCACAGTTATTTCACCGCATGGTGCTGATTTATATATACAGCACTGTATAGTCCCCTCTTGCCTAAGGGTCTTCATTGTTCAAAGGGATATAATTCAATTTCAGCATTTAGCCCAAATGGAAACAGCGTGTTTAGGTTAAAAATCCATTTTGTTTCTGCTCTGGACATACATTTAATGAAGTCCCCCCCTCTTTTATTAGGTCTGATTATGTTTATCCCGCAGAAACTAGACCCTTTCAGTTTCCCCTCATGTTTGTCCCTACAATGCCGCGATAGGGGATGTCCCTCATATTTCCTTTTAATGTTATACACATGTTCCCCTATCATTTTCTTCAACTGTCTTTTTGTCCTCCCCACATACATCTTTTTGCAAGGACAGGTTATCATGTATATTACAGCATGACTGTTACATTTTATGTTTAATTGTATAGTATTGCGTCCCTTCTGTGTTAGTTATATGCGTGATTTTTTTTCCATTTTTCATAGCTTTACAGCCTGTACACATTTTGCACGGCTGAAAGTTACCCGCAGTTTTAGAGGAGGTTTTACCTATATTTGTATTCTGACATATACAACTATTGGTTGATGCTATTATGTTTCCAAGGTTTTTTGCTTTGCTAAAAATAAACCTCGGTTGATTGGGAATGATATCCCCAATAACCTTGTCATGCCTAAGGTGGTCCCAGTGTTTCTTGATTATCCTTTTAATCACTGGTATTTGAACATTATATGGTATAATTATTAGTGGAAAGGTTTCTTCATCCCCAAAATCATTATTCCTGCCTATTTTCCTATTATCTAATAGCATTTGCCTGTCTACCTTATCCACCTCTTTGCGCTGTCTCTCCAGGTGGTCCTTTTTATAGCCTTTATGTTCAAATTTTTCCTGTAGGGAGTCTGACTCTTTTTCATATTCCCCGGTATCTGTACAGTTCCTTTTTAGTTGTAATAGTTGGCTCCTCGGGATGTTCTCTAGCCAGGCGGGAAGATGGTAACTTGTCATGGCCTCGTCATCTGCTGACGTTTTATTGATGATGTTATTTTTATTTGGGAAAATGGGGAAGAAGCTTTGAATCAATTTTTAAATGAAATAAATAAAAATTCTTTTTATCTCGAATTCACCTTAAGTTTTAGTAGGAGTGAGATAAATTTTTTGGACCTAAACATTTATATTGAAGATAACCAACTAAAAACTAGAACCTATAACAAACCGACAGACGCCAACAGTTATATTGCCATGACAAGTTGCCATCTTCCCGCCTGGCTAGAGAACATCCCGAGGAGCCAACTATTACGACTAAAAAGGAACTGTACAGATACCGGGGAATATGAAAAAGAGGCAGACTCCCTACAGGAAAAATTTGAACATAAAGGCTATAAAAAGGACCACCTGGAGAGACAGCGCAAAGAGGTGGATAAGGTAGACAGGCAAATGCTATTAGATGATAGGAAAATAGGCAGGAATAATGATTTTGGGGATGAAGAAACCTTTCCACTAATAATTATACCATATAATGTTCAAATACCAGTGATTAAAAGGATAATCAAGAAACACTGGGACCACCTTAGGCATGACAAGGTTATTGGGGATATCATTCCCAATCAACCTAGGTTTATTTTTAGCAAAGCAAAAAACCTTGGAAACATAATAGCATCAAACCAATAGTTGTATAAGTCAGAATACAAATATAGGTAAAACCTCCTCCAAAACTGCGGGTAACTTTCAGCCGTGCAAAATGTGTACAGGCTGTAAAGCTATGAAAAATGGGAAAAAAATCACGCAGATAACTAACACAGAAGGGACGCAATGTTATACAATTAAACAGAACATAACATGTAACAGTCATGCCGTAATATACATGATAACCTGTCCTTGCAAAAAGATGTATGTGGGGAGGACAAAAAGACAGTTGAAAAAAAGGATAGGGGAACATGTGGATAACATTAAAAGGAAATATGAGGGACATCCCCTATCACGGCATGATAGGGACAAACATGAGGGGAAACTTAAAGGGTCTAGTTTCTGCAGGATAGACATAATCAGACCTGATAAAAGAGGGGGGGGGACTTCATTAAATGTATGTCCAGAGCAGAAACAAAATGGATTTTTAACCTAAACACGCTGTTTCCATATGGGCTAAATGCTGAAATTGAATTATATGCCTTTGAACAATGATGACCCTTAGGCAAGAGAGGACTATACAGTGCTGTATATACAAATCAGCACCATGCGGTGATGAAAGGGTTAACTGTGTTCGCGCATAAAAGGGCAAGAAGACAGGTAGTAGAGTGAACTCCCTGAGGAAGGACAACGTTAATTGTCCGAATTGCGTCGGAGGTCTTCTGGCAACTGAAGCTGCAGGAGTGACGTCACGAGCCGGCTCCAGAACGCGCACACGCGATCCCTTACCACTAGTAGCTCAGCGCCACCGGCCGGGGCGCGAGCCGCAAGAAATAAGTTTTCTAACAGCACAGCCGCTAGTCAGCTGTGGCAGAAATCCAACCCTGAGGACCGCTTTGATCGGGCACACAGCGTATAATCAGGTAATACAGCTATATAGACAAGATCTGAGTAGTTGTATGGTCCTTATCTGCAGTGATGGTCTGTTTCCTTGTTTTGGTACTGGTGGTTACAGCGTGCGCAAATTCTGGTGATTATAGGATTGGCGCAGTATATGACACTTTTACTTGGATTGAAATGTGTTGCTTTTTGATGATACTTGTGCATCATTTCAGGATATGAAAGCAGCAGTATTAAATAATGTCAGTGTTTCTCCTGGAACATATTCCTTTGACAGCACCCTTGTGACCTCCAGAAGAGTTTCTGATTCCAGGAGAGTAGCTTACAGCTAAACATTTATGATACCAAGTCCACTGAGAAAGCTGTGCCTAAATTTAGCCAGCTTGGTAAGGTGAAGCTGCACCTATTTGTTTACTATGTTTACTTTGCTTAAGCTCAACATACTACTCCCAGAAAGCACCCTTCTATTCTTTCCCCTTTCCTTTTTTGTATTTCTCAAATATTTTAGGTTCCTACTGAACACACTTTATTTTGTCCACATTTTTCAAGCTACATTTGTATCCTCCTTGTGACTTAGACACTTTCAATTTTCTGAGAGAACTTTAGCATCTTGGACTTTTAAACCTATGCATTTATATCTACCTCTATTTCAGTTGTTAGTCCTAAACAATATTTTATTATAGCATGCTTACCTATAAAAAGGTTCACTTGGAAATGATTTTTAAAAATTGGAAACTGTGGTGATATGATGAAGGAAGTTTGTATTCAACCTTTACAATATAATCAATCTAGTACTGTCTTCTTTTGGTTCATGTAATGCATATAGTAGCTTACTATTTTTACTACAGAAATATTGGCCTACTGAAAAGTATGTACAGTACATGCACTGAATACTTGGTTGGGGCTCCTTTTGCATGAATTACTGCAATAATACTGTGTGGCATTGAGGCGACCAGCCTGTGGCACTGCTGAGGTATTATGGAAAGCCTAGCTACTTTGATAGTGGCCTTACAGCTTTGTATTTATACCCGTATGTTAGGCTTAGAAATTAAATGAATCTGTTATAAACTACAGCAGCTCTCTTAGCAAATGTTATGTTGACTCTTCTATCTGTAAATCATGGGACCCAACTGCAGTGTGGGTGGGTTGTAGGCGAAATGCTCCCGAATGCTGCCAGTACTAGTATTTTCCATATTGTGTGATCAACTGTAATTAATCAAAGCAATGCACAAGTTAGTTTTGATTTAAATAATGTATACAATATATTTCACAATTCAGTCCTGTCTATGCACATATTCTTTATCCACTTTCTACATAATGATAACGTTTTTTTTTTATAGTACCCATAGATGTGAATAGATGCACAGATTTGATACATTCAGTTGTGCTTATAAGTTTACATACCCTAGGAAGAATATACAGGTGCATCTCAATAAATTAGAATGTCATCAAAAAGTTTATTTTTTTCAGTATTCAAAAAGTGAATTGGAATATTATATGATGACCAAAAATATAGGCCTACTGAAAAATATGTACAGTACATGCACTGAATACTTGGTTGGGGCTCATTTTGCATTAATTACTGCAATAATACTGTGTGGCATTGAGGCGACCAGCCTGGGGCACTGTTGAGGTATTATGGAAACCCTGGCTGCTTTGATAATGGCCTTCAGCTCGTCTACAGTACATTGTTGGGTCTGTAGTCTCTCATCTTCCTCTTGACAATACCCCATAGATTCTCTAAGGGGTTTAGGTCAGGCTAATTTGCTGGCCAATGAAGCACAGTGATACTATGGTTATTAAACCAGTTATTGGTACTTTTGGCAGTGTGGGCAGGTACCAAGTCCTGATGGAAAATGAACTCTGTAACTCCATAAAGCTTGGCAGGGATAGGCGGCTGCGCTGACTTTTGACATCATATAACACAGTGGACTAACACCAGCAGATGTCATGACTACCCAAAGCCTCTGGGACCTTGATTTCCAAATGAAATGCTTAATTTTATTTAATCTGGAAACAGGACTTTGGACCACTGAGCAACAGTCCAGTCCTTTCTCTCCTTAGCCCAGGTAAGACACTTCTGCAGTTGTCTCTGGGTCATGAGTGGCTTGACACAAGGATGCAACTAGAGATGAGTAGATGAGCGAATTTCTCAAAATTTCGATTTGGCAGGTTCGCTGAATTTTCCGAAAAGATTCGCTTCGATCCCCTGCCAAGGCCAATAAGATAATGGGTTGCATCAAAAGGGCCATAGACGCTTGTGATGAGAACATAGTCCTACCACTTTACAAATCACTAGTCAGACCACACATGGAGTACAGTGTACAGTTCTGGGCTCCTGTGAACAAGACAGACATAGCAGAGCTGGAGAGGGTTCAGAGGAGGGCAACTAAAGTAATAACTGGAATGAGGGATCTACAGTACCCTGAAAGGTTATCAAAATTAGGGTTATTCACTTCAGAAAAAAGACGACTGAGGGGAGATCTAATAACTATGTATAAATATATCAGGGGTCAGTACAGAGATCTGTCACATCATCTATTTATCCCCTGGACTGTGACTGTGACAAGGGGACATCCTCTGCATCTGGAGGAAGGAAGGTTTGTACACAAATATAGAAAAGGATTCTTCACTGTAAGAGCAATGAGACTATGGAACTCTCTGCCTGAGGAGGTGGTGATGGTGAGTACAATAAAGGAATTCAAAAGGGGACTGGATTTATTTCTGGAGTGTAATAATATTACAGGCTACAGCTACTAGAGAGGGGTCGTTGATCCAGGGAGTTATTCTGATTGCCTGATTGGAGTCGGGAAGGAATTTTTTTCCCCTTAAGTGGGGAAAATTGGCTTCTGCCTCACAGGGTTTTTTTGCCTTCCTCTGGATCAACTTGTAGGAAACAGGCCGAACTGGATGGACAAATGTCTTTTTTCGGTCTTATATACTATGTTACTATGTTACTATGATCTGTATTTATTTGTGGTGAATCGCGTTAAAAAACGGCTATTTCCTGGCTGCTGAGAGCCTTTATAGTGGTGTAGAACACTGTGCCTTGCAGTGACACGCATGGGGAGTGTGCTTTGGTAGTGAAATAATACTGTGAGTCAGTATGACATGCAGATGACAGGCGTCACTATTAGAATTACTGCTCACTTCACTTATTTGGGCAGTCATGGGGCCAAAACTGACCAAATAACTGAAGTATGAACTCAGCCTTACAGGTCGATGTTAGTGTAAAGAAGAAGCACACTCTTTTTACACCGTCAGCAGCTGATCCCACATAGATGTCTACAGAACCTGTTCTGTTAAATGCTTATACAAGTAGAGCCCCCCCCCCCCAGTGGAGAGGGTGTCAGCAGTAAGTTTGTGTTGACATCACTGATTATTTTGCCCTTCATCTGATCCGTGAGAACAATATCCCCCAAAAAACAGATCCTGCCTGTAGAGCATACGCCTTCCCTCGGTCAGCATTTGGTCAATAATCCATCACTATTTTTAAGGCCAAAAAGAACAGAAGTGGATCTCATACAGAGATGACACGTGAATGGGATATTTGCATGTCTTCTGTGTTTTGTACACACTCCTGCTTTTGGCTACTAAATCAGAAGCCAATTTTGATGGGACCATATAGGCCTTACAGCTGCTACACAGACCGGATCTGTTGTGTGTCTCCTTTTTCCTTCCTTCTGACAGATCAGAAGAAAAGTCAAATAAATGATGATGTCAACTAGGCCAAAAGACAAAATAGTGGCCCAGTCATGAAGTGGGGAGGGTGTGAGGAGCATGAGAAGTCCACAGAGTGGCACAATGACATAGTGGTGAGGTGAAAGCAGCATGAGGAGACCACAGAGTGGAGCAATGACAGAGTGTGGAGGTGGCAGCAACAGCATCAGGAGACCACAGAGTGGCAAGGTGGCATAGTGTGGAGGTGGCAGCAACATAAGGAGACCACAGAGTGACCCACAGAGTAACCCACATAGTGTTAGATCAAATAAATAAATAAATAAATAAAGGAAATTTAAACACCCCAGAAAAGTCAAATTTTCTCACTTCACCACACAACAGCTAATAAGCAAAAAGGGCTTTGCAACATATAACTGCACCACTGAACGGCAAATAGGCCCTTATTTTTTTCCACTTATACACTCCACAAAAGGCTTTTCAACATATAACTGCACTGCTGAACGGCAAAAATATTTTTCTTTTGAAACTAATAAATGGCAAAAAGGGCTTTTTTAACATATATCTGCACCGCACAAGCTCAAATAAGACATACTGTAGAAATATTTCCTTGTAATAAACGCTGTTAATGGCTGTATCAAACAACACTTGCAGCCCAATAACAAGACCGGTTTGCTGGAATTACAGAGCTGTATAATGGTTATTTGGATCCCCAGTCAGTGCAGCAAGGTATAATAGGATTGTTCCTATTACCCAGGCTGTAACCTCCTCTACCGAACCCTGTTCCACATAAATGCTGTGAAAGGTGTGACCCTGGGCAAAATTGAAAGAAAGTGGGGCCCCAAATCCTGAAATATTGGACTAGCAGTTTGACAGAACTTTGCAGGCATGGACAGCGGTTGCAACCACAGCAGCTGAATGTGGAATGCCACATTATATCTCTTTAGCCTTTCAACTGTAAGCTGCTGATCCTGCAGCCTCTTTGGGTATGTTCACACAGAGTATTTTCTGTGCCTAAAAAAACCTAATGCAGAATCGCATCAGGTTTTTTTTATGTGTTTTTTTCTGACTAATTTTATAAACATTTTCCATTTCAATGGGAATTGTGGACATGGACCACACGTTATGATGAAAAGCCTGGGACTTCTGTTTTTCCATGGTGTAGTTTATAAAACCACAAGCTCAAAAAAGGAGCTGTCCCATGCAGGCCCCTGAAGTGAAGGGAGAGCACAATGTGCATGCACGGTCATCCTCTATTATGCTAATAGTGTTCTGATAATAGCTGATGACTGGCTCTGCTATTTTTCGATTTTTTCTATAGCAGTGAATGGAGATAATGCTGCGCATGCACAGTGTTATGGGGAACATGTGGGTGACACACTGTTATGGGGGACCTGTGGATGTCACAATGTTATGGGGATCTGTGGAGGACACTGTTATGGCAGGCCTGTGGATAACACACTGTTATCGGGGACCTGTGGATGACAAAGTTATGGAGGATCTGTGAAGGACACTGTTATGGAAGATCTGAGGATGACACACTGTTATGGGGGTTCTGTGGAGGACACTGTTATGGGGAACATGTGGATGACACATGGTTATATGGGATCTGTGGATGTCACACTGTTATGGGGAACGTGTGGGTGACACACTGTTATGGGGGATCTGTGGAGGACACTGGGGTGTTAAGGGGTATCTGGCTATGATACGGCCACAATGTGTGACATAGCTTTACAGATTCCTTTATTAGCAGTCCTGGTCAGCTCCCCCCAAGTACTGGAAAAAAAAATAAGACACTGCTAATTTGGACTCAGGTTCTCAATCTATACTCCAACGCCCCCTTCATTAACAATGCAGACCACCTAAACAATGTTGTCTTTATTAGTTTAACTAGAGCCCTCTATGACCCAGACAACCATGTGGCAATTGAACACAGCACGGCCACATCACAAGCACCATGTCGTTTGGTTGTGCCCTGCAGTCACAGGGAGCCCACTGACTCCAGCTGCAGTGCACTCCTTGTAAATCTCCCCCAAATTCTTGAATAGCCTTTTCTTGACAATGCTTTCAAGGATATGGTTATCATTGCAGCTTGTGCACCTTTTGCCACTCTTTTACCTTCCACTCAACTTTTGAATAATATTCTTGGATACAGCACTCTGAACAGCCAGCTTCTGTAACAATGACCTTTTTGGCTTACTTTTCTTGAGGAGGGTGTCAATGACTGTCTTCTGAACAACTGTCAAATCAGCAGTCTTCCCCATGATTGTGTAGCCTACTGAACCAGAATGATGGACCATTTAATTGTTAAGAAAGCTTTGCAGGTTTTTTTTTGTTGATTAACTGATTAGAGTGTGACACCATGAGTTTACAATATTGAACTTTTTAACAATATTTTGCCAGTATTAGGTGGCAAAATAAAAATATATTCTCCATTCAGCGTTGCACTTATCTGTTGAAAAGCCTTTTATGTAAAATGTAAAAGATAAAAAGCCTTTTGTGGACTCTATTAGTTACAAAATATCTTTGCTGCTCAGCGGTGTAGTGATATATTCTAAAGCCCCTTTTGCCATGTATTGGTGGCAAAATAAAAATATATTCGCCATTCATCGTTGCACTTATCTGTTTAAAAGCCTTTTGAGTAAAAGTTGAAAAAAATGAGGGCCTAATTGCCATTCTGCGGTGCAGTGATCTATTCTGAAGCCCTGTATGCCGTGTATCAATGGCGAAATAAAATATATATTCTACATTCAGCGTTGCACCTATCTGTTGAAAAGCCTTTTGTGTAAAAGTAGAAAATTATTAGGGCCTAATTGCCGTTCTGCAGTGTAGTGATCTATTCTAAAGCCCCTTTTGCCGTGTATTAGTGGCGAAATCAAAATGTATTCTCCATTAAGCATTGCACTTATCTGTTGAAAAGCCTTTTGAGTAAAAGTTTTAAAAAATGAGGGCCTAATTGCCATTCTGCGGTGCAGTGATCTATTCTGAAGCCCTGTTTGCTGTGTATCAGTGGCGAAATAAAAATATATTCTACATTCAGCGTTGCACTTATCTGTTGAAAAGCCTTTTGTGTAAAAGTAGAAAATTATTAGGGCCTAATTGCCGTTCTGCAGTGTAGTGATCTATTCTAAAGCCCCTTTTGCCGTGTATTAGTGGCGAAATCAAAATATATTCTCCATTAAGCATTGCACTTATCTGTTAAAAAGCCTTTTGTGTAAAAGTTGAAAAAAATGAGGGCCTAATTGCCGTTCTGCAGAGCAGCGATCTATTCTGAAGCCCTGTTTGCCGTGTATTAGTGGCAAAATAAAAAAATATTCTCCATTCAGTGTTGCACTTATCTGTTGAAAAGTCTTTTGTGTAAAAGTTGAAAATGATGAGGGCCTAATTGCCATTCTGCGGTGCAGTGATCTATTCTGAAGCCCTGTTTGCTGTGTATTATTAGCAAAATAAAAATATATTCTCCATTCAGTGTTGCACTTATCTGTTGAAAAGCCTTTTGTGTAAGAGTTGAAAATAATGAGGGCCTAATTGCCGTTCTGCTGTGCAGTGATATATTCTATAGCCCAGTTTGCCGTGTATTAGTGGTGAAATAAAAATATATTCTCCATTCAACGTTGCACTTATCTGTTGAAAAGCCTTTTGTGTAAAAGTAGAAAATTATTAGGGCCTAATTGCCCTTCTGCATTGTAGTGATCTAGTCTGAAGCCCTGTTTGTCGTGTATTAGTGACGAAATAAAAATATATCCTCCAGCGGTGCATTTATCTGTTGAAAAGCTTTTTGTGTAAAAGTTGAAAACAATTAGGGCCTAATTGCCGTTCTGCGGTGCAGTGATATATTTTAAATGGGGCTTCATCATCATTGGTAGAAGAAGGTGGCAGCTTTCCCGTGAGCCAGCAGTGGAGCTAACAAGTCGCTAGCGTGGCCGGGAGTCAGCAGGGTGGCAGCAGTGGGAGGTTGGGAATGAAACGTGCCCAAGGTAAACCACCTGCTTCACAGAAGTCTGCCTGCCCGGGAAGTAGCGGTGCACGGGTTCACGGAGGCAGCGGCGGTAGCAGTCAGTCAGTGCGTAGTGTTGGGGGTCAAATCAATTACTCGGCGGTGTGGCAGTTTTTTGTTAAGCCGCTGGAGGAGGTGAACACGGCCATATGTAGAATATGTGGGCAGAAAATGAAGTGTGGCCAGTGCATCACGGCCTTGCGTCAACATATGCAGCGTCACCATAAAGTGGCCTGGGACAACAGTGGCTCCGATGTGGTAGTTGAGCCTACATCAGCAAATGCTGCATTACCCAGTGGCACGCACACGGTTTCAGGCAGGCAAGGCTCCACCACCTCAGCCGAAGGGAGCTGTCTGTCCTTCCATCATCTGCTGGTCCTGATGCTCCTGCTCCTCCTCCTCGTCACTCGTCAGTCATTCCGTCAGCAATCAATCACCAAAGCGATTACCAAGAGACAACAGTATGCGCGCACGTATCCAACGGCGCAGAAGCTGACTGTTCTCCTGTCCAAGTTGCTAGTGCTGCAGTCCCTCCCTTTTAAAGTGGTGGACTCTGCACCTTTCAGAGAACTGATAGCTTGTGCCAAGCCAAGCCGAGGTTGAGAAACCCAAGCCGTCATTTCTTTGCCAACAAGGCAGTAGCAGCCCTGCACACACATATACAACAGAAGGTCGGCCAGTCCTTGAGTCTGTCGGTGTCTGCCAAAGTGCACGGCAGTGCCGATGTGTGGAGCTGTAACTACAGTCAGGGACAATACATGTCCTTTACGGCCCACTGAGTTAATGTGTTTCCTGCACAGCTACACCAGCAACTTGGCAAGGCAACGCCGCTTTTACCTCCACGTTGCCACGCCATTGGTCCTGCGACAATGTCCCCCTCTGTCTCCTCATCCTCCACTGTGTCCTCAGCCTCCACTGCAGGGATAATTCACAGGGGACCTCCAGCATAACACATGTGCAGGGCACGGCAGTGTCACACTGTTCTGCATCTCATTTCCCTTGGCAAACGAAGTCATACAGGGGAGGAACTGCTCCATGTCCTTCGTCATGAAATCAAATCCCAGCTTTCTCTGCGACAACTCAAAATCGGATCCATGGTGACTGACAATGGGAAGAACATTGTGTCGGAGTTGCATCAAGGAGGGATGAGCCATGCGCCCTGCATGGCACAAGAGTTCAATCTGGTTGTCAAGCGATTCCTGCAGTCTTCCACCCATCTGCAAAAACATCCTAAAAATGGCAAAGCACACCCTCCTTGAGCTGCAGCGGTAGAACGGCATCCCCCAACAATGGCTAATATGCGACATTTCTACCCGTTGTAATTCTACCCTCCATATGTTGGACCCACTATACGAACAGAGAAAGGCCATAAACGATTTCTTGTCGATCCAAGCAGACAGGAGTACTCCCTTGTGTAATTTCGATGTCACCCAGTGGCAGCTCATGCGTGACACCAGCCGTTTGCTCAGGACCTTTGAGGAGGCCACGTTATTTGTCAGTCGCCAGGACTACGGGATGAACAACGTCATTCCACTGCTTCGTGTCCTGGTACAGATGCTAGCAAATCTGGCTGGTCAGGGGACTGGAGACAAGGCGCCTATATCTCACGGCCACATGAGCCCTATGGGGGCTGAACTGGAGGAGGGGGCGGATGAGGAGGACATTGGAGCAAAAGCAATGTGTAGCAAAATGGGTGGTTTTTCTACACAGGTGACAGGAGAGCAGGAGCAGTAGCAGCCAGAGGAGCTACAGGGCGATGTGGAAGATGAGGCAGAGGACCAAGACACACCGTGGCAGTATGCAGTGGAGATGAAGGCAGGGAGACCCTCCGAGTCCCTTGCACAAATGGCCCATGCATGCTCACTTGCTTGCGTAGTGACAGCCGAATTGTCACCATTCGGAAGAGGAATTACTTCTGGCTCTCCACCTTGTTGGACCCTCGCTACCGGTCCAAAATGGGGGCCTTTTTTACACCAGCTGAGAGTGAGGACAAACTGAATTGCTATAGAGATATCCTCTGTAGTCAGTTGGCCGCTGCCTATCTGTGCCATCGTCCATCCTCTCTCAGTTCTGACCAGGGGTGCCCTCTGCACTCACATTCCACCGCCATGGCTGCTGGGAGGCTGGGGTGGCAGGAGCAGTACTAGCTCCATCAGCAGCAGCCTTAAAATCTACAGTCGCTGATAAGCAGCTTTCTTCACCCGCATAGTGAAGAAACTACTCACCAGCAGCAGCAGCTAGACCAGGAGCAGGATCTGAACCAGCAGGCGGTGGTATACTTTGACAGCACCCTGCCACTCCACATTGAAGATCCACTGGACTACTGGGCAGCCAAACTGGATTTGTAGTCACATCTAGCAGAGTTTGCCCTGGAAAAGCTGTCCTGCCCAGCCAGTAGTGTTGCATCAGAGCGGGTGTTTAGTGCGGCGGCAGTTACCCCAAGAAGAACTCACTTGTCCACCCAAAATGTGGAGAGACTGACCTTTGTCAAGATGAATCAGGCGTGGATAAGCCAGGATTTCCACAGACCAATGCCTGATGCCTCAGATTAGATCATCCATGCTGCCTCACCCAAACCTTGACAAAAGAGACCGGTTTCTTGTGGCTATCTGCTTCAACTACTATTCTGACAGGATCCATTTTTGTGGGTTATTTTGATGGATCAAAGGAAGGGCAAAATAATCAGTGACGTCAACACAAACTTACTGCTGACACCCTCTCCACTCTGTCAGGGGGCTCTACTTGTTTAAGCATTTAATAGAACAGGTTCTGTAGACATCTATGTGGAATTAGCTGACGACAGTTGTAAAATGAGTGTGCTTCTTCTAGGCACTAACATCGACCTGTAAGGCTGAGTTCATACTTGAGTTATTTGGTCAGTTTTGGCCCTGTGACTGCCCAAATAAGTTGTGTGCAGTGATTCTAAGAGCGACGCCTGTCATCTGCATGTCATACTGACTCACAGTATTATTTCACTACCAAAGCAGACTCTATATGCGTGTTACTGCAAGGCACAGTGTTCTACATCACTATAAAGGCTATCAGTAGCCAGGAAATAGCGGGTTTTTTAACGAAATTCACTGCAAATAAAATCAGATTGAACCAAATTTTCTCCCAAAAAATAAGCGAACCGGCGAATCAAATTTTTGAAAAATTCGCACATCTCTAAATATAATATATGAGTTTTACTTTTTGGACTGAATTACTGAAATGAATTACCTTCTTAATGATATTCTAATTTATTGAGATGCACCTTAGATGTGTACCGGCCTTATAAAATAACTTATTAGACAAACATTTCCGGTTATTTGTTATGTGGTTAAACTTGTATGTATCATACGATGATCCTGTTCAAAAGTTTGTGTATCTCTAGATCTTAATATCATGTATGGTCTCCTTCTGCCTCAATAATGGGGATTGGGGAGCATTCTTTTGTAATAGGCCCTTTAGTTTCTTATGTGGTAAAGGTGCCCATTCTTTGTAACATTTGGAGAAATATTAGATCCTTGCAGCCCCACCATGCAGTCTATTTTGTACAGCCATCTGTTTATTGTGCATGCTGAAACAGCCATACCACTTTGATTCACTAGTCCGACACATAGGGCACAACTATATTGCTATATGTGTCACGCGACATTGATGTCACACTACAATTTTTGCAATTATAGTCTATGGTGTTGCACTGCACTATAGTCTTGGTTGGATTTTTTGCGACTGTCATGTCGTAGTCGTAGCATGTCACATGTCGCAATGCGACACCATAGGCTATTATTATAAAAATAGTTGAGACGAAATGTCTCACGACACTTGTCGTCATGTAGCCCTAGCATTAAAGGATCAGGATGCTGTGGAGGTCACTGTTAAAGGGGCGGTCACTGTGGAGGTCACTGTTAAGGGGGCAGGCCGCTGTGGAGTTCACTGTTAAGGCAGCAGGGTACTGTGGAGGTCACTGTTAAGGGGGTGTGCCCCTGAAGAGGTCACTGTCAAGGGAGTGGGGTGCTGTAAAACTCACTGTTAAAGGGGCAGGCTGCTGTATAGGTCAAAGTGAAGGGGATGGGCTGCTGTTGAGGTCCCATTTTAAAGTGGCGGGGCACTGTGGGGGGTCAGTGTTAGGGGGTGGAGGACTGTGGAGTTCACTGTTAAAGGAGAGGGTGCTGTAGAGGTCACTGTTATGGGGGATACTGTCGATATCTTTTAACGACACACCCAAACATTAAATTAAAGAGATGAAATATACCCGGGCAAAGCCTGGTCCTTCTGCTAGTGTATATATATATATATATATATATATATATATATATAGAAGAAAAGCAAAGTCCACGGCACCACCTATAGTAATCTGTGTCTTTATTTCACCAAGGGCAACGTTTCGGTTTTCCCAATGAAACCGTCCTCAAGCCAGTGATACAACAAATGCCGTGTTACAAATATTTATAGGGGTGTGTTCATTACATGATTGAACAAAATAAATTAATTGTGCAAACCATAAAAAAGTCATTAAGTGAAATATATAAAAAAGTAGTCATACAAATTCATAAAAAATTCATGAAGTAGTGCATAATAAATGTATCAAACATAAAAAAGCATATATACTGTGCCAAATATAATATATCCAAATTTAAAAGAATATATTTATACCTCTACCTAAAGTGCATAATCAATCACAGGTGACGATAATTAAAACATGATTAAAAACAATATATAGAATCTGACCGGGTCTTGTGGCGTACATGATGCATTGGCGTGGGGTGGATCGTTGTGCGCATGCGTTAATTTGCATCGCGCATTCACTTCAGGTCGACTAGTAACGCGATAGTACATATTTCCTGTCAATGGAACGCAACAGTATACGTACATCCTGTATAAGGAGCGCAAGCCTATTGTGCGACCGGCGGCGCCATTTTGGAGTGTATCATTGTTTAGTTTCAATGCGCAGCCATATTTATATAGTCTCGATCGCTAGGTCACATATAGAGTAAAACATTTTTTTTTCGGTAAGTGTGGTTATGGGAGGAGCGCAACAAAATATTGATAAACAAGTTGTGAAAAAATTATATATATAAGGATTAATGAAAATTTTACACAGAAGTGAATATCATCAATTTAACAAGATCAATGCCAGAACCCTCACCTAAAGAAAGCGGGGGAGGGATATCATAGATTAGAGATGGTTGTCACATCTCGAATGTGTACAAAGTATGCACACACTCAAGATGTTGTCACACATCTCCACTGGCATAGAATCAAATATAGTTATACTATCCTTAATGTGAAACTACATAGTGATTAAAATACAATAATGTTGCGATCATCACATGACCAGAAAAAGTGTCAGCCTATTCCAAGGAAACAACTCTGCATCATGTATTCCAAATTCCCGTATATACAAAAGGTTCATGGTTTCATGTAAAATCTTGTTCTATAAGAAAAAAAGGGATAGTAATGTTATGATAATACTATCACAGTTGTATCAATATATGCACACAGTAATATTGGTGGAGAGAACAATGGATGGAAATCAATATTAACATTTCAACAAATCCAAGGTCTAAATTCTATGTTTAAGCCATTAGGCTGTAATGCAGGGGTGTCAAACTCAAATTCATCGGGGGCCGCATCAGCAGTTTGGTCACCCTCAATGGGCCGGTTGTAACTGTAGGACTATGTGTCCACTCTTTATTATCATAAATTATTGTCACTGCATTCAATTATTATTGTTTTTAGAGCTTCATGCATATTTTTGAACTGTTATAGGGGGACATCTGTGGATGGCGCTGTTATGGGGGGACATCTGTGGATGGCGCAGTTATGGGGGGACATCTGTGGATGGCGCAGTTATGGGGGGACATCTGTGGATGGCGCAGTTATGGGGGACATCTGTGGATGGCGCAGTTATGGGGGACATTTGTGGATGGCGCAGTTATGGGGGACATCTGTGGATGGCGCAGTTATGGGGGACATCTGTGGATGGCGCAGTTATGGGGGACATCTGTGGATGGCGCTGTTATGGAGTGAGGGGATCTGTGGATGGCACTGTTATGGGGTGAGGGGATCTGTGGATGGCAGTATTATGGGATAGGCCCTATCCCATAATACTGCCATCCACAGATCCCCTCACCCCATAACAGTGCCATCCACAGATCCCTCACTCCATAACAGCGCCATCCACAGATGTCCCCCATAACAGTGCTATCCACAGATGTCCCCCATAACTGCGCCATCCACAGATGTCCCCGATAGGGATCTGTGGATGACACTGTTATATAACCCTCACCCCTTAAAAGTGCCATCCACAGATCCCCTCACATTGCCTCAAAATTGCAGTGGGGCCAGGTGTATTCACTGTCCTCTGGCCCCCCGCTCACTCATTCCCCAAAAATCGGCATAAATCTATGTTAAATAAAGTAAACTTGTGCCGCCCCTCATACATAATAGAATCACTAACTCACTAACCGCGGTCCGCTCCATTACAGGCCAGGCGCGCGGCCGGCAGCGTGACTGACTGACGTCACGTGCCGGCGCCGCCTGATTCATTCATAAAGTAGGCGGCGCCGGCACGTCGCGGCCTGTAATGGAGCGGACCGCGGTTAGTGATTCTATTATGTATGAGGGGCGGGCACAAGTTTACTTTATTTAACATAGCGGGCCACATGACGAGGTCTGGCGGGCCGGATTCGGCCCGCGGGCCTTGTGTTTGACACCTATGCTGTAATGAATTCAGTTTCATAATCCATTGCATCTCTTTCTTTTTTAGGGACTGGACCCGGTCCCCTCCTCTCCGCGCCAGTGGGACATGGTCCACCAGCATCCATTTCAAATCATTCTCACCATGACCAGACTCAAGAAAGTGTCTCGAGACAGGTAAATCTTTTCGTTCTTTTCTAATAGTGTAACGATGGTAATTTAGACGTGTCTTAAATTCTGTGGTGGTCTCACCAACATACAATAAGTTGCATGGGCACCACAGAACATAAATGACATGTGTTGATTGGCAGGTAAGGTAATGGTTAATGTTAAATCGTTGTTGGGTGTTAGGATGTACAAAAAAAGACCCTTTGTGAATAAGCTTACAATTTAAGCAACGTATACATGGGAAACAGCCCTTTTTAGGGGCCTTCAAAAATGTTTGCTTGATAGATTTGAGCGGGCCAACATCTGCCCGAACTAGTTTATCTGCAAGGTTGTTGGAACGTCTATAAGACATAATCGGTGTTGTTTTGAAGGCTGAAATGTTACTTAGGCCATATCTCAAAATTGGCCAATGTTTTAGAACAATGTGTTTTATATGTCCACTATCTGGTGTATATGTGCTAACAAAAGGAATTCGTTCATCATTTTTATTTTTTGGCCTAAAGGTGTTTAGAAGTTCATGGTGGTGTGTTATTTCCAGTTTTTGTTTGTGTGCCTGTAAAAGTCCACGTGGATAACCACGTTGTTGAAAAGCCGTTGACATACACTTAATAGTCTGGTTCAATTCTGTTGGAGTACTTACTATTCGTTTGGCTCTCAAAAATTGACTGTATGGCAGTGATTTGACCATAGGTCTTGGATGTGCACTGGTATAATGTAGTATAGTATTGCAGTCAGTGGGTTTTGTGTAGATACTAGTCTCAATTTTTTTATCTGTTATTTTTACCATAGTATCTAAGAATGACATCTGTGTTTTAGAAAAAGAGAACGTAAATTTTATATCATCGTCCACCGTATTGAGAAAATCAAAAAATGCACATAGTGTATCTTCTGTATGTGTCCAAATAAAGAAAATATCATCTATGTATCTCCACCACCCCAGAACATGTCTGAAGTGGTGGGATACATAGATGTATTTCTCCTTCAGATGCGCGACCGTCAAATTAGCGTAAACTGGCGCCACGTTTGACTATGCTAAGTTTACGCTAAGTTTACTCCCATAACCACACTTACCGAAAAAAAAATGTTTTACTCTATATGTGACCTAGCGATCGAGACTATATAAATATGGCTGCGCATTGAAACTAAACAATGATACACTCCAAAATGGCGCCGCCGGTCGCACAATAGGCTTGCGTTCCTTATACAGGATGTACGTATACTGTTGCGTTCCATTGACAGGAAATACGTACTATCGCGTTACTAGTCGACCTGAAGTGAATGCGCGATGCAAATTAACGCATGCGCACAACGATCCACCCCACGCCAATGCATCATGTACGCCACAAGACCCGGTCAGATTCTATATATTGTTTTTAATCATGTTTTAACTATCGTCACCTGTGATTGATTATGCACTTTAGGTAGAGACATAAGTATATTCTTTTAAATTTGGATATATTATATTTGGCACAGTATATATGCTTTTTTATGTTTGATACATTTATTATGCACTACTTCATGAATTTTTTATGAATTTGTATGACTACTTTTTTATATATTTCACTTAATGACTTTTTTATGGTTTGCACAATTAATTTATTTTGTTCAATCATGTAATGAATAGTGTTGAGCGAACAGTTCGAGCATAGTTCGGGTCCGTACCGAATTTTGGGGTGTTCGTGACACGGACCCGAACCCGAACTTTTTCGTAAAAGTTCGGGTTCGGGTTCGTCGTTCGGCATGTATTTTGGCGCATTTTGAAAGGCTGCAAAGCAGCCAATCAACATGCATCATACTACTTGCCCTAAGATGCCATCGCAGCCATGCCTACTATTGGCAAGGCTGTGATTGGCCAAGTGCAGCATGTGACTCAGCCTCTTTATAAGCTTGTGCGCACGTCGGGACGTGCTCACTCCCGATGTGAAAAGAACAGGGATAGACGCAGCTGATGCTAGGGCGAGAATAGGCAGGGATAATTGAATAACTGGAAGCAAATTTCTCTCCTCCATCTGTGATTCATCTGAACAACTGCAGCTGAGCTGCTTTTTTGATAGGGATTGGCTATTTTTAGAGTGGCCAGAGTGATTTTTCCATCCACATGTACCTGGGCTGACCGCCGGCCGCCATTTTGCGACTTGTAGTGCTGCAGCAGAAGCTGCCACAGTGTGCATTCCAAAGCTCCAAACAAGTCAGACATCTACACCTGGGATTCAGACCAATAGCGATTTAGCAGCACAGTCCAAGGCTATTTTTTTTAAAGGTTGTGCAGACCATTTTGTGGCACATGTTACTGGGCTGATAGGCGGCGGCCATCTTGGGACTAGTGCTGCAGCACAATCTCTCCCAACGTCCATTAATCACTTGTAATAGTGGTCTGTGCCATAGAAATCCTACATCAGGGACTTGGGTGTGCTTGTGTCACCCCTACTAATACCAGTCCACCTGTAATCCATACAGTGAAAAGCCATAAAGTATTCCAGTGAGGGAATTTTTTTTTATTTAAAAAGGCCAAGTTAGTTTATCTGGCGTTCAATATACTAGATACAGTTAGGCCTGCGTTTCATACATCTGGAATTAGCAAACTAATGTGCTGGGGTTGGGAAAACATATATGTACCCATACTAGAATCTGTCAAAGAAAGCGGTACTCACATATAACAGTCATTCCATCTGTAATCCATACAGTCAAAAGACTGAAAGTATTCCAGTGAGGGAATTTTTTTATTTAAAAAAGGCCAAGTTAGTTTATCTGGCGTTCAATATACTAGATACAGTTAGGCCTGCGTTTCATACATCTGGAATTAGCAAACTAATGTGCTGGGGTTGGGAAAACATATATGTACCCATACTAGAATCTGTCAAAGAAAGCGGTACTCACATATAACAGTCATTCCATCTGTAATCCATACAGTCAAAAGACTGAAAGTATTCCAGTGAGGGAATTTTTTTATTTAAAAAAGGCCAAGTTAGTTTATCTGGCGTTCAATATACTAGATACAGTTAGGCCTGCGTTTCATACATCTGGAATTAGCAAACTAATGTGCTGGGGTTGGGAAAACATATATGTACCCATACTAGAATCTGTCAAAGAAAGCGGTACTCACATATAACAGTCATTCCATCTGTAATCCATACAGTCAAAAGACTGAAAGTATTCCAGTGAGGGAATTTTTTTATTTAAAAAGGCCAAGTTAGTTTATCTGGCGTTCAATATACTAGATACAGTTAGGCCTGCGTTTCATACATCTGGAATTAGCAAACTAATGTGCTGGGGTTGGGAAAACATATATGTACCCATACTAGAATCTGTCAAAGAAAGCGGTACTCACATATAACAGTCATTCCATCTGTAATCCATACAGTCAAAAGACTGAAAGTATTCCAGTGAGGGAATTTTTTTATTTAAAAAGGCCAAGTTAGTTTATCTGGCGTTCAATATACTAGATACAGTTAGGCCTGCGTTTCATACATCTGGAATTAGCAAACTAATGTGCTGGGGTTGGGAAAACATATATGTACCCATACTAGAATCTGTCAAAGAAAGCGGTACTCACATATAACAGTCATTCCATCTGTAATCCATACAGTCAAAAGACTGAAAGTATTCCAGTGAGGGAATTTTTTTATTTAAAAAAGGCCAAGTTAGTTTATCTGGCGTTCAATATACTAGATACAGTTAGGCCTGCGTTTCATACATCTGGAATTAGCAAACTAATGTGCTGGGGTTGGGAAAACATATATGTACCCATACTAGAATCTGTCAAAGAAAGCGGTACTCACATATAACAGTCATTCCATCTGTAATCCATACAGTCAAAAGACTGAAAGTATTCCAGTGAGGGAATTTTTTATTTAAAAAGGCCAAGTTAGTTTATCTGGCGTTCAATATACTAGATACAGTTAGGCCTGCGTTTCATACATCTGGAATTAGCAAACTAATGTGCTGGGGTTGGGAAAACATATATGTACCCATACTAGAATCTGTCAAAGAAAGCGGTACTCACATATAACAGTCATTCCATCTGTAATCCATACAGTCAAAAGACTGAAAGTATTCCAGTGAGGGGATTTTGCTTATAAAAAATAATATATTTCATTGTGGTGCGAGTTGAATCGCAGCAATGAAGAAAAATACTATTAAGGGACGAGGGCGCGGTCGTGGTGGTGTCCGTGGAGCCTCTGTTGCTGGTAGAGGACGTGGCCGTTCGGCTCAGGCGCACACAGTAGAGAGCGAACTCCCTCAACTAGCCGGCAGAATGTACCGCAATATCTCGTGGGGCCCAATGCCGCTCTTAGGATGGTAAGGCCTGAGCAGGTACAGGCATTGTCGATTGGGTGGCCGACAGTGCTTCCAGCACGTTCACCACATGGTCTTCCACCCAGTCTTCTGCGGAAGCGCACAGGTGGCACCTGAAAACCAAGCCCATCAGTCTGTCACATCACCCCCAAGCATATCAGGGAAACGGTCTGAGCCACAAGTTATGCAGCAGTCTCTTCTTCTGTTTGAAGACTCTGCTTCCAGGGTTTCCCAGGGCGTCCACCTAGCCCTTCCCCAGTGGAGGAAGACATACCATGCACTGGCGCACAACCACTTATGTCTCCAGATGAAGAGGACATGGGAATACCACCACAGCAGAGTCACCGACTCTCTGATGATGACGAAACACAGGTGCCCACTGCCGCGTCTTTTTGCAGTGTGCAGACTGAACAGGAGGAGGTCAGGGAGGGAGACTGGGTGGAAGACGATGCAGAGGACGATGAGGTCTTAGACCCCACATGGACTGAAGGTCGTGGCGATGACTTTCACAGTTCAGAGGAAGAGGTAGTGGTGAGACCGAGACAACAGCGAAGCCAAAGAGGGAGCAGGGGGCCAAAGCAGGCGAGCCGCCGCCCCAGAGTTCGCCTGCTACTGGACATCGCCAACAGGGACCCAGCCCCACAAAGGCAGCTTCAAAGAGTTCCCTGGCATGGCACTTCTTTAAACAATGTCCTACCGACAAGACCCGAGTGACTTGCACGCTCTGCCATCAGAGCCTGAGGCGAGGCATTAGCGTTCTGAACCTCAGCACAACCTGCATGACCAGGCATCTACATGCAAAGCATGAACTGCAGTGGGGTACACCTTAAAAACCAGGCACTCGCTGAGGCTCCCCTGCTCCCTCTACCGCTGCTGCCTCGGCTTCCGCCTCGAGAGGAATGTTGCCACCTGCCGAGCAGCAAACAGAGGATGTGCCACCGACACCACCACCACCGCCACCGTCAACTAGCGTCTCCACTATATCACACAGCAGCGTTCAGCTCTCAATATCTCAAACCTTAGAGAGGAAGCGCAAATTCCCCGAGTCACCCTCGAGCCCTTGGCCTGAGCGCCAGCATTTCTAAACTGCTGGCCTTTGAAATGCTGTCATTCCGGCTGGTGGACACAGACAGCTTCAAACAGCTGATGGCCATGGCTGTCCCGCAGTATGTGGTTCCCAGCCGCCACTACTTCTCCAAGACAGCCGTGCCTTCCCTGCACATGCAAGTGTCCGATAAAATCAAGTGTGCACTGCGCAACGCCATTTGTGGCAAGGTCACCTAACCACAGATACGTGGACCAGTAAGCACGGCCAGGGACGCTATATCTCACTAACTGCACACTGGATGAATGTAGTGGCGGCTGGGCCCCGGCGGACAGTTCCTTGGCGCACGTCCTTCCGCCCCTAGGATCGCAGGGCATCATTCTCTGCCTCCTGTAGCCTCCTCCTCCTACTCGGCTTCCTCCTCCACTGCTTCCACCAGCTCATCCGGTCAGCCACACACCTTCACCACCAACTTCAGCACAGCCCGGGGTAAGCGTCAGCAGGCCATTCTGAAACTCATATGTTTGGGGACAGGCCCCACAGCGCAAAGGAGTTGTGGCGGGGTATTGAACAACAGACCGACGAGTGGTTTCTGCCGGTGGGCCTCAAGCCAGGCCTGGTGGTATGCGATAATGGGCGAAATCTCGTGGCAGCTCTGGGACTAGCCGGTTTGACGCACATCCCTTGCCTGGCGCATGTGCTGAACTTGGTGGTGCAGAGGTTCATTCACCACTACCCCAACATGTCAGAGCTGCTGCATAAAGTGCGGGCCGTCTGTGCGCGCTTCCGCCCGTTCACATCCTGCCGCTGCTCGCCTGTCTGCGCTACAGCGGAACTTCGGCCTTCCCGCTCACCGCCTCATATGCGGCGTGCCCACCCGGTGGAACTCCACCTTGCACATGCTGGAGAGACTGTGCGAGCAGCAGCAGGCCATAGTGGAGTTTCAGCTGCAGCACGCTCGCGTCAGTCGTACTGCCGAACAGCACCACTTCACCACCAATGATTGGGCCTCCATGCGAGACCTGTGTGCCCTGCTGCGCTGTTTCAGTACTCCACCAACATGGCCAGTGGCGATGACACTGTTATCAGCGTTACAATACCACTTCTATGTCTCCTTGAGAAAACACTTAGGGCAATGATGTTAGAGGAGGTGGCCCAGGTGGAGGAGGAGGAGGAGGATGAGGGCTCGTTTCTAACACTTTCGGGCCAGTCTGTTCGAATTGGCTCAGAGGGAGGTTTGTTTAAGCAGCAGAGGACAGGTTCACAAGTCGCCAGCCAAGGCACTGTACTGGAGGACGAGGAGGATGAGGAGGAGGGAGGTGGAGGGGACGAGGATGACGCAAGTTCACAGCAGGGTGGCAGCCCAGGCCCATCACTGGTGCGTGGCTGGGGGATACGGTGGACGATGACGATCGCCTCCCACAGAGGACCAGCTTGTCCTTACCCATGGGTAGCCATGGCCCACATGAGCGAATATATGCTCCAATGCCTGCGCAACGACAGCAGAGTTGCCCACGTTTCATACATCTGGAATTAGCAAACTAATGTGCTGGGGTTGGGAAAACATATATGTACCCATACTAGAATCTGTCAAAGAAAGCGGTACTCACATATAACAGTCATTCCATCTGTAATCCATACAGTCAAAAGACTGAAAGTATTCCAGTGAGGAATTTTTTTATTTAAAAAGGCCAAGTTAGTTTATCTGGCGTTCAATATACTAGATACAGTTAGGCCTGCGTTTCATACATCTGGAATTAGCAAACTAATGTGCTGGGGTTGGGAAAACATATATGTACCCATACTAGAATCTGTCAAAGAAAGCGGTACTCACATATAACAGTCATTCCATCTGTAATCCATACAGTCAAAAGACTGAAAGTATTCCAGTGAGGGAATTTTTTTATTTAAAAAAGGCCAAGTTAGTTTATCTGGCGTTCAATATACTAGATACAGTTAGGCCTGCGTTTCATACATCTGGAATTAGCAAACTAATGTGCTGGGGTTGGGAAAACATATATGTACCCATACTAGAATCTGTCAAAGAAAGCGGTACTCACATATAACAGTCATTCCATCTGTAATCCATACAGTCAAAAGACTGAAAGTATTCCAGTGAGGGAATTTTTTATTTAAAAAAGGCCAAGTTAGTTTATCTGGCGTTCAATATACTAGATACAGTTAGGCCTGCGTTTCATACATCTGGAATTAGCAAACTAATGTGCTGGGGTTGGGAAAACATATATGTACCCATACTAGAATCTGTCAAAGAAAGCGGTACTCACATATAACAGTCATTCCATCTGTAATCCATACAGTCAAAAGACTGAAAGTATTCCAGTGAGGGGATTTTGCTTATAAAAAATAATATATTTCATTGTAGTGCGAGTTGAATCGCAACAATGAAGAAAAATACTATTAAGGGACGAGGACGCGGTCGTGGTGGTGTCCGTGGAGCCTCTGTTGCTGGTAGAGGGCGTGGCCGTTCGGCTCAGGCGCACACAGTAGGGAGCGAACTCCCTCAACTAGCCGGCAGAATGTACCGCAATATCTCGTGGGGCCCAATGCCGCTCTTAGGATGGTAAGGCCTGAGCAGGTACAGGCATTAATCGATTGGGTGGCCGACAGTGCTTCCAGCACGTTCACCACATGGTCTTCCACCCAGTCTTCTGCGGAAGCGCACAGGTGGCACCTGAAAACCAAGCCCATCAGTCTGTCACATCACCCCCAAGCATATCAGGGAAACGGTCTGAGCCACAAGTTATGCAGCAGTCTCTTCTTCTGTTTGAAGACTCTGCTTCCAGGGTTTCCCAGGGCGTCCACCTAGCCCTTCCCCAGTGGAGGAAGACATACCATGCACTGGCGCACAACCACTTATGTCTCCAGATGAAGAGGACATGGGAATACCACCACAGCAGAGTCACCGACTCTCTGATGATGACGAAACACAGGTGCCCACTGCCGCGTCTTTTTGCAGTGTGCAGACTGAACAGGAGGAGGTCAGGGAGGGAGACTGGGTGGAAGACGATGCAGAGGACGATGAGGTCTTAGACCCCACATGGACTGAAGGTCGTGGCGATGACTTTCACAGTTCAGAGGAAGAGGTAGTGGTGAGACCGAGACAACAGCGAAGCCAAGAGAGGAGCAGGGGGCCAAAGCAGACGAGCCGCCGCCCCCAGAGTTCGCCTGCTACTGGACATCGCCAACAGGGACCCAGCCCCACAAAGGCAGCTTCAAAGAGTTCCCTGGCATGGCACTTCTTTAAACAATGTCCTACCGACAAGACCCGAGTGACTTGCACGCTCTGCCATCAGAGCCTGAGGCGAGGCATTAACGTTCTGAACCTCAGCACAACCTGCATGACCAGGCATCTACATGCAAAGCATGAACTGCAGTGGGGTACACACCTTAAAAACCAGGCACTCGCTGAGGCTCCCCCTGCTCCCTCTACCGCTGCTGCCTCGGCTTCCGCCTCGAGAGGAATGTTGCCACCTGCCGAGCAGCAAACAGAGGATGTGCCACCGACACCACCACCACCGCCACCGTCAACTAGCGTCTCCACTATATCACACAGCAGCGTTCAGCTCTCAATATCTCAAACCTTAGAGAGGAAGCGCAAATTCCCCCGAGTCACCCTCGAGCCCTTGGCCTGAACGCCAGCATTTCTAAACTGCTGGCCTTTGAAATGCTGTCATTCCGGCTGGTGGACACAGACAGCTTCAAACAGCTGATGGCCATGGCTGTCCCGCAGTATGTGGTTCCCAGCCGCCACTACTTCTCCAAGACAGCCGTGCCTTCCCTGCACATGCAAGTGTCCGATAAAATCAAGTGTGCACTGCGCAACGCCATTTGTGGCAAGGTCCACCTAACCACAGATACGTGGACCAGTAAGCACGGCCAGGGACGCTATATCTCACTAACTGCACACTGGATGAATGTAGTGGCGGCTGGGCCCCGGCGGACAGTTCCTTGGCGCACGTCCTTCCGCCCCCTAGGATCGCAGGGCATCATTCTCTGCCTCCTGTAGCCTCCTCCTCCTACTCGGCTTCCTCCTCCACTGCTTCCACCAGCTCATCCGGTCAGCCACACACCTTCACCACCAACTTCAGCACAGCCCGGGGTAAGCGTCAGCAGGCCATTCTGAAACTCATATGTTTGGGGACAGGCCCCACAGCGCAAAGGAGTTGTGGCGGGGTATTGAACAACAGACCGGCGAGTGGTTTCTGCCGGTGGGCCTCAAGCCAGGCCTGGTGGTATGCGATAATGGGCGAAATCTCGTGGCAGCTCTGGGACTAGCCGGTTTGGCGCACATCCCTTGCCTGGCGCATGTGCTGAACTTGGTGGTGCAGAGGTTCATTCACCACTACCCCAACATGTCAGAGCTGCTGCATAAAGTGCGGGCCGTCTGTGCGCGCTTCCGCCGTTCACATCCTGCCGCTGCTCGCCTGTCTGCGCTACAGCGGAACTTCGGCCTTCCCGCTCACCGCCTCATATGCGACGTGCCCACCCGGTGGAACTCCACCTTGCACATGCTGGAGAGACTGTGCGAGCAGCAGCAGGCCATAGTGGAGTTTCAGCTGCAGCACGCTCGCGTCAGTCGTACTGCCGAACAGCACCACTTCACCACCAATGATTGGGCCTCCATGCGAGACCTGTGTGCCCTGCTGCGCTGTTTCGAGTACTCCACCAACATGGCCAGTGGCGATGACACTGTTATCAGCGTTACAATACCACTTCTATGTCTCCTTGAGAAAACACTTAGGGCAATGATGTTAGAGGAGGTGGCCCAGGTGGAGGAGGAGGAGGAGGATGAGGGCTCGTTTCTAACACTTTCGGGCCAGTCTGTTCGAAGTGGCTCAGAGGGAGGTTTGTTTAAGCAGCAGAGGACAGGTTCACAAGTCGCCAGCCAAGGCACTGTACTGGAGGACGAGGAGGATGAGGAGGAGGAGGTGGAGGGGACGAGGATGGCGCAAGTTCACAGCGGGGTGGCAGCCCAGGCCCATCACTGGTGCGTGGCTGGGGGATACGGTGGACGATGACGATCGCCTCCCACAGAGGACAGCTTGTCCTTACCCATGGGTAGCCTGGCCCACATGAGCGAATATATGCTCCAATGCCTGCGCAACGACAGCAGAGTTGCCCACGTTTTAACGTGTGCAGACTACTGGGTGGCCACCCTGCTGGATCCCGGTATAAAGACAATGTGCCCACTTTAATTCCTGAACTGGAGCGCGACCGTAAGATGCGCGAGTACAAGCACTGCGCTGATAGAGCGCTCTTGAGAGCATTCCCACATGTCACAGGGGAACAGGTGGAAGGTGAAGGCAGAGGAGTGGCAAGAGGTCGCCAACGCAGCTGTGTCACGGCCAGCTCATCTGAGGGCAGGGTTAGCATGGCAGAAATGTGGAAAAGTTTTGTCTCCACGCCACAGCTATCTGCACCGACACCTGATACGGAACGTGTTAGCAGGAGGCAGCATTTCACTAACATGGTTGAACAGTATGTCTGCACACCCCTCCACATCCTGACGGATGGTTCGGCCCCATTCAACTACTGGGTTTCGAAATTGTCCACGTGGCCAGAGTTAGCATGTTATGCCTTGGAGGTGCTTTCCTGCCCGGCGGCCAGCGTTTTATCTGAGCAGCGTATTCAGCACGGCAGGGCGTCATTACTGACAAGCGCAGCCGCCTGTCCACAGCCAACGTGGACAAGCTGACCTTCATAAAGATGAACCAGGCATGGATCCCACAGGACCTGTCCCTCCCTTGTGCAGAGTAGTCCTTATTAACTGCCTAAAACATGTCTTGTTGTGCTACGGGCCACTTCTTTATTTGATACAAATTTTATGAAACCCACAGTTGAATGAAACTCTTCTCTGTCTGGGCGCCGGGGCCTAACCAGATGAAAGTGGCCGGTTAAACTAACGGGTGACATGAAGCCATAACCTCTGCCATGCTACCTCTGTCTTCTGTCTGGGTGCTGAGGCCTAAGTCAAATAAAGCGGTCTTCTGCTGTGCTGGGGGATATGAAGCTAATCTCTGACCTCTCTCCTCTGTCTGGGTCCAAAGGCCTAAATCACTGAAAGAGGCCTTCTCCTGTGGTGTGTGATATGATGCCAGAATATGTGCTGTGGGGCCTCTCTCCTCTTCCTGGGTGCAGGGGTCAAATAAACTAAATTGTGGCCTACTCCTGTGGTGGTTGATATGATGCCTGATTCTCTGATGTGGAACCTCTCTCCTCTGTTTGGGTGAAGGGGTCAAAGTAACTAAATGGTGGCTTCTCCTGTGGTGGCTGATATGATGCCAGAATATGTGCTGTGGGGCCTCTCTCCTCTTCCTGGGTGCAGGGGTCAAAGTAACTCAATGGTGGCTTCTCCTGTGGTGGCTGATATGATGCCAGAATATGTGCTGTGGTGCCTCTCTCCTCTTCCTGGGTGCAGGGGTCAAAGTAACTCAATGGTGGCTTCTCCTGTGGTGGCTGATATGATGCCAGAATATGTGCTGTGGTGCCTCTCTCCTCTTCCTGGGTGCGGGGGTCAAAGTAACTCAATGGTGGCTTCTCCTGTGGTGGCTGATATGATGCCAGAATATGTGCTGTGGTGCCTCTCTCCTCTTCCTGGGTGCGGGGGTCAAAGTAACTCAATGGTGGCTTCTCCTGTGGTGGCTGATATGATGCCAGAATATGTGCTGTGGTGCCTCTCTCCTCTTCCTGGGTGCGGGGTCAAAGTAACTCAATGGTGGCTTCTCCTGTGGTGGCTGATATGATGCCAGAATATGTGCTGTGGTGCCTCTCTCCTCTTCCTGGGTGCAGGGGTCAAAGTAACTCAATGGTGGCTTCTCCTGTGGTGGCTGATATGATGCCAGAATATGTGCTGTGGTGCCTCTCTCCTCTTCCTGGGTGCGGGGTCAAAGTAACTCAATGGTGGCTTCTCCTGTGGTGGCTGATATGATGCCAGAATATGTGCTGTGGTGCCTCTCTCCTCTTCCTGGAGTGCAGGGGTCAAAGTAACTCAATGGTGGCTTCTCCTGTGGTGGCTGATATGATGCCAGAATATGTGCTGTGGTGCCTCTCTCCTCTTCCTGGGTGCGGGGGTCAAAGTAACTCAATGGTGGCTTCTCCTGTGGTGGCTGATATGATGCCAGAATATGTGCTGTGGGGCCTCTCTCCTCTTCCTGGGTGCGGGGTCAAAGTAACTCAATGGTGGCTTCTCCTGTGGTGGCTGATATGATGCCAGAATATGTGCTGTGGGGCCTCTCTCCTCTTCCTGGGTGCAGGGGTCAAAGTAACTCAATGGTGGCTTCTCCTGTGGTGGTTGAGTATGATGCCAGAATATGTGCTGTGGGGCCTCTCTCCTCTTCCTGGGTGCAGGGGTCAAAGTAAACTCAATGGTGGCCTACTCCTGTGGTGGTTGATATGATGCCAGAATCTGCTGCTGTGGGACCTCTCTCCTCTGTCCTGGGTGCAGGGGTCAAAGTAACTAAATGGTGGCTTCTCCTGTGGTGGCTGATATGATGCCAGAATATGTGCTGTGGTGCCTCTCTCCTCTTCCTGGGTGCAGGGGTCAAAGTAACTCAATGGTGGCTTCTCCTGTGGTGGCTGATATGATGCCAGAATATGTGCTGTGGTGCCTCTCTCCTCTTCCTGGGTGCGGGGGTCAAAGTAACTCAATGGTGGCTTCTCCTGTGGTGGCTGATATGATGCCAGAATATGTGCTGTGGGGCCTCTCTCCTCTTCCTGGGTGCAGGGGTCAAAGTAACTCAATGGTGGCTTCTCCTGTGGTGGCTGATATGATGCCAGAATATGTGCTGTGGGGCCTCTCTCCTCTTCCTGGGTGCAGGGGTCAAAGTAACTCAATGGTGGCTTCTCCTGTGGTGGCTGATATGATGCCAGAATATGTGCTGTGGTGCCTCTCTCCTCTTCCTGGGTGCAGGGGTCAAAGTAACTAAATGGTGGCTTCTCCTGTGGTGGTTGATATGATGCCTGATTCTCTGCTGTGAAACCTCTCTCCTCCATCTGGGTGTAGGGGTCAAAGTCTTTCAAAGTCGCCTTCTCCTGTGCTGATTGATATAAAGCTGATGGTTGTGCCATCTGACATGGTTGCCAGGGTCTGATTCAATGGGGGCCTACTCCTGTGGTGGGTGATCTAAATGCCTGATTCTCTGCTGTGAAACCTCTCTCCTCCGTCTGGGTGTAGGGGTCAAAGTCTTTCAAAGTCGCCTTCTCCTGTGCTGATTGATATGAAGCTGATGGTTGTGCCATCTGACATGGTTGCCGGGGTCCCATTAAATTGTGGCCTACTCCTGTGGTGGTTGATATGATGCCTGATTCTCTGATGTGGAACCTCTCTCCTCTGTTTGGGTGAAGGGGTCAAAGTAACTAAATGGTGGCTTCTCCTGTGGTGGCTGATATGATGCCAGAATATGTGCTGTGGGGCCTCTCTCCTCTTCCTGGGTGCAGGGGTCAAAGTAACTCAATGGTGGCTTCTCCTGTGGTGGTTAGTATGATGCCAGAATATGTGCTGTGGGGCCTCTCTCCTCTTCCTGGGTGCGGGGTCAAAGTAACTCAATGGTGGCTTCTCCTGTGGTGGCTGATATGATGCCAGAATATGTGCTGTGGTGCCTCTCTCCTCTTCCTGGGTGCGGGGTCAAAGTAACTCAATGGTGGCTTCTCCTGTGGTGGCTGATATGATGCCAGAATATGTGCTGTGGGGCCTCTCTCCTCTTCCTGGGTGCGGGGGTCAAAGTAACTCAATGGTGGCTTCTCCTGTGGTGGCTGATATGATGCCAGAATATGTGCTGTGGGGCCTCTCTCCTCTTCCTGGGTGCAGGGGTCAAAGTAACTCAATGGTGGCTTCTCCTGTGGTGGTTAGTATGATGCCAGAATATGTGCTGTGGGGCCTCTCTCCTCTTCCTGGGTGCAGGGGTCAAAGTAACTCAATGGTGGCTTCTCCTGTGGTGGCTGATATGATGCCAGAATATGTGCTGTGGTGCCTCTCTCCTCTTCCTGGGTGCAGGGGTCAAAGTAACTCAATGGTGGCTTCTCCTGTGGTGGCTGATATGATGCCAGAATATGTGCTGTGGGGCCTCTCTCCTCTTCCTGGGTGCAGGGGTCAAAGTAACTCAATGGTGGCTTCTCCTGTGGTGGTTGATATGATGCCTGATTCTCTGCTGTGAAACCTCTCTCCTCCATCTGGGTGTAGGGGTCAAAAGTCTTTCAAAGTCGCCTTCTCCTGTGCTGATTGATATAAAGCTGATGGTTGTGCCATCTGACATAGTTGCCAGGGTCTGATTCAATGGGGGCCTACTCCTGTGGTGGGTGATCTAAATGCCTGATTCTCTGCTGTGAAACCTCTCTCCTCCGTCTGGGTGTAGGGGTCAAAAGTCTTTCAAAGTCGCCTTCTCCTGTGCTGATTGATATGAAGCTGATGGTTGTGCCATCTGACATGGTTGCCGGGGTCCCATTAAATTGGGGCCTACTCCTGTGGTGGGTGATCTAAATGCCTGATTCTCTGCTTTGAAACCTCTCTCCTCCGTCCGGGTGTAGGGGTCAAAGTCTGTCAAAGTCGCCTTCTCCTGTGCTGATTGATATAAAGCTTATGCTTGTGCCATCTGACATGGTTGCCGGGGTCTGATTCAATGGTGGCCTACTCCTGTGGTGGGTGATCTAAATGCCTGATTCTCTGCTGTGTAACCTCTCTCCTCCGTCTGGGTGTAGGGGTCAAAGTAACTAAATGGTGGCCTACTCCTGTGGTGGGTGATATGATGCCTGGTTCTCTGCTGTGGGACCTCTCTCCTTTGTCTGGGTGCTGTGGTCAAAATAATAGTAAGTGACCTTCTCCATTGGTGGGTGACTTGAAGCCTGATTCTGTGCTATGGGACCTCACTCCAATTAATATTGTTTAATTTTTATTTATTTTATGTTAACTCATCATTTCCCTATCTACATTTGTTTGCAGGGGATTTAACTACATTTTGCTGCCTTTTGCAGCCCTCTAGCCCTTTCCGGGTGTGTTTTACAGCCTTTTTAGTGCCCAAAAGTTCGGGTCCCCATTGACTTCTATGGGGTTCGGGTTCGGGATGAAGTTCGGGTCGAGTTCGGATCCCGAACCCGAACATTTTTCGAAAGTTCGGCCGAACTCGTCGAACCCGAACATCCAGGTGTTCGCTCAACTCTAGTAATGAACACACCCCTATAAATATTTGTAACACGGCATTTGTTGTATCACTGGCTTGAGGACGGTTTCATTGGGAAAACCGAAACGTTGCCCTTGGTGAAATAAAGACACAGATTACTATAGGTGGTGCCGTGGACTCTGCTTTTCTTCTATGTGTTCAGAGAGTTGAAGTCCCTCTCTGCACCACAGGCACACCAAGCGACTTACAGGCGGTGCGGTTCGCCAGACCCCCAGGCTGCTTCCTTCATGACTGGGCAGAGCACACATACAGCGCTTTTCCCGATCAATGAGAGAGCTGTGCATCTGCACATTGCAGTCTCCTACAGTGGACAAAAAGCAGGAGTAGGATCCATTCAGCACATGAGGAGGGAGGTCCTGTGTTGTACTGAAAGTTGATGAAAACTCCAAATACAGCTTTGATGATGTCATCAATGAGAGGAGCCAGAACAGAAGAACTATACAGCCGGCACTAGTGCAGAGAAATGTGAATTTTTATTAAAGATAAGTGTGTGTGTGTGTGTGTGTGTGTGTAGAAGTACTGTATGGATGTAGCAGAGCTGTATTGGTGTAGCACAGCTGTATGGGTGTAACAGGGCTGTATGTGTGTAGCAAAGCTGTATGGTTGAAGCAGAGGTGTATGTGTGTATGCAACAGAGAGACTGGAAGAGTCACAATAAATCATATAAGTGGATGTTTTTTGGCCACATCCCACACTGATGAACACTTCATTGTGAACAACTCCTTGCAGAACCAGATGATGAATGCCACACAAGGTGGCACATTTAAGGAAGTTGAGAGGCACCCAAGTGTCATGTCAGACCATGTGAAACCGTTTACACCAGGGAGATCTGCGTGCTAGATGATCTGCAAAGGTACCTGACCACAGGCGACATCGTCTTGCATGGGCCGGGGAGCATCTATGCTGAATGAGGGACCAGTGGTCCTCAGTGCTGTTCCCTCATGAAAGTCGATTCACGCTGAGCAGAAATGATGGCTGCCAATGATGTTGGAGACGTCAAGGAGAACTCTGCGCATCAGCCACTGTTGTCACCAGACGAGCCTTTGGTGTTGGTGTTACAGTGTGGGCATGTGTGTAGTCAATACAGAACTGCCCTACACTTTGTGAATGGTACAGTGACAAGCCCATACTACTTGAATACCATCATTAATCCAGTCCTTGTGCCTCTGCATGAACAACACAGGACTAATTTCATCTTCATGGACAACAATGCGCCAGCTCATTAAGGTTGCATCATTAAGGAATGGCTACTTGAGACGGGGGAACCTCAAATGGAGTGGCCTGCACTTTCTCCAGACATGAATCCCATTGAAAACCTATGTGAGTAGCCATGTAGAGGCTCGTAACTCTGTACCCCAGAACCTTAATGACCTGAGGGTGGCCCTTTTGGAAAGAGTGGGATACCATGCCTCAGCAGACAATAAGTCGACTTGTGAACAGCATGAAATGTCGTTGTCAAGCTGTAATTAATGCTCAAAGCCACATGACAAGTTTTTGTGACATTGACATTTTTTGTGGGGGTATACCCACTATTAGTGTTGAGCGAACAGTTCGAGCATATTTCGGGTTCGTACCGAATTTTGGGGTGTTCGAGACCTGGACCTGAACATTTTCAAAAAAGTTCGGATTCGGATCCGTTGTTGGGCGATTTCTTACCGCTTTCTGAAGGGCTGCACAGCAGACAATCAGCTAGCGTTTTACTTATTGCCCTAAGAAGCCATCACAGCCATGCCTACAAATGGCATGGCTGTGATTGGCCAAGTGCAGCATGTGACCCAGCCTCTATTTAAGCTGGAGTCATGTAGCGCCGCATGTCACACTGCTCTGATTAGTGTAGGGAGAGACGCAGCTTCTGTGAGGGCAAGATTAGGCAGGGAAAAGTCAGCAACAGCACCTAATGAACTGATTGATCTACAGCTGTGAATGATTCAACTTCTGCTAGTTAATTGCTCATTGGTTTTTAGGCTGCACAGAGCGTTTTTCTGTCACTTTTTTCTGGGGTGATCGGCGGCCATTTTGTGACTTGTGGTGCACCAGAACAAGCTGCCACCAAGTCCATCAATCCATCAATACTAGGTTTTTTTTTTTGCTATATCCTACATCAGGGGCTTGGCTGTGCTTATTGTCAGCCGTAGAAACTTGGGATAGCAATTTCTATATTTTATTAAGGGGTTAAATACAATTGCCAAAACACCAATCCCCTAAATCTGGTGTTCCAGCTTTGGCTAGCCAAGTGTAATACTGTCTTATGTCTGGCAAAGAATAGATTACTTTCTGTGGTGAAATTCAATAGCCAAAATAGCAATACCCTGAATCTGGTGTCCCAGCACTGGCTGGCAAAGTATAATAGTGTCCGCCAAAACATATATTTTGTTCTGGGGTGAAATTCAATTGTCAAAATAGCAATACCCTGAATCTAGTGTCCCAGCTGGTGCAGGCCAAGTGTTAATCTGTCCGTTAAAGGGTATATTTTGTTCTGGGGTGAAATTCAATAGCCAAAATAGCAATACCCTGAATCAGGTGTCACAGCACTGGCTGGCAAAGTATAATAGTGTCTGACAAAACATATATTTTGTTCTGGGGTGAAATTAACTTTCCAAAATAGCAATACCCTGAATCTGGTGTCCGAGCACTGGCTGGCAAAGTATAATAGTGTCCGCAAAAACATATATTTTGTTCTGGGGTGAAATTCACTTGCCAATATAGCAATACCCTGAATCTGGTGTTCCAGCTGTTGCAGGCCAAGTGTTAATCTGTCCGTAAAAGGGTATATTACACTCAAGGTGTATATACAAGTGCTGAGAGGGTCATCCTCAATAACTTCACACGCTACCGTGCATCTCACATTGTATTTCTGTCCTTTAAAGGGTATATTACACAAAGTGTTAAAATACAATTGCTGAAGGTATTATCCTACATATTTTTTCACGCTCTACTGTGCATCTCCAAGTGTAAATCTGTCCATAAAAGGATACCTTTCATCCAGGGCCTAAATACTAGCCCTAAAAAAGCTATTCCCCTAAATCAGTGGTTACTGCTGTGCCTGGATTAGTGTAATATGTTACATAAATAAATAGGCAGATAGTGTTGGGTGCCTGTAAAAAAAAGGCCTGAATTTAAAATTAATACCTTGGGCCAAATTTTTTTTTTCTCATTGTGGTGCAAGGTGAACGGTAACAATGAGGAAAACATCTAGTAAGGGACGCGGACGCGGTCGTGGTGGTGTTAGTGGACCCTCTGGTACTGGGAGAGGATGTGGCCATTCTGTCACAGCCACACGTCCTAGTGAACCAACTACCTCAGGTTCCAGTACCCGCCAGAATTTACAGCGATATTTGGTGGGCCCCTATGCCATTCTAAGAATGGCAAGGCCTGAGCAGGTACAGGCGCTAGTCAATTGGGTGGCCGACAGTGGATCCAGCATGTTCTCAACATTATCTCATTGAAAACCAAGCCCATCAGTCTGTCACATCACCCCCATGCATATCAGGGAAACTGTCTGAGCCTCAAGTTATGCAGCAGTCTCTTATGCTGTTTGAAGACTCTGCTGCCAGGGTTTCCCAAGGGAATCCACCTAGCTCTTCCCCAGTGGTGGAAGACATAGAATGCACTGATGCACAACCACTGATGTTTCCTGATGATGAGGACATGGGAATACCACCTCATCGGAGTCCGCACGTCTCTGATGATGACGAAACACAGGTGCCAACTGCTGCGTCTTTCTGCAGTGTGCAGACCGAACAGGAGGTCAGGGATGAAGACTGTGTGGAAGACGATGCAGGGGACGATAAGGTCCTAGACCCCACATGGTATGAAGGTCGTGCCACTGACTTTCATAGTTCAGAGGAAGAGGCAGTGGTGAGACTGAGCCAACAGCGTAGCAAAAGAGGGAGCAGGGGGCAAAAGCAGAACAGCCGCCGCCAAGAGAGTTCGCCTGCTACTGGCCTCCGCCACCAGGGACTGAGCACCCCAAAGGCAGCTTCAAGGAGTTCCCTGGCATGGCACTTCTTTAAACAATGTGCTGACGACAAGAACCAAGTGGTTTGCACGCTGTGCCATCAGAGCCTGAAGCGAGGCATTAACGTTCTGAACCTTAGCACAACCTGCATGACCAGGCATCTACATGCAAAGCATGAACTGCAGTGGAGTAAACACCTTAAAAGCAAGGAACTCACTCTGGCTCCCCTGCTCCCTCTTCTGCTGCTGCCTCAGCCTCTTCCTCCGCCTCGGGAGGAACGTTGTCACCTGCCTCCCACCAAACAGAGGATGTGCCACCGACACCACCACCTGCGTCACCAAGCATCTCCACCATGTCACACGGCAGCGTTCAGCTCTCCATCTCACAAACCTTGGAAAAAATGCGTAAATTCCCACCTAGCCACCCTCGAGCCCTGGGCCTGAATGCCAGCATTTCTAAACTACTGGCCTTTGAAATGCTGTCATTTAGGCTGGTGGACACAGTCAGCTTCAAACAGCTGATGTCCATGGCTGTCCCACAGTATGTTGTTCCCAGCCGCCACTACTTCTCCAAGACAGCCATGCCTTCCCTGCACAACCAAGTATCTGATAAAATCAAGTGTGCACTGCGCAACGCCATCTGTGGCAAGGTCCACCTAACCACAGATACGTGGAGCAGTAAGCACGGCCAGGGACGGTATATCTCCCTAACTGCACACTGGGTAAATGTAGTGGCGGCTGGGCCCCAGGCGGAGAGTTCCTTGGCGCACGTCCTTCCACCGTCAAGGATCGCAGGGCATCATTCTTTGCCTCCTGTAGCCTCCTCCTCCTACTCAGCTTCCTCCTCCTCTGCTTCCACCAGCTTATCCAGTCAGCCACACACCTTCACCACCAACTTCAGCACAGCCCGGGGTAAACGTCAGCAGGCCATTCTGAAACTCATATGTTTGGGGGACAGGCCACACACCGCGCAGGAGTTGTGGTGGGGTATTGAACAACAGACCGATGAGTGGTTTCTGCCGGTGGGCCTCAAGCCCGGCCTGGTGGTGTGCGATAATGGCCGAAATCTCGTCGCAGCTCTGGGACTAGCCGAGTTGACGCACATCTCTTGCCTGGCACATGTGCTGAATTTGGTGGTGCAGAAGTTCATTCACAACTACCCCGATATGTCAGAGCTGCTGCATAAAGTGCAGGCCGTCTGTGCGCGCTTCTGGCGTTCACATACTGCCGCTGCTCGCCTGTCTGCGCTACAGCGTAACTTCGGCATTCCCGCTCACCGCCTCATATGTGACGTGCCCACCAGGTGGAACTTGCACATGCTGGAGAGACAGCAGCAGGTAGTAGTGGAGTTTCAGCTGCAGCACACACGCGTCAGTTGCACTGCGGAACAGCACCACTTCACCACCAATGATTGGGCCTCCATGCGAGACCTGTGTGCCCTGTTGCGCTGTTTCGAGTACTTCACCAACATGGCCAGTGACGATGACACCGTTATCAGCGTTACAATACCACTTCTATGTCTCCTTGAGAAAACGCTTAGGGCGATGATGGAAGAGTAGGTGGCCCAGGAGGAGAAGAAGGAGGATGAGGGGTCATTTTTAGCACTTTCAGGCCAGTCTGTTAGAAGTGGCTCAAAGGGAGGTTTTTTGCAACAGCAGAGGCCAGGTACAAATGTGGCCAGCCAGGACCCACTACTGGGGGGCGAGGAGGATGAGGAGGAGGTGGAGGAGGATGAGGATGAAGCAGGTTCCCAGCGGGGTGGCACCCGACACAGCTCAGGCCCATCACTGGTGCGTGGCTGGGGGATACAGAGGACTATGATGATACGCCTCCCACAGAGGACAGCTTGTCCTTACCTCTGGGGAGCCTGGCACACATGAGCGACTACATGCTGCAGTGCCTGCCCAGTGCCAGCAGAGTTGCCCACATTTTAACATGTGAGGAATACTGGGTAGCCACCCTGCTGGATCCCAGGTACAAAGACAATGTGTCCACCTTACTTCCTGCACTGGAGCGTGATAGGAAGATGCACGAGTACAAGCGCACGCTGGTAGAGGCGCTCCTAAGAGCATTCCCAAATGTCACAGGGGAACAGGTGGAAGCCCAAGGCGAAGGCAGAATAAGAGCAAGAGGTCGCCAACGCAGCTGTGTCACGGCCAGCTCCTCTGAGGGCAGGGTTAGCATGGCAGAAATGTGGAAAAGTTTTGTCCACGCCACAGCTAACTGCACCACCTCTGATACGGAAAGTGTTAGCAGGAGGCAGCATTTCACTAACATGGTTGAACAGTACGTCTGCACACCCCTTCACGTACTGACTGATGGTTCGGCCAAATTCAACTTCTGGGTCTCCAAATTGTCCACGTGGCCAGAGTTAGCATTTTATGCCTTGGAGGTGCTGGCCTGCCCGGCGGCCAGCGTTTTGTCTGAACGTGTATTCAGCACGGCAGGGGGCGTCATTACTGACAAACGCAGCCGCCTGTCCACAGCCAACGTGGACAAGCTGACGTTCATAAAAATGAACCAGGCATGGATCCCACAGGACTAGTCCCTCCCTTGTACAGAATAGAAATATATAACTGCCTCCCCTCAACCATGTATTATTGTACTCCAGGGCACTTCATTATTGAATCGCCATTTTTTTAACTTTACCATGATCTTGCAGTGCAACCCAAAGTTGAATGAACCTCTCCTCAATCTGGGCATAAATAACTGAAAGTGGCCTGTTACAATGGTGGGTGACATGAAGCCTGAACCTCTGCCATGCGACCTCTCTCCTCTGTCTGGGTGCTAGGGGCTAAATATCTGGAAGTGGCCTTCTCCAGTGGTGGGTGATATGACGCTTTATTCTTTGCTGTGGGACCTCTCTCCTCTGTCTGGGTGCTGGGGCCTAAATAACTGAAAGTGGCCTTCTCCAGTGGTGTGTGATATGACGCCTTATACCTTGCTGTGGGACCTCTCTCCTCTGTCTGGGTGCTGGGGCCGAAATATCTGGAAGTGGCCTTCTACAGTCATGGGTGATATGAAGCATTATTCTTTGCTGTGGGACCTCTCTCCTCTGTCTGGGTGCTGGGGCCGAAATAACTGAAAGTGGCCTTCTCCAGTGGTGGGTGATATGATGCCTTATTCTTTGCTGTGGGACCTCTCTCCTCTGTCTGGGTGCTGGGGCCTAAATAACTGAAAGTGGCCTTCTCCAGTGGTGGGTGATATGATGCATGATTCTCTGCTATGAGACCTCTCTCCTCTATCTGGGTGCTGGGGCCTAAATATCTGAAAATGGCCTTCTCCAGGGGTGGGTGATATGACGCCTTATTCCTTGCTGTGGGACCTCTCTTCTCTGTCTGGGTGCTGGGGCCTAAGTAACTGAAAGTGGCCTTCTCCATTGGTGGGTGATATGACGCAAGATTCTCTGCTATGGGACCTCTCTCCTCTGTCTGGGTGCTGGGGTCTAAATATCTGGAAGTGGCCTTCTCCAGTGGTGGGTGATATGACACCTTATTCCTTGCTGTGGGACCTCTCTCCTCTGTCTGGGTGCTGGGGCAAAAATAACTGAAAGTGGCCTTCTCCAGTGGTGGGTGATATGACGCATGATTCCTTGCTGTGGGAACTCTCTCCACTGTATGGGTGCTGGGGCCTAAATAACTGAAAGTGGCCTTCTCCAGTGGTGGGTGATCTGACGCCTTATTCTTTGCTGTGGGACCTCTCTCCTCTGTCTGGGTGCTGGGGCCTAAATAACTGAAAGTGGCCTTCTCCAGTGGTGGGTGATATGATGCATGATTCTCTGCTATGGGACCTCTCTCCTCTGTCTGGGTGCTGGGGTCTAAATATCTGGAAGTGGCCTTCTCCAGTGGTGGGTGATATGACACCTTATTCCTTGCTGTGGGACCTCTCTCCTCTGTCTGGGTGCTGGGGCAAAAATAACTGAAAGTGGCCTTCTCCAGTGGTGGGTGATATGACGCATGATTCCTTGCTGTGGGACCTCTCTCCACTGTATGGGTGCTGGGGCCTAAATAACTGAAAGTGGCCTTCTCCAGTGGTGGGTGATCTGACGTCTTATTCTTTGCTGTGGGACCTCTCTCCTCTGTCTGGGTGCTGGGGCCTAAATAACTGAATGTGGCCTTCTCCAGTGGTGGGTGATATGATGCATGATTCTCTGCTATGGGACCTCTCTCCTCTGTCTGGGTGCTGGGGCCTAAATATCTGGAAGTGGCCTTCTCCAGTGGTGGGTGATATGACGCCTTATTCCTTGCTGTGGGACCCCTCTCCTCTGTCTGGGTGCTGGGGCCGAAATAACTGAAAGTGGCCTTCTCCAGTGGTGGGTGATATAACGCATGATTCCTTTCTGTGGGACCTCTCTCCTCTGTCTGGATGCTGGGACCTAAATAACTGAAAGTGGCCTTCTCCAGTGGTGGGTGATAGGACGCATTATTCCTTGCTGTGGGACCTCTCTCCTCTGTCTGGGTGCTGGGACTAAAAAACTGAAAGTGGCCTTCTCCAGTGGTGGGTGATATGACGCATGATTCCTTGCTGTGGGACCTCTCTCCACTGTCTGGGTGCTGGGGCCTAAATAACTGAAAGTGGCCTTCTCCAGTGCTGGGTGATATGACGCATGATTCTCTGCTATGGGACCTCTCTCCTCTGTCTGGGTGCTGGGGCCAAAATAACTGAAAGTGGCCTTCTCCAGTGGTGGGTGATATGATGCATGATTCTCTGCTATGGGACCTCTCTCCTCTGTCTGGGTGCTGGGGCCTAAATATCTGGAAGTGGCCTTCTCCAGTGGTGGGTGATATGATGCCTTATTCCTTGCTGTGGGACCTCTCTCCTCTGTCTGCGTGCTGGGCCTAAATAACTGAAAGTGGCCTTCTCCAGTGGTGGGTGATATGACGCAAGATTCTCTGCTATGGGACCTCTCTCCTCTGTCTGGGTGCTGGGGCCTTAATATCTGGAAGTGGCCTTCTCCAGTGGTGGGTGATATGACGCCTTATTCCTTGCTGTGGGACCTCTCTCCTCTGTCTGGGTGCTGGGGCCGAAATAACTGAAAGTGGCCTTCTCCAGTGGTGGGTGATATGACGCATGATCCCTTGCTGTGGGACCTCTCTCCTCTGTCTGGGTGCTGGGACCTAAATAACTGAAAGTGGCCTTCTTCAGTGGTGGGTGATATGACACCTTATTTCTTGCCGTGGGACCTCTCTCCTCTGTCTGGGTGCTGGGGCCAAAATAACTGAAAGTGGCCTTCTCCAGTGGTGGGTGATATGACGCCTTATTCCTTGCTGTGGGACCTCTCGCCTCTGTCTGGGTGCTGGGGCCTAAATAACTGAAAGTGGCCTTCTCCAGTGGTGGGTGATATGACGCCTTATTCCTTGCTGTGGGACCTCTCTCCTCTGTCTGGGTGCTGGGGCTTAAATATCTGGAAGTGGCCTTCTCCAGTGGTGGGTGATATTACGCCTTATTCCTTGCTGTGGGACCTCTCTCCTCTGTCTGGGTGCTGGGCCTAAAGAACTGAAAGTGGCCTTCTCCAGTGGTGGGTGATATGACGCATGATTCCTTGCTGTGGGACCTCTCTCCTCTGTCTGGGTGCTGGGGCCGAAATAACTGAAATTGGCCTTCTTCAGTGGTGGGTGATATGATGCATGATTCCTTGCTGTGGGACCTCTCTCCACTGTCTGGGTGCTGGGGCCTAAATAACTGAAAGTGGCCTTCTCCATTGGTGGGTGATATAACGCATGATTCTCTGCTATGGGACCTCTCTCCTCTGTCTAGGTGCTGGGGCCTAAATAACTGAAAGTGGCCTTCTCCAGTGGTGGGTTATATGATGCCTGATTCTCTGCTATGGGACCTCTCTCCAATTGATATTGGTTAATTTTTTTTTTTTTTTTTATTCATTTTCCCTATCCACATTTGTTTGCAGGGCATTTACCTACATTTTGCTGCCTTTTGCAGCCCTCTAGTCCTTCCCTGGACTATTTTACAGCCTTTTTAGTGCCCAAAAGTTCGGGTCCCCATTGACTTCAATGGGGTTTGGGTTCGGGATAAAGTTCGGGTCGAGTTCGGATCCCGAACCCGAACATTTTCGGGAAGTTCGGCCGATCTTCTCGAACCCGAACATCCAGGTGTTCACTCATCTCTACCCACTATTGTTGTTGGCTTTTTTTCCAATAAATTGTTTGAGATGATGCAATCACCATTGCATGATTCTACTTAAATGCCCTACTTTTTATCTTTTCTAAAAATTTCACCGAAAGCCAAATATTCCTAACTTTTTGTGAGTAGTGTATGTGTGTATATAAACATATATATATATATATATATATATATATATATATATATGAGAGGCAGTGAGGGAAGCAGCAGTCAGTGTGGAGCTCGTCTCCACAGTTCAGTACAGAAGATGGGGAGCGCTGCCAATGCAAGAAATGGGCAACTTCAGAGCTATTTTTCTAATAAAAAATTTACGATTTAAGTAATTAAATTATACTACAGTAAAGACTGTATCACTGCCCCTACACATTTTTTTAAAAAACGGAATGGCAGTAACACTTTAAGTCATGCCCCTTTGTGCTTAGCCATAGCCCTTTGCCAAGTTGGAAATTCACAAACAGACAATCTAGGCACAATAGGTTTTCTTTTTGATTCAGTTTAAAACGTGCTGCAACATAATAAGCCAGAAATGCACCAAACTTTGCCATATTTTACAACACCACATTAGCCATGTGAATTAATGAAGCGTGCATAGTAGTTTTCAGATGAGTTTTAGAAGTACCTAGAGACTTACATAGTTGTACTGGAGCTTAGTTAAATAATGTCAATAACTAAAAATATAAGCAGTCACAATAATACTGCATTATAATTTGCTACTATATAAAAAAAGATGTTTATAATAATGGCATGGATGCAGTTTTCTTCAAACATTCATCCTTGATATTCACTTTTACTGAAACTTATTTGAACTAAAGCCTACAAACAGCCATTGGTGATTTTCAATTCCATTTGTTGTATTATGGAACATAAAAACGTATATGAAATTGGATTTTTATTAAAAACCTTGCTCTGCATTTCTTCAACCACTGTCAGGACATTTTTTTAAATATTTAATTGCTTGTTAATAATTATACTTTATTTACCAAAGGCTTTTTATTGTATGTGGTAATGCCATCGATATAGGCTGCACATGACATATTGTTTTGAACTCAGTACAGGTGACTGGTAAGCAAGTGCATGCCAAATGTATTCCACACATCTAATTTACTCAGTTGATGTTTACTTAGTGCATGCATAGTGAAGGTATATTGATTGCAATGTTAGTCATGCACCGTTAAAAACTGGGCCTAATTCCAGTACTTCACATAAACAGTGGGTGGTAATTCAATATCTCTTACCATATCAAAAGTCTCTTTTATAGAAAGAATTTGTATTCTATGTTCTTTCTTAAAGGGAGCCTCAATACAACGTATATTCTTTTTCAAATATATTATCTGGTGTTCTACTGTATGGTTAAATTTGATATTCGTCAGATTCTCATCAATGCAAAGGGTTAAATATGTTTTTAATGCACATTGGTTAGCTTTTGTCTTACTCACAATAAGAAAGCTGTGAATGTCCCAGTTGTGTTATTAAGTTAACTCTAGAAAGGTCAGCTGGATTCTCCTGAGAATTAGCATGCCTTAGCAGCATAGAAACAAACTTACAATGCATTTGGAAAGTCTTCAGACCCTTTCACATTTTTGACATTTTGTTATTTTACAACCTTGTGTTAAAATTTTTACAAATAATTCAGGTTTTCCCCAATCAATCTGCAATCAATACCCTCATAACGCCAAAGTGAAAACAGAATTTTAAAAATTATTCTCAAATTTATTAAACAGGAAATTAGATTTTTTACATTTATATTCTTTGCTATGATGATTGAAATTTAGCTCTCAGGGTCTTTCATTTCTCTTGATCATCTTTGAGATGCTGCTACACCTTGCTTGGAATCCACCTGTGGTAAATTCAGTTGATTAGACTTGATTTAGAAAGATACACCCTTGTCTTTAGAAGGTTTCACAACTGACATTGCATATCAGATCAAAAAACAAACCATGAGGAGGAAAGAACTGCCTGTATAGCTCAGAGACAGGATTCTGTGCAGACGTAGATCTGGAGAAAGGTACAAACAAATGGGCACAGTAGCCACTTTTATTCTTAAACAGAAGTGTAGAACAACCAGGCTCTACCTAGAGCTGTGCACCCCAATGAACTAAGTAATTGGGGAAGAAAGACCTTGGTAGGAGACGTGACCAAGAACCCAACGGTCACTCTGGCTCATCTCCAAAGATCCTGTATGCAGATGCGTGGAACTTGCATAAGGTCAGTTGGAGTTAACAAAAATGGCTGCATTCGCACTGTGTACTGGCTGCAGGCTGTTACCAATGTATGCTGGTTGCTTGGGTGCTGTCTGCTGGCTGCAGCCTTCTGTGTGTGAATGGGCCTGTGAATGTGTATACTCCCTGTGTTTGTATCACAGGGCAGTTCACTGTGACACATGTTACTGTGTATGCTGTCTGCCTCCACCCTTGCGTACTGGCTGTGGGAGGTCTTCCGTGTATGCTGGTTGCTTGGGTGGTACATGCTGGCTGCGGCTTACTGTAAGTGAACTGTGTCCCGTGTATATGTGTATTCCTTGTTTTGTACAGTACGGTTCTCTGTCAATGTGTTGCCATGTAGGCTGGCTTTTTTATGTATTGGCTGTGGTTGACTATTCCCGTGTATGCTGGTTGTCAGTATGGCGCGTGCTTGCTGCAGTGTTCTGTGGCTATGTGTGTGAACTGTCTCCTGTGATCTGTATGCTCTGTGTTTGTAGGGTTAATTTTTCCCTGGTCTGTGTGATAATAACCAGGTGGTCAGGTGCTCACAAAGTGGACTTCGATCCGAATCTCCTCATGCTTTGTGGTAACCAATTGATTTGTGCAAAAATAGTGCAAAAAACAAATCACGCTTACCTGCTCCAATTGCTCGCGTCAGGCTGGCTGCCACCATCTTGCTTGAAGATCTATGCCGAAATCTCATGCGTGGTGATGTATAACATCACCAATCCGGCTGGCGTGATGACGTCATCTCGGTCGGTGCCAGATTTTGCGCTAGATCTTCAAACAATATGGCGGCAGCTGGACCGTCGCAAGCAAATGGATCAGGTATGATTTTTTTTTTTTTTTTTGTAATTCGTCACAAAGCAAACTTTTTTATAACATTCAGCAGAGCAGCCAAATCAAATTTTCCAATACTTTACTCTTCTGCTATATAGACCTGTGAACTTTGTGCCTGAGACAGTCTATCTCCCGCTTGGCTGTGTGCATTGTGTATGCTCCTGGATTTTTGCCATTCTACTCTGATCTGTATGGTCACCCTGTAATTCATCAATGTCACCATGTCTCTATGTCTTTGGCCTTGTCTGGCTGGGAACGCCATGCATCCATTCCAAATGGGTTCTGGTGTCATGTCCAAGCAGCTCTGTCTGTGACTGCCATGCATCTGTTCTCCGTGGGCTCCAGGCATCTGCTTCTCTCATGTGTGTGCAGCTCTATCTGGGACCGCCATGCATCCAGTTCCGCATGGCGTCCAGGCATCTGTCCTTGTCTTATAAATTAACACAAAGATAGTAAACTTAGAAATGAAATCACTTGAAAGTTGCTACTTCACGAGGGCAATTACTTACACAAATCTTATAAACTAACACAAAGATAGTAAACTTAGAAATGAAATCACTTGAAAGTTGCTACTTCACGAGGGCAATTACTTACACAAATCTTATAAATTAACACAAAGATAGTAAAATTAGAAATGAAATCACTTGAAAGTTGCTACTTCACGAGGGCAATTACTACTTACTCTTTCTTTGTCTGCCTGTGTTCGCTTTATGTCCTGTATTCTGTTCAGTATGTGGTTTATGTCTGAACTGTGTTCTATGTTCTGCTTTTTTGGGTTCCAGTTCCTGTTTTGTTTTTGTGACTGGACCACTGGTGTTATGCACCAGCATCAGTTATCTTGCAGGTTTAGGTTTAGTGGACCAGGACCATCCCAGGAGGTAGCAACCTACTGAACCCTCGGGAAAGTCTATCCCCACTATTAGGAGTACTATGAAGATCGAGGGTTCACTTAGACAATGCCCTTAGGGTTTGGCCTCATGTCAACCCAGTGAACTTGGTCCAGTGGCGATCCATCTGCCACTGTTTACCTTACCTGTTTGTCCAGGATTATCTCTTTAGTGTTTAGTCATGTTTAATAAAGTCTCATTTTGTATTCTCTGATCCGTTTGTCTGGTTTTTGTATACTCGTGATATGTTCAGGGGTTCTGTTGTCCCCTAGAACATGACACACAGACTGTGAGAAACAAGATTCTCTGGTCTGATGAAACTAATATTTAACTTTTTGGCCCTATTTCTAAGCATCATGTCTGGAGGAAAATAAGCACTTATCATCACCTACATAATGACATCCCTACAGTGAAGCCTAGTGGTGGCAGCATCATGCTGTGGGGGTGCTTTTCAGTGACCACGAAGGCCAGGAAGACTGTTCATGGTTGAGGGAAAGCTGAATGGAGCAAAGTACAGAGATATTCTTAAAGGGATTGTCTCACTTCAGTAAGTTGAATTTATCATGTACAGGAAGTTAATAGAAGCCACTTACTAATGTATTGTTATTATCCATATTGCTTCTTTGGCTTTATACATTTTTCCATCACATTATAGACTGCTCATTTCCATGGTTACAGACCACCACGCAATGCATCAGTTGTGGTCGTGCTTGCACACCATAGGAAAAAGCTTCAACCTCTCTGGTGACCGGGACCATCGGAGTGCACATAGGCTAGTGCTATTTCCTATATTGTGCAAGCACGACCACCACTGATGGATTGCAGGTTGGTCTGTAACCATGGAAACAAGCAGTGTATAATGTGATAGAAAAATTGATCCAGCCAGCAAAGGAAGCCATATGGATAAAAACAATATATTAGTAAGTGGCTTGTATTAACTTTCTCTACATGATAAAGGCAACTTACTGAAGTGAGACAACCCCTTTAACCGCTCCCGGACCGCCGCATGCAGGATCGCGTTCTGCGAGCGGCCGGGCTCTTCTGATCGGACGCATCTACGCGTGATCTCGAGAGACGCGAGATTTCGCATAGATGCGCCCGCGCATGCGCAGATCGCGCACGGCAAAAGGCGCAGGGAGAGTTGGTCATCAGCCTGCCAGCCAATCGGCAGCGCTGGCGGGCTGATGACTTTTAAAAAAACGAATGAGAAGCCATTTAATCCATCATATTTGTAAATAGCACACCTTACTGTGAGTACACCCAAGCACCACACACTAGCCCCTGATCAGCCCCCCATCACCCAAATTAACCCCTTGATCACCCTTTTCATCACCTGTCAATCATCTAGTGAAAGGGAAAAAAGTGATCAGTGTAAACTGTCACTTTTTTTTTTTCACTAGGATTGACTTTTAGGTTTAGATTACTTTAGGCCCCTTTGGTAGGTAGTTAGCGTTAGCGCCCAGCCCACCGCACCGCAGTCACTGGTTCGCTGATTAGCGTAGCGCTAATCAGCGTTTGTACTTTTATAGTATCTGTAAGTGATCAGAACTGATCACGGTCAGATATATAATAGTACTAGAGTTACTTTAGTTCGCCCTCCACCCCAAACGCAGTGTTTGCCCGATCAGACCTGGATCGGTCGCCCACACCTGCGTTCACCCACGCCCGCCCCGCCGCAGTGACAAAAAATTTTTTTTTTAATCACTGCACAATCTTCATAAGCGCTGCGGCGATAAAAAATCAGTTTTGATCTTTTTATCAATCGCAGCGGCTTCTGTACTTCGCTACCCTCTCAATTGTAAGACAGGCTTGCTTTTTTTCTTGGTAGTCTCAGGGAATACCCCTAAATTTAGACGCCCAAATGTCAAACAAGGGGTATTCCTCTGAAGAGGCCTACAGGATTCTGACCCAGTCGGATGAGGAATGGGAACCCTCATCTGACGAATCTAGCGGGTCAGAATACGAACCTGTAGAGAGCAGTGGCAGTCTGACCCAAAGTTCGGACGAGGAGGTTGAGGTCCCTGATAGAACCAGGCGTACCCGGCCCCGTGTTGCTAGACCGCAGGTTGCGCAGGATCCGCTTCAAGGGCAGCAGAGTGGGGCTGGCGCTGCCGGATTACGTGGTGAGGCATACACCAGCAGCGCAGCCTGTCCTGGACCTTCTACCAGTACTGCCGTACAACATGGTGAAGTGGCGAGCACCAGAAGGGCAGTAGAAGCTGGTACGGTGGCACGTGCAGTAGTTTCCCGCCGCAGCCACCGCGCAGACAGGCCCGTAGAGCCCCTAGAGTCCCTGAGGTGCTGGCAAATCCTGATTGGCAGCCCCCAACTTCAGCTGCACCATTAGTTCCCCTTTCACCGACCAGTCAGGAGTTCGGGTGGAAACAGCTCAGATAGGATCGGCGCTGGGGTTTTTGAGCTGTTTTTCACTGCGGAGCTCTATGACCTAGTCGTGGCAGAAACAAACAGATATGCCACTCAATTTATCGCCGACAACCCGGGAAGCTCTTATGCCCAGCCTTTCCGGTGGAAACCAGTCCAAGTTTCCGAATTTAGAACTTTTCTGGGCCTTCTCCTCAGCATGGGCATAACCAAAAACATGAATTGCGGTCATATTGGTCCACGAACCCAATTCATCACATGTCCATGTACTCTGCTGCCATGTCCAGGACACGTTTTGAGACCATCCTGCGTTTCCTGCACTTTAGTGACAACACCACCTCCCGTCCCAGAGGCCACCCAGCTTTTGACCGGCTCCATAAAATTCGGCCCCTCATAGATCATTTCAACCAGAAATTTGCAGATTTGTATACCCCTGCACAAAACATCTGCGTAGACGAGTCCCTAATACATTTTACCGGGCGCCTTGGCTTCAAGCAGTACATCCCAAGCAAGCGCGCCCGGTATGGGGTCAAATTGTATAAGCTCTGTGAAAGGGCCATAGGCTATACGCACAAATTTCGGATCTATGAGGGAAAAGATCAGACCCTGGAGCCGGTCGGTTGCCCTGACTACCTGGGGAGCAGTGGGAAGATAGTCTGGGACTTGGTGTCACCCTTATTCGGCAAGGGGTACCATCTTTATGTGGACAACTTTTACACAAGTGTGGCCCTCTTCAGGCATTTGTTCCTAGAACAGATTGGCTGGGGCAGCACCGTGCGACCTAGTCGCCGTGGCTTCCCCCAACGGCTCATTACCACCAGACTTACAAGGGGGCAGAGGGCTGCATTGTGTAACGAAGAACTGCTCGCGGTGAAATGGAGAGACAAGCGTGACATTTACATGCTCTCCTCCATTCACGCAGACACGACAGTCCAAATTGAACGGGCAACCAGTGTCGTTGAAAAGCCCCTCTCGGTCCACGACTATAACCTCCACATGGGAGGGGTGGACTTCAACGACCAGATATTGGCCCCTTATTTGGTTTCCCGAAAGACCAGACGCTGGTATAAGAAGGTGTCTGTTTATTTGATTCAATTGGCTCTATATAACAGTTACGTTCTCTACAGTAAGGCTGGGAGAACGGGATCCTTCCTCAAATTCCAGGAAGAGATCATCGAGAACCTCCTGTATCCAGGAGGTTCCGTGGCCCCAACCACCAGTGTAGTTAGCCGTCTACACGAGCGGCACTTCCCCAGCGTTGTGCCTGGTACCTCAACCCAACCGCCACCCCGAAAAAGATGTCGTGTCTGTAGCAGGAGTGGAATAAGGCGTGACACCCGCTATTTCTGTCCTGACTGTCCTGACCACCCTGCCCTATGCCTTGGAGAGTGTTTCTGGAAGTACCACACTCAGGTACACTTAGGGACCTAGGGACAGCACTACACAGGTATTTTTTTTTCCACTCAGGCTCTAGGGTCTCTCAGGACACTAGGTTTTGAGAGACCCTAACACATAGGGATGGTGCTGGTGTGCTACAGCAGAAGTGTGAAACGGTACAAACCTCTCCTTTCACTTGGGATAACGCGTATAATGTACTTCGCACCATCTCTGTGTGATTTACACTTTACACATTGTCCCATGGGAAAGGAGAGGTTTCTGCTAGGAAAATAAAGAGTGACATGGAAAACAAAAAAAAAAAATTTAAACAGGTTGCAAGAAAAAAAAAAATCTTGAGTTAGTTCAGGTTTTTATGTTCATGTTTTATAAAAGTTTTAAAATGTTCTGGTTTTATAAAGTTTGCAACGTTCAAGTCATGTGCCTGCTGCCTGTTTTTTCTTCTTTTTGTTTTTTTTTCCCCCCCATAACCACCCTTTATTTTCCAGGTATACCAACAGACCAACGGACCAACCGACGAAAACGCCGCAGCACTGATGTGAATTCTGAAAGAAGCATTGCGCTGCTATCAGAAGACACGTGAAGTCAGTGTATGCGGCGCTGCAAGACGAGATTTCTCCTCTGCAGGACAGGTACATTTGCCCTGGCATATGAGCTGAGGAGAGGTGTTGGAGTTCATATGCTTTGGCAAACACTTTGTATCAAAAAATCTGGCAAAGATGTCTTCCTCCACACCGATCGATTGATCGATGTGAATGGAGAAATCACGTTTGCCAGGACATAGGAGCTGAGTGGGTATGGATGTTTGGGCGGAGCCCCTATGTCCTGGCAATCGCCAGGCCCCTCTTTTTTTTTCTTGCATATTTTTTGGCAGAAATTTTTTCATCCACATCGATCGATGCGAATGAGGAAATCTGTGCCGTTCGTTTTTTTTTCAGCCCAGAGACTGAACGGAAAAAAAATCTCATTACCCGTATGCTCCATATAAGGAGAATAGCAGAAACTCCTAATGCTGGCCATACATGTAATGATTGCGGAGACCCTCAAATGCCAGGGCAGTACAAAAACCTCACATGTGACCCCATTTCGAAAGAAGACACCCTAAGGTATTCGCTGAGGGGCATATTGAGTCCATGAAAGATTGAACTTTTTGTCACAAGTTAGCGGAAAGGGAGACTTTGTGGAAAAAAAAAAAAAAATCAAATTCCGCTAACTTGTGCAAAAAAAAAAAAATCTTCTATGAACTCGCCATGCCCTTCACAGAATACCTTGGGGTGTCTTCTTTCTAAAATGGGGTCACATGTGGAGCATTTATACTGCCCTGGCATTTTAGGGGCCCTGAAGCGTGAGAAGAAAAATGCGTAAAAATACCGTCCTAAAAGGTACTCATTGGATTTAGGGCCGAATTGCGCAACTTGGCTGCAAAAAAGTGGCACACATGTGGTATCTCTGTACTCAGGAGAAGTAGGGCAATGTGTTTTGGGGTGTACTTTTACATATACCCATGCTGGGTGAGAGAAATCTTTCTGTAAATGACAACTTTTTTAAAAAAATTTATACAAAGTTGTCATTTACAGAGATATTTTTCACACCCAGTAGGGGTATAGGTAAAAATACGCCCCAAAACACATTGCCCTACTTCTCCCGAGTACGTCGATACCCCATGTGTGCCACTTTTTTGCAGCCAAGATGCGCAAAGGGGCCCTAAATCCAATGAGTACCTTATAGGATTTCACAGGACATTTTTTACGCATTTGGATTCCAAACTGCTTCTGACGTTTAGGGGCCCCTAAAATGCCAGGGCAGTAAAAATACCACACAAGTGACCCCATATTAGAAAGAAGACACCCCAAGGTATTCCGTGAGGGGTATGGTGAGTTCATGTAAAATTTTATTTTTTGGCACAAGTTAGTGGAATATAAGACTTTGTAAAAAATAAAAAATAAAAAAATAAATTTCCGCTAACTTGTGCCAAAAAATAAAAACTTCCATGAACTCACTATGCCCATCAGCGAATACCTTGGGGTGTCTACTTTCCGAAATGGGGTCACTTGTGTGGTATTTTACTGCCCTGGCATTTAGGGGCCCCTAACGTCAAAGCAGTTTGGAATCCAAATGCGTAAAAATGTCCTGTGAAATCTATAAGGTACTCATTGGATTTAGGCTCTTGCGCATCTTGGCTGCAAAAGTGGCACACAGGGTATCGCCGTACTCAGGAGAAGTAGGGCAATGTGTTTTGGGGTGTATTTTTACATATACTCATACTGGGTGAGAGAAATATCTCTGTAAATGACAACTTTTTAAAAATTTTTATACAAAGTTATCATTTACAGAGATATTTTTCACACCCAGTAGGGGTATATGTAAAAGACACCCCAAAACTCATTGCCCTACTTCTCCCGAGTACGGCGATACCCCATGTGTGCCACTTTTTGCAGCCAAGATGCGCAAAGGGGCCCTAAATCCAATGAGTACCTTTAGGATTTCACAGGACATTTTTACGCATTTGGATTCCAAACTGCTTCTGACGCTTAGGGGCCCCTAAAATGCCAGGGCAGTATAAATACCCCACAAGTGACCCCATTTCGAAAGAAGACACCCCAAGGTATTCCGTGAGGGTATGGTGAGTTCATGTAAAATTTTATTTTTGGCACAAGTTAGTGGAATATGAGACTTTGTAAAAAAAAAAAAAAAAAATCAATTTCCGCAAACTTGTGCCAAAAATAAAAACTTCCATGAACTCACTATGCCCATCAGCGAATACCTTGGGGTGTCTACTTTCCGAAATGGGGTCACTTGTGTGGTATTTTTACTGCCCTGGCATTTTAGGGGCCCCTAAACGTCAAAAGCAGTTTGGAATCCAAATGCGTAAAAATGTCCTGTAAAATCCTAAAGGTACTCATTGGATTTAGGGCCCATTTGCGCATATTGGATGCAAAAAGTGGCACACATGGGGTATCGCCGTACTCAGGAGAAGTAGGGCAATGTGTTTTGGGGTGTATTTTTACATATACCCATGCAGGGTGTGAGAAATATCTCTGTAAATGACAACTTTTTAAAAATGTTATACAAAGTTGTCATTTACAGAGATATTTTTCACACCCAGTAGGGGTATATGTAAAAATACACCCAAAACACATTGCCCTACTTCTCCTGAGTACGGCAATACCCAATGTGTGCCACTTTTTGCATCCAAGATGCGCAAATGGGCCCTAAATCCAATGAGTACCTTTAGGATTTTACAGGGCATTTTACGCATTTGGATTCTCACGCTTAGGGGCCCCTAAAATGCCAGGGCAGTATAAATACCCCACAAGTGACCCCATTTCGGAAAGAAGACACCCCAAGGTATTCTGTGAGGGGTATGGTGAGTTCATGTAAAATTGTATTTTTGGCACAAGTTAGTAGAATATGAGACTTTGTAAAAAAAAAAAAAATCCATTTCCGCTAACTTGTGACAAAAATAAAAACTTCCATGAACTCACTATGCCCCTCAGTGAATACCTTAGGGTGTCTACTTTCGGAAATGGGGTCATTTATGGGGTATTTCAACTGTCTGGGCATTGTAGTACCTCAGGAAACAGGACAGGTGCTCAGAAAGTCAAAGTGCGGAAATTCACTTTTTGCACCATAGTTTGTAAACGCTATAACTTTTACCCAAACCAATAAATATACACTTATTGCATTTTTTTATCAAAGACATGTAGAACAATAAATTTAGAGAAAATTTTTTAGAGAAATGTAGTTTTATTTGACAAATTTTCCAACATAAAGTGAAAAATATCATTTTTTTGCAACAATTTCATAAAAAAAAGTAAAATATCAAAAAAAGTAAAAATGTCAGCAAGAAAGAAATAGCACCAAATGAAAGCTCTATTAGTGAGAAGAAAAGGAGGTAAAATTCATTTGGGTGGTAAGTTGTATGACGGAGCAATAAACGGTGAAAGTAGCGTAGTGCAGAATTGAAAAAAGTGGCCTGGTCTTTAAGGGTGTTTAAGCTAGGGGGGCTGATGTGGTTAATGAAAACCTGATCCAGTGTCATATTCTAGTGGTCGACAGACCCCTGAACATCTACCAAGCCTACAGAACTACTAAAGACGAGGAAAAAGGCAAAACCAACACTTTATTAACCCCTTCACGACTGCCATACGGCTATGTACGTGCTATCTGCACATACAACGTGCAGATAGCATGTATATAAACGTTATGGCACCTCTTTAATCCAAGCACTGCAGTGTTTCGACACTTCTTGCGGAAGCCTGGTGGCGAAATGCGTTGGATAGGTGAGAGGACACTGGGAAGGGGGTCTGTACATATCATATTCCCTTGTTTTGTGTTTTGCACATTATCTTTGGGGCCTTCACAGGAGACAGCCTGCAGCCAGCCTGCACATCAACAGTGTCAGGAACTACACTGTGATGCAGAAACGGGGAGTACACACTTTCACTGGCCACTGTTCACACATTGAAAACAGGAGAGTATTCACTTACACAGGCCCACGTTCAGACACAGAAGACCTTAGCCAGCATGCAGCACCCAAGCAACCAGCATACATGGGTAGCAGCCCGCAGCCACTACGAAGAGGGATAGGAACTACACAGTGATGCATTGCAATAAGTGACACAGTGAACTATAACTTCCGGAGTGCTCTGGACTTCAGACTGGGCTGCATCTTTAGCTTCCAACAAGACAATGGGCCAGATTTATCATTAGCTAAAGTCACTTTAATAGAGTGAAAAAGTCGCAAAAAAATGCGCAATCGGTAAAATTGCGCATTTTTTTACACTTTTTCAAGCTCTGCACTAAGCTCTCCAGTTTTGTTAAAGTGGGCGTGTTGTCTTATGTAAATGAATCTCTACACATATTTACTATTGCAACCATTTAAAAAGTCCCAAAATAAAAAAAGCACAATTTCACTCCAGCAAGGACCATGCTTATCTTATGCGACTTTTTAATAGAACATGTGACTTTTTTGTAAAGACGTGCGACTTTTGTAAAGCCAAATACATTATTTTTAAATTTGTTTTTTCAAGTTCCTGATATTGATGACAATAATATCTGATCAGTGAGGGTCCGACACCCCACACCTCCATTAATCAGCTGTTCCCTGCAGCCTCTGGTACTTGAACTAATACTTTGAATGGAACAGGAAGCATAGCTTCGTTCAAAATGTATTGGCAGCACTGGGTTACTGTGACTCAGCTGCAACATTCTAAGTGCTGAGACCGAATTATACCAGAATTGAATATTATGGATATGGAATCCACTTTGTCATCACTGCCTACTGACCATTACCCAATTCTCTCCTCTCCAGGTATGTCTACTCTGAAGCTAACTGCTACATCCAGCTTTCCCAGAGTCTGATATCGTCCACACCACTCCTGTTTCCTTCACATTGCTTGGTATGTCTACTCTGAAGCTTTAATTTCTCTTTCCCTGCTGGATTTATTGAGTATTTGTTTACATTGACTATTTCTGTATCTGGTCCTCCCTTGATTAGGCCATAAGTAGCCCCCTCCCTCTTGTTCACACCTGATTGAACACTGAGTGGTATAAATCTAAGTTCTTAGGTCATTCCAGACCTCGGTCATTCCAAAATGCAACATCTTCAAAGTGCAACATTCTAAGTGCTGAGACCGAATTATACCAGAATTGAACCAGAAGGGACCCAAAGGTAACTACAAAAAAGTTAATGTAAACAATGTTTCAATCTTTCATCTTACTCTACCCACTTTTCCTAAACCTCCTAAAATACCCCCACATCCATTCACCCAGCAAGGAACTATTCATATCTCCCTCCATCTTACCTTCTCATCTGACTGATTGAAAAACTTGTTTGGCAATGTAAAACACTTCCTTCCCAAACACACACAGATACCCCCTGCCCTTTCTTTTTCTCACATACTTACACTTTCTCTGCTTCTCTTTATTGCTGGTGATATCTCACCAAATCCAGGCCCCCCTCAGCAAATCCCCACTATTACCTCTACCTCCTACTACAAATCTCATTCCACAAATTTCTGCAACCCCTTAAACCTAATAACCATTCCTCTGATCCCTGCTCCTTTGGTTCCTCTTGATGGAGCATTATGGAACGCTCGCTCTGTCTGTAACAATCTGTCCTACATTCATGATCTGTTTATCTCTCAAAAACTTTCCTTTCTGGGTCTCACAGAAACATGGCTGACACTCTCCGACACCTCCTCCCCTGCTGCACTCTCGTATAGTGGATTTCATTTCACACACACCCCCCGCCCTGGCAGCAAACATGGTGGAGGAGTTGGTCTTCTCCTATCAGACACCTGCTCCTAGAGCCCAACTCCACTGCCGCCCTCCATTGCACCCACTTAATTTGAAGTACACTCTGTTTGCATCTACTCTCCCTCCAACCTCCAAGTAGCTGTTATTTACTGCCCCCCAGGCCCAGCCACCATCTTTCTTGACCACTTTAACATCTGGCTCCTACACTTTCTTTCTGCTGACATCCCCACTATCATCATGGGTGACTTCAACATCCCCATTGACACCTGCCACTCAGCCGCCTCTAAACTCCTATCACTCTCTTCCTCCTTCGGCCTCTCACAGTAGTCTTCCGCTCCCACACACAGAGATGGTCACACTCTGGATCTTATCTTTACCCGCCTCTGCTCCCTATCTAACCTTTTTAATTCGCCTCTCCCCCTATCTGACCACAACCTACTCGCCTTCTCTTCACTCGTCTCTGCTGCTGCACCCCTTGTCTATACACTAGCACACCCCCGCAGGAACCTTAAACATCTTGACTTTCGCTTGCTCTCCGACTCTCTTCTGCCGCTCTCTTCAATTTTTTCCCTCCAAGACCCAGATACTGCCACCACCCTATATAACACTACAATAAGTGCAACTCTGGACACTATTGCCCCACTTACACACAACAAAACCAGAAAAATCAACAGACAACCCTGGCACACCGACCTGACCAAAAATCTCAGACAAGCTTCCAGGGCTGCAGAGCGGCGATGGAAGAAATCCCATTCTAAAGATGAATTCACCGCATACAAGCAATCCCTCCTCATTTTCAAATCCTCACTTGCTGATGCAAAACAGGCCTACTTCTCATCTCTCATATCTTCCCTATCCCACAACCCAAAACAACTTTTTAACACCTTTAATTCTCTTCTCCGTCCACCAGCGCCCCCACCCTCTCCTCTCATCTCGGCTGAGGATTTTGCCACATTCTTCAAACAAAAGATAGTCAACATCAGAGAAAGCTTCAACACACAGTCCCCACAGACCCTCCACACAGCTGCTCCGTCCTCTTCTCCCAAAACCCACTTCTCCGCCATTACAGAAGAAAAACTCTCCACTCTACTCTCCAAATCCCATCTCACTACCTGTGCACTTGACTCAATCCCATCCCACCTCATCCCTAACCTAACCACAGTGTTTATCCCAGCCCTAACTCATCTCTTCAACCTATCACTAACCTCTGGTCTCTTCCCCTCTGCTTTTAAACATGCTACCGTTACACCCATCCTCAAAAAGCCTTCACTTGACCCATCTTCTTTGTCCAGTTATTGCCCCATATCCCTTCTTCCATATGCCTCAAAGCTACTTGAGCAACATGTCCATTCTGAACTGTCCTCTCACCTCTCCTCCTGCTCCCTCTTTGACCGGCTACAATCTGGCTTCCGACCCCACCACTCAAGCCGAGACTGCCCTCACCAAAGTCAGCAATGACCTACTACTTGCCAAAACCAAAAAACATTACTCTGTCCTCCTTCTCCTTGACTTGTCCTCTGCCTTTGACACTGTCGACCACTCCCTTCTGTTGCAAACTCTCTCATCTCTTGGCATCACTGACCTGGCCCTCTCTTGGATCACATCATACCTCACAGACCGGACATTTAGCATCTCCCACTCTCACACTACCTCCTCGCCTCACTCCCTCTCTGTTGGTGCCCCGCAAGCCTCCGTCCTAGGACCCCTGCTCTTCTCTATCTACACCTTCGGCCTGGGACAGCTTATAGAGTCCCATGGCTTTAAGTATCACTTATATGCTAATGACACACAAATCTACCTCTCTGGTCCAGACATCACCACCTTACTATCTAGAATCCCACAATGCCTATCTCGCATATCCTCCTTCTTCTCCTCTCGCTTTCTAAAACTTAACATGGATAAAACAGAATTCATCATCTTTCCCGCATCTTGCTCACCCCCCCCAACAGACCTAACTATCAATGACTGCACACTCTCCCCGGTCAACCAAGTTCGCTGCCTTGGAGTGACCTTGGATTCTGCCCTCTCCTTCCGACCACACATCCAAGCCCTTTCCACCACCTGCCGCTTCCAACTCAAAAACATCTCCCGCATCAGCCCTTTCCTCAACTTTGAATCGGCAAAAATGCTAGTACATTCCCTCATCATCTCCCGCCTAGACTACTGCAACATTCTCCTCTGTGGCCTTCCATCTAGCTCTCTCGCACCCCTACAATCTATCCTCAACTCTGCTGCCTGACTAATCCACCTCTCCCCCCGTTACTCCTCTGCCTCTCCCCTCTGCCAGTCCCTGCACCGGGTCCCCATTGCCCAGTGAATTCAGTTTAAAATACTAACCAACACATACAAGGCCGTCCACAACCGGTCCCCTCCCTACATCTCTGAGCTACTTTCCCGATACATCCCAACATGCAATCTTCGATCCTCACAAGACCTCCTTCTCTCCTCTCCTCTTATCACCTCTTCCCACACTCGCCTCCAGGATTTCTCCCGTGCATCCCCTATACTCTGGAACTCGCTACCCCAACATATCAGACTCTCACCTACAGTGGAATCCTTCAAAAGCAACCTGAAAACCGACCTCTTCAGACAAGCCTATGACCAGTGACCCTGCTGCCTCTATACCGCCATGACCAGCTTCACCATCGCCTACTGTCTCCTTCCCCCATACCATGACTGTACCAGTCTGTAACTTGTCTCGTTCATGCTTAAGGCAATTGCCTGTATTATGTATGTGCACCGCTTATGATATGTACAGCGCTATGGAATGAATGGCGCTCTAACAATAAATAATAATAATAATAATAACCTGGGATTCAACCTAAGGGCACATGTTCCATAAATGTACTCCATGTGGCTTCTATAGCCTCCTGGAGAGAGAGAGACCAGTGGCTGCATCCCTTAATAGTATTAGAAATAGGAAATGTCTTGCTCCCTCAATCTCGCCTGTTTACTAACATTGTCTGAGGCTGTTGCTATACAACTGTCTTACACCTGAATCTGAGTAATTGTATCAATTTACTTAGCCTTGTTAACTTAGGGAGGAGTTTTTGATTAGTTAGCCCTACTAAGGGTACTTTCACACTAGCGTTAAATTCCGTTACAGGGGCTCAATACCGAAAAAAATGCTTCAGTTTTATCCTAATGCATTCTGAATGGAAAGCATTCTGTTCAGTATGCATCGGGATGTCTTCAGTTTAGTCCCTCTTATGGTATTTAGCCAGAGAAAATACCGCAGCATGCTGCGGTATTTTCTCCGGCCAAAATTCCGGAACACTTGCTGAAATGCCGAATTCGCCATTAATTTCCATTGAAATGTATTAATGCTGGATCAGGTACCAAGTTTTCCGGAAAAACAGTTCCGGTTTCCCAGTCTGCGCATGCAAAGACCTTTAAATCAGTGAAAAAAAATAAATACAAGATACTCTTTTCCGGATGACACCGGAGAGACGGATCCGGCAATGCATTTGTTAGACGGATCCGCATTCGGATCCGGAAACAAATGCTATCTGTTTACATACGGATTTCCGGATCTGGCAGGCAGTTCCAGCAACAGAACTGCCTGCCGGAATCCTCTAACGCAAGTGTGAAAGTACTCTTAGCCGTATTACTCTGTGCATTTGCTTCCGCATTTATGTATCATAGTGTATTCTACTGGTGTTGTATCATGGGATCTGTGGTTCCACTGTATTTAATTGTTGCTAGTTCAGTAGTTGTGTTTGTTGTGGGTTATGTTTTCTGTTTGGCTTTGATTTGTCTTGGCTATCTTGCTGAATTCTGAGTTCTGCTGTGTTTGTGTTTCTGTTCTCTGTCATTCAGTGTTTTCTACCTGAAGCCCATTACCATCTCCTATTTACTCCTTTGCCGCACTTCAATCTACTTCATCTGTTACCAACATAATTCAATTTCTATAATCTACAAGTTATGTCTATGTATTTGTTGCCTGCTATATGTTAATACTTGCTTCATATATTTTTCTTGCGACCATCCAATTGTTTCCTGTCTACGGTGCTGAAACAAGCATTGCCAAATTGCCATTGCCAACAAGCATTGCCATTGCTGATGCAACAACCTCAAAATCAATAGCATGCCCTGATTTCGAAGTCTTCCACTAATGTGATGTGTAGATTTTCTCATTGTGTGACATAAACTTGCTTTCTATACAGTGGCAGACTGACAGGCAATCTTTTAGATATAACCTCTGCCGACTGACCCGTACAGTGTATTTTTTTTATTTTTATAAGAGGCACTTGGTACTGAGACATGATAAGGGAGAGGGGGGGGAGGCACTTGTTACTGGACATGATGGGGTGGAGGGAGAGGCACTTGTTACTGGGACATGATGAGGGAGGGGGAGGCACTTGTTACTGGCACATGATTGGAGGGAGAGTCACTTGTTACTAGCACATGACTGGGGGGCATCTATGGGGGCATGTCTTACTGGCACATTATTGGGGGCACTATTGCGGACCACAGCGGTACAGTATTGGTGGTAGTAGGATGTTTTGTCCAGAAGATAGGCGGATAATGGAAAAGTAGTAAACTAAGTTTAGTTTTTTTTTGTCAAACTGCAGAGACGAAAAATGGTGGTCTGTTCTGAGGGTCTGAAAGCAGAAGATGAGGAAAGAGAACATCTACTTCAAAGGAGACGTCACTGGATGTAAGAGGTATGGTGCGCTGTATTACCCTGTATTTCTAGTGATGGGAGCAGGGGCGTAACGATCGTGGGAAGTGCCCCTCCTGAGACCAGGCTCTGGATCCGTCACTGAGATGGGGTGAGATAAGATACCCTCTGTTAAACCACTTGAGTGCTGCAATTGAAGGGGCTAATTTGCCTGCATTCTAGTAATTTTAGATGTTAGAAGTTGCAGCAGAAGCAGAGCACTTCTGTTGATGCTCCAGCTCCCCCATGCAGCGATCAGTGGAGCCGGAGCTTTTGTGTAGCAGCCCCTGTCATGGTGAATGACAAGAGGCTGTTGCACAATATTTCCTATAGAGCCTTTGCCTGTAACAAGGCTCCATAGAAAATTAGTAAAATCCTCATAGACTCCAATGATTGCTTGTTATAGTTCCCTATTGGAACTATAAAAAAAGTGTAAAAAAAAAAGTTTTTACAAATACAAAAATATAAAAATTCAAATCACCCCACTTTCCCCAAAATGAAATAAAAAAAGTAAAAATTTTTTTTTAAAAATGCACACATACGGAAAAAGGTAAAACAAAAAAAAAACTGTCAAAATGGCCGATTTGCCATTTTTTGGTCGCCTCTCCTCCAACACAAAAATTAAATAAAAGTTATCAAAAAGTTGTACACAGATCTCCCCCTCCAAAAAATGAGCCCTTATACAGAAATGCACACATAGCTACAAAAAAGTTGTAGGGGCCAGAAAATGACAGCAAAAAAAATAAAAAATTCACGTTTTTTTCGGGGGTTTTTTCAGCATCAAAACATATGTGGTATCGCCGGATTTGTACTGACCTGGAGAATGAAGATCACAAGTCAGTTTTACCCCAAAATGAATGCCATAAAAAAAAGACTGTGGCAAAATTGTGTTTTTTTTCCAATTCCAACTACATTCTGTTCAATATTAAATAGTGGCATTGGAAAGTACAACTTGTCCTGCAAAAATTAAGCCCTCATACTGCTATGTGAATAGAAAAATGGGTGTGGGATGGCAGGGAGTGAAAAACGAAAACGTACAGTCAAAAAAACCTCTTTATACTTTAGCTTAAGGACTGGGCTCATTTTAACTTTAAGGACCAGGCCATTTTTTGCAAATCTGACCAGTGTCACTTTATGTGTGAATAACTTTAAAACGCTTTTACTTTTCCAGGCCATTCTGAGACAGTTTTTTAGTCACATATTGTACTTCATGTCACTGGTAAAAATGAGTAAAAAAAATTCATTTTTATTTGTTAAAAAATACCAAATTTACCCAAAATTTTGAAAAATTTGCAGGTTTCCAAGTTTCAATTTCTCTGCTTCTATAATACATAGTAATACCTCAAAAAAAAGTTATTACTTTACATAATAGAAACCCCCCAAAATGACCATTCTAGAAACTACACCCTTCAAGGTATCACACACCTATCAACAAGACACAACGCAGGTAATATAAACAAATACCTTTATTAATTCACCAATAAGTTAAAAACATGATCCACAATATCAACTACAATGAGAGTTCATAGGCACGAACAGAGATGGGGAGAAAAAGCTCCTTAAAAGTGTATGGTCAGCAGTGTCACAATGATATTAGATAGGCTTGGGAGGCAGAGTAAGCCACAGTAATATACAAAATAAAGTGCAAAGTGCAATAGCTACAGAGATAACAACAGCATGTGCTCGCCTCCTCCCCATAAGTAAACATGTATACCGACCACAAAATGCCCGACGATCGTTTCGCCAGCTGCTTCTTCATTTGTGGTCGGTATACACCGCACAGCAGTGACCGGAACAACATAGTGCGTACATGTACGCCCTGTGTACTTAAGTATCGGGACATCAGGGCGTACCTGTTCGCCCTGTGTCCCTAAGAGGTTAAAGAGGACCTTTCACCACTTCTGACATGCCTGTGTTAATAGTTTTTATGCATTCACCATGTAATGGCAATTCTAGAGCATCTATTCTTATAGCCCTATGATGTGCCATTACTTTTTTATTCCTACTAGAAGTTATGAATGAATTGCTACTAGGCTTCAGTAAGGGTACAGAGGAGAGGTAACAAGTTGAGGGTGTGTACCTGCACAGAATCACTCTATCCAATCAGTGCTGGCAGTTTCAGACTGTGCAGGTACACACCCCCAACTAGTTACCTCCCCTTTTAACCCTTACTAAAGCCTAATAGCAATTAATTCATTACTTCTAGTGGAAATAATAAAGGAATTGCACAACATAGAGCTATAAGAATAGAGGCTCCAGAATTGCCATTACATGGGGAATGCATGAAGCTATTAAACACAGGCATGTCGGTACAGGTGAAAGGTCCTCTTTAATGCAACAGTATAATGAGCTGAATTTAACCCCTTCTACCCCAGAGGTTTTTTTGACTGTGTGTTTTTGTTTTTCACTCACTGCCCCCAATACTTTCCTGCAGAAACAGTCCCCCTCTAAAATACTGGTACCACACAGACTGCGTCAGTACAAAAACACCCCTTTATATTGCGCTAGTAATAAATAAAAAAACACCTTCCTATCAGATCAGACCCCAATATTAGAGTTGAGCGAACACCTGGATGTTCAGGTTCGAGAAGTTCTGAAAAACCTGAACCCCATTGAAGTCAATGGGGACCCGAACTTTTGGGCACTAAAAAGGCTGTAAAATAGCCCAGGAAAGGGCTAGAGGGCAGCACAAGGCAGCAAAATGCATGTAAATCCCCTGCAAACAAATTTGGATAGGGAAATTAATTAAATTGGAGAGAGGTCCCATAGCAGAGAATCAGGCTTCACGTCACCCACCAATGGAGAAGGCCCCTTTTACTTGTTTAGGCCCCAGCACCCAGACAGAGGAGAGAGGTCCCGTAGCAGAGAATCAGGCTTCATGTCACCCACCAATGGAAAAGGCCACTTTCCGTTATTTAGGCTCCAGCACCCAGACAGAGGAGAGAGTTCGCATAGCAGAGAATCAGGCTTCATGTCACCCATCAATGGAAGAGGCCACTTTCAGATATTTAGGCCCCGGCACTAGGACAGAGGAGAGAGGTCGCATAGCAGAGAATCAGGCTTCATGTCACCCACCAATGGAACAGGCCACTTTCAGATATTTAGGCCCCGGCACCAAGACAGAGGAGAGAGGTCGCATAGCAGAGAATCAGGCTTCATGTCACCCACCAATGGAACAGGCCACTTTCAGATATTAAGACCCCGGCACCAAGACAGAGGAGAGAGGTCTCATAGCAGAGAATCAGGCTTCATGTCACCCACCATTGGAACAGGCCACTATACGATATTTAGGCCCCCGGCACCCAGACGAAGGAGAGGTTCATTCAACTTTGGTATGCCCCGCAATATAATGGTAAAATTAAAAAAAGAGGATTGAATGAAGAAGTGCCCTGGAGTCCAAGAATATATGGTTAAGGGGAGGTAGTTATAAATGTCTAATCTGCACAAGGGATGGACAGGTCCTGTGGGATCCATGCCTGGTTCATTTTTATCAACATCAGCTTGTCCACATTGGCTGTGGACAGGCGGCTGCGCTTGTCTATAATGACGCCCCCTGCTGCACTGAATACACGCTCAGACAAAACGCTGGACGCCGGGCAGGCCAGCACCTCCAAGGCATAAAAGGCTAGCTCTGGCCACGTGGACAATTTGGAGACCCAGAAGTTGAATGGGGCCGAACCATCAGTCAGTACGTGGAGGGGTGTGCAGACGTACTGTTCTAACATGTTAGTGAAATGCTGCCTCCTGCTAACACGTTCCGTATCAGGTGTTGGTGCAGTTAGCTGTGGCGTGGTGACAAAACTTTTCCACATCTCTGCCATGCTAGCCCTGCCCTCAGAGGAGCTGGCTGTGACACTGCTGCGTTGGTGACCTCTCTTTGCACCTCTGCCTTCGCCTTGTGCTTCCACTTGTTCCCCTGTGACATTTGGGAATGCTCTCAGTAGCGCATCTACCAATGTGCGCTTGTACTCGCGCATCTTCCTATCACGCTCCAGTGCAGGAAGTAAGGTGGGCACATTGTCTTTGTACCGGGGATCCAGCAGGGTGGCAACCCAGTAGTCTGCACACGTTAAAATGTGGGCAACTCTGCTGTCATTGCGCTGGCACTGCAGCATGTAGTCAATCATGTGTGGCAGGTTGCCCTGAGGTAAGGACAAGCTGTCCTCTGTGGGAGGCGTATCGTCATCGTCCTCCGTTTCCCCCCAGCCATGCACCAGTGATGGGCCCTTACTAGATGTTTTCCTCATTGTTACCGTTCACCACAATAAGAAAAAAATACTTTGGCCCAATGTATTGAATTCAAATTCAGGCCTTTTTTACAGGCACCTAACACTATCTGGCTATTTTAACACTTTGTGTAATATACCCTTTAACGGAAAGAAATACAGTTAGAGATGCAAAACAGTGTGTGCAAATGTAGAGGATTATGCTGTATTTTAACACTTACTGTAAAATACCCTTTAAAAGAAAGAAATACACTTGGAGATGCACGCTCAGTGTAATATACCCTTTTACGGACAGATTTACACCTGGTCTGCAACAGCTGGAACACCAGATTTACAGTATTGCTATTTTGGTAATTGAATTTCAACCCAGAACAAAATATATCCTTTGACGGATACTATTAAACTACTTGTCCAGTCACAGCTAGAACACCAGATTTACTGTATTTCTATTTTTGCAACCGAATTTCACCCCAGAAAATAATATATCCTTTGACGGACACTATGAAACTTGTCCAGTCACAGCTGGAACACCAGATTTACGGTATTGCTATTTTGCCAATTGAATTTCACCCCAGAACAAAATATAACCTTTGACGGATACTATTAAACTACTTGTCCAGCCACAGCTAGAACACCAGATTTACTGAATTTCTATTTTTGCAACTGAATTTTACCCCAGAAAATATTATATCCTTTGACGGACACTATGAACCTTGTCCAGTCATAGCTGGAACACCAGATTTACGGTTTTGCTATTTTGGTAATTGAATTTTACCCAAAACAAAAGCTATACTTTTACGGACACTATGAAACTTGTTTAGCCACAGCTGAAACCACTGATTTAGGGTATTGCTATTATGGAAATTGAATTTCACACCAGAAAAAAAATATATATTCTTTGCCAGACAGTATTACACTTGGCTAGCCACAGCTGAAACACCAGATTTAGGGGATTGCTATTTCTTTAAGTGAATTTCACCTCTCAATAAAATTCTATCCTGAGTTTCTAGGCGTGACAATAAGCACAGCCAAGCCCCTGATGTAGGATATAGCAAAAAAAAAAAAAACCCTACTATTGATGGATTCATGGACTTGGTGGCAGCTTGTGCTGGCGCACTACAAGACACAAAATGGCCGCCGATCACCCCAGAAAAAGTGACAGAAAAACGCCCTGGGCAGCCTGAAAACAGTGAGCAATTAACTAGCAGAAGTTGAATGATTCAGATCTGTAGATCGATCACTTCATTAAGTGTTTTTGCTGAGTTAATCCCTGCCTAATCTCGCCCTAACAGCAGCTGAATCCTATCCCTACACTAATCAGAGCAGAGTGACGTGCGGCGCGATGTGACTCCTGCTTAAATAGAGGCTGGGTCACATGCTGCACTTGGCCAATCACAGCCATGCCAATAGTAGGTATGGCTGTGATGGCCTCTTGGGGCAAGTAGTATGACGCTTGTTGATTGGCTGCTTTGCAGGCTTTCAAAATGCGCCATTGAAATTGCTGAACAACGAACCCGAACCCAAGCTTTTACGTAAATGTTCGGGTCTGTGTCACAAACACCCCAAAATTCGGTACGAACCCGAACTATACAGTTCAGGTTCGCTCATCCCTACCCAATATATAACCCTAAATGAGATCGCGAATCTCAGACTGAACCCCTTTTAGACCTCTATGTCAGACCCCATTTTAGACCCGTTTTAAACCTCAGATTAGACCCCTATTAGACCTCCATGTAGGACCCCGACCCAATATCAGACCTCAGATAAGATCCCACTATAAGACCCCCATTAGACCTCCAGACTCTCATATCTGACCCCCATTAGACCTCCAAGCACCCCAGTCAAACCTACAGACCCCCAATCAGACCCCAATTAGACCTCTAGACCCCCCAATCAGACCTCTAGACCTCCAATCAGACTACCATTAGACCTCTAGACCCCCCAGTCAGACCTCTAGACCGCCAATCAGATCCCCAGTCAGACCTCCAGACCCCCCATTAGACCACTCCAGACCCCCCATTAGAACACTCCAGACCCCCCATTAGACCTCCAGACCCCCCAGTCAGACCGTCAGACCCCCCCCAGTAAGACCTCTTGACCCCCCCAGTCAGACCTCTTGACCCCCCCAGTCAGACCTCCAGACCCCCCAGTCAGACCCCCATTAGACCTCTCCAGACCCCCCATTAGACCTCCATATCTCAGATCAGACTGTAAAATAATAAAGTAACTTACCTCTCCTTTCGCCGCTCTCCCTGTCCTGGCTGTCTTCTCTTCTCAGGGCCCCCGCTGCAGTCAGCTGACCTCCTGCAGCATCATGTCAGATTGCTCTCTGTATGTCCTGATGCTGCAGGTAGCTAGGACACAGCAGCGCGGGCCCTAAGAAGAGTGATCAGAAGGAGGGGTAAGTACTGTACAGAGCTCACAGTGCTTCTCTCCCACTCCTCCTGCAGACTAGTGAGCGCTTCCATTATTGAAGAGCTCACTAGTATTCCCTTTATAATATGCATTGCATCTTATAAAGGGAAAAGCAATGAACGCTTCCATCTGTATTGATGGAAGCGCTCATTGCTTCTGTTCTGGCACCCCCCTTCGAGCCGGCAGCCGGGTCGGACCACCCCAACCCCAACCCCACCACCCGTGGGCACACCACTCTCGACACATGTAGCAGTGCCCTATGTGTCGTACGACTTATTGTCGCACGACACATGTTGTCGTGTAGCCCTATCCTAAAGCTGACCAACAGCAGTGAAGAAAAATGGGTGGGTTGTTATGGAAACCTGGAGTAAAACTGTATGTGGAGACTAAGGGCCTGCAAGCTTCTATTGGCTTATAAGGGACATGTGACTGTGTGTATGTCAGTTGTGATATGAACAGAAAGACTTGCAGGCTTGTATTGGCTAATGCAGGTCATTTTTTGGAAATATCTCAGGAACGGTACGTCCTAGTGAGCTGATACGCGGTCTAAAACCTTCCCAGACACCTGATGTACCTGTGTTCCAAATTTGGTGAAGATCAGTTCAGTCGTTCCGTCGAGCATAAAGAACAGACAGATGTCTGGACAGACAGAAACTCATTGTGTACCAGCATGTTACCTTTTTAAATAGTTGCAATAGTAAATCTGTCTAGAGATTAATTTACATTAGAAACCACGCCCACTTTAACAAAACTGGAGAGCTTAGTGCAGAGCTTGAAAAAGTCGCAAAAAATGCGCAATTTTACCGATTGCCCATTTTTTTGCTACTTTTTCCCTCCATTAAAGTGACTTTAGCTAATGATAAATCTGGCCCTATGTCTGTAGCATGTACGTATGGACAGCAGAACCTACACTGACTATCTCCCACTAACTATCTGTATTATATATATAAGCTAACTAACTAACTAACTAACTAACTAAATACCTATCTAATGTCATGACACAGGAAATCAGAGAGCACAGCAATAACACTGCTGTCTCTCTCAGATCTGCAAAATACTGCATACAATGGCTGGTGGGGAGGTTCTTATATACTAAAGGGTTAGGCAACTTTCCTATTGGTTGCTAGGGATGTTACTAAGCTCAGAAAAAGACATTGCAGACTTATCTTAGGCCCACAAGCAAGAAGGGAGGTTACTGTTAAAAAAATCTAAAATATTCGAAATTAGGAAAATATATCACTATATTCTAAATATTCACAAATTCTCGCAGTGCCTATATTCGTGATTAATATTCGCGATTCGAATATTCGCGCCCAACACTAATCTCTACGAGGAATCTTGGTTGTTCCAAACATCTTCCATTTAAGAGTTTTGAAGCCACTATACTTTGGGGAATTTTCAGTGCCGCAGAAATATTTTTGTACTCTTCTCTACATCTGTGTCTCCACACAATCTTCTCTACTACCTAACTACCTATCTATTATACTTCATACTAAGACCAAACTAGCCTCCTCCTATCAATTAACACATCAGTTAATTTTGCATTCTTTTTCCATCTCAAGGGATAAAAATATATCCCACAAACTTTACATTAGCAACCACAATCAATACGCCGTTTCATAATTTTTCTAGGTCATTCTAAAAACATACTTGAAGATAAAAATGATCCCAGTGTAGAAGCTTTTCATGTGGAGACTGTAATGGGAAAAAAATATAAATAACTGAAACTGCAGTTTTTTTTGTCACCTTTCACAGAATTAAACTGAATAAAGTGATCAAAAAGTCATATGCACCCCCAAAATAGTGTCAATAGAAACTGAAGCACAAAAAATGGGGTGAAAAATTAAAACAAAAATATGAAAATTGTTTATGGCGCCAAGGAGTTAACGCATTGTATCAAGCTTAGAATTGCTACAATCATAGAATGAATTGTAGCTGTCTGGTGAACTGTAAAAAGCAAGCTCTTCTTAATATTATACTTTAATGTTCTCTAATTGCTTTATTATTTGCCTTTTTGCATTTCCTGTGTTAAGAATATGAATCATTTCACCAGGTATATTGTTCATTTATCAGAATAGACATGAATAGAAATAATTACTTTGACATAATAATCACATAGCGTTCGTCCCTAATAAATTAAATCCTAAATTGTCATCTAGCACCCTGCTGCTTTCGATAGTCCCCCACCACAGGTGCCTAAATAGCTGAAATGAAAGTTGTTCTGGGTCCTTGTTTGTGTTAACAACTGCAATATAATTAGCCATCCACTAGTAATAAACCTACAGTGGTGATAATTTATAATTACCTAAATTAAGATATATATAATCTTGTTTTCTTTACTGTGCCATTGTCAAAATATTAGTGATACAGTATGAGCTAACGCTGTGTTTGTTATCTAAACATACAGTTCCATATAATAGTTTTCTCTTTCCAAAGATGAATTTTGGTATTAATTTAGCCTATTAAGCTAGAGTCCTAAGTTTTAACATATAGTATTAATTATTCTGCTTTACATAAAGCTATAGTAACTCACTATGTCTAAGAATAATGAAAATCATTTAATGTCAGCGCTGAAGAATATTGATTTCATGCAATAAAATATCAATGAATACTAAGCCTTAGAGCTGTGTAGTTCGATAAGCTATTCAAAACAAATGTATAAACTTGATTTTAATGAATTGATAACGCCAAAACAATTATAAATATTGTACCTCTCCCTGTACATCTGGCAAGTCCAGGAAGGAAAACAGTGGAACAAGACATTAACCCCTTAGTGACCAACCTGTTTTGGGCCTTACTGACCAAGCGTTTTTCTTCCTTTTTTCAAGAGCTATAACTTTTTTTATTTTTCCATCTCTATAGCTCCATGAGGGCTTGTTTTTTGATGGACAAGTTGTAGTTTTTCATGGTGCCCTCTTGGGGTACAAATAACTTTCTGATTAACTTTTATTAACTCTTTCTGGGAGGCAGATGGGAAAAACAGCAATACTGCCTTTGGGTTTTTATGTTAAATTTTATGGCGTTCATTTTTCGGTATAAATAACATAATATCTTAAGTGGTATTTTTTTTACCACTTAATAGTCCCACAAGGGGACTATAACAGACAACATTCTGATTTTAAAATGCATTGCATTATCCCTATAGTTCATTGCATTTTAATATCAGTGTTATTCGGACATTGACCAGCAGGGTGCTCCAGAGAGGCGCAGCCTGCTGGAAATGACTCAAGGCTGGGCTGGGGCCTACACGAGATCCCAGGCAGAATTCACACACATAGGCACCCTGCAATCTCATTTGCAGGGTGCCGATGGGAGACAGAGGGAGTCCGCTCCCTCTGTTAGCACTTTACAGGCGACGGGCGCCATTGCCCGAGGCATGTAAAGTGTTAAACAGCCTGGATTGGACTCCTGACGATCCTGGCTGTTGAAGCAGGGCCGCTGCTCTCATGTGAGAACCGAGCCCCTGCTCCCCGCTGCATAGGGAACCTGTGCAGCACTTAGATTGGGCGGCCATAAAAAAGCAGCGGCACAGCCAAAGGCCCCTTAGTGACCGCTGTAAAAAGGCGTATGGGCTGTTACTAAGGGGTTAAAGATGTAAACAAGTCCAATAACAGATATCCTATGGCTTCCAGCGATCGCAAAATCATTCAATTCTCGCTGGTCATAATCTTACAGCATGCTTAAATATTCTCGTTCATCGAGCGCATATCTGAACGTGTCATAAAGTTGTTTCTTTCTTTGTGTGTAATATATGCATTGACGAACGATTAGCAATGTTTATAATGATCAAATTACCGATTACTACAGCAACCATTGCTCTGTGTAATGTGAGCACTTTCAAAAGCTAACGAGTATCTAACTATTCGATCATCAATTGTCATTGGTATAAAATCTACTTGTCTAATACAGCCCTTAGAGGGAGCAGAGCCTCTAATCAAAGTCCTGCCTAGATTCTCACAAGGGGATCCTTAAGTCACAAACACTTTGATGTTGGCTAAACGGAGGTATAGAGTCTATGGAATCTCCCTTTTCTTGATCAGAATCTTTTGCAAAGAGGTATAAACTTTCTTGGTTGAATTCCCAGGTTATGATCCTCTTAAGAATCATCAGTTGGTCGCAAAGTCAGGAACAAAGCTAGGGTTCTTCACCAGGACAATGGAAAGGATGCAACAAGCTAAAGGGCAAGACAAAGACATAGGAAGAGGACAGGCCAGGGATTCAAAATTAGTCAGTTGAACTACATATATAAGGCAAATATTTAAAGAAGAGACTGGCAAAATCCAGAATCAAAGCAATGGTCAAGGTCAGAGTAAGAAGTAATAGTTGAAAAACAGACTGTTAGAAGTACTTTAACCCCTTCAGGACCATGCCATTTTTCACCTTAAGGACCAGCCCAAATTTTGTAAATCTGACATGTTTCACTTTATGTAGTAATAACCCTGGGGTGGTATTATTTATCTAACCAATTCTGAGAACGTTTTTTTGTGACCTCATGCTTCATGTTAAAGGTAAAACTTATTGACTCAAAATTACCACTATTTATTACAAAATCCCAAATTTATCAAAAATTTGGAGCAATTAGCAATTTTCCAAATTTGAAATTCTTGCTTACAACAGATAGTAATACCTCATAAAATGGTTATTTCTTAACAGTTCCTATATGTCTACTTTATTTTGGAATCATTTTGCAAATGTCATTTTATTTTTTAGGATGTTAGACGGTTTAGAAGTTTAGAAGCAGTTTTTAATATTTTTAAGAAAATTTCCAAAAACTCATTATTTTTCAATTCAGTTTAGATATCATTTTGTGGGGAATGCATAATAGAAACCACCCATAAATTACCGTATTTTTCGCTTTATAAGAAGCACTTTCCCCCCCCCCCAAAAGTGGGGGGAAAATGACAGTGCGTCTTATAAAGCAAATGCTGCCAACTCTGATGGCGCTGATACATCGCTGCCGCACTGCGATGTATCAGCGAGATGGGAGGAGGGGATGGAGGCTGGCAACACTCGCAGCAGGGCCCGATGCAGTCACTGTACTGTAATACATCGGGCCCGCACACAGATGTTTTTAAAAGTAAAGTCATGGTACAGTAATCCTCTTCAGCCAATGTTTGTACTTTAAACTCAGGCAATCCTCTGTACAACTTACTATGAAAGCAGCAGGCAGGGCGGCAGCGTAACCTCTCGATGCTCACTCATTCACGCTCCTCCCACTTCATTCATGAAGACAGAACAGGAGCGTGAATGAGTGAGCATCGTGAGGTTACGCTGCCGCCCTGCCTGCCGCTTTCATAGTAAGTTGTACAGAGGATTGCCTGAGTTTAAAGTACAAACACTGCTTGAAGAGGATTACTGTACCATAACTTTACTTTTGAAAACTGCTGTGTGTGGGGCCCGATGTATTACAGTACAGTGACTGCATCGGGCCCCGCCCCAAGTGTTGCCAGCCTCCATCCCCTTCTCCCGTGAAAACTGCTCCATTACACAGAAAGCAGAGTGTAATGGAGCATTAACATTAAAATATTTTACAAACTGCATAAAGACTGCTGTAAGTGGGTGGCCAATGGTGTAATGGGGGTCACTATTCACACAGGACAATATACTGTGACGCATATGATACTGTGACCAGCATAAGATCATCTTATGCTGTTCACAGTATCATATGTGTCACAGTATATTGTCCTGTGTGAATAGTGACCCCCATTACATAAGATGCTATAGGTGTGTCATCCATACATCCCCACACAAGTGTATGATCCATAGATCCCCCATAAGAGTGTCCACCACAGTTCCCCCTATAATAGTGTGTCCACCACAGATCCCCCCTATAAGAGTGCCATCCACAGATCCCCCCTATAAGAGTGCCATCCACAGATCCCCCCTATAACAGTGCCATCCACAGATCCCCCCTATAACAGTGCCATCCACAGATCCCCCCTATAACAGTGCCATCCACAGATCCCCCATAACAGTGCCATCCACAGATCCCCCATAACAGTGCCATCCACAGATCCCCCATAACAGTGCCATCCACAGATCCCCCATAACAGTGCCATCCACACACCATTAGTTCAAAACCCACCAAAAACACACCTTTTGGTTAAAAATATTTTTATTATTTTCCTCCTCAAAAATCTAGGTGCGTCTTATCATCAGGTGCATCTTATAAAGCGAAAAATATGGTACCTAATTTTAGAACCTACACCCCTCAAATTTTTAAAACTGATTTTAGAAACAGTGTTACCTCTTTAGGGTCCCACATGAATTTAAGGAAAATCGAGGCGACATTTCAAAATGTCCCTTATTTTTTGTTGCTAATTTTCCATTTTAAACCTATTTTCCTGTAAAAAAGCAAGGTTTTACAATAAACAAACCTCAATATTTATTACCCTGATTCTGCAGTTTACAGAAACACCCAATATGTCGTTGTAAACGGCTGTATGGGAACACCGCAGGGCTCAGAAGAGAAAGAACACCATACGTTTTTGTTTTTTTTCAGGGCAAATTAATAATAATTATCTGGGCCCATGTTGCATTTGAAAAATTACATATTTTACAAGAAAATGTCCCTTTAGGCCCTCATTTTTCATTTTAAACATATTATTTATCTATTTTCTCCTGACTATAGCAGCACCCCACATGTGGTCATAAACCGCCATATAGGCACACCGCAGGGTTTAGAATGGAAGGAGCATCATATGGCTTTCGGAGGGCAGATTTTGCTGGGATGGTTTTTGAATGCCATGTCACATTTCAAGAGACTCTGAGATACCCCTAGAAAGGAAACCACCAAAAAGTTACTCCATTTTGGAAACTACAGTCGTGGCCAAAAGTTTTGAGAATGACACAAATATTAGTTTTCACAAAGTTTGCTGCTAAACTGCTTTTAGATCTTTGTTTCAGTTGTTGCTGTGATGTACTGAAATATAATTACCCGCACTTCATACATTTCAAAGGCTTTTATCGACAATTACATGACATTTATGCAAAGAGTCAGCATTTGCAGTGTTGGCCCTTCTTTTTCAGGACCTCTGCAATTCGACTGGGCATGCTCTCAGTCAACTTCTCGGCCAATTCCTGACTGATAGCAACCCATTCTTTCATAATCACTTCTTGGAGTTTGTCAGAATTAGTGGGTTTTTGTTTGTCCACCCGCCTCTTGAGGATTGACCACAAGTTCTCAATGGGATTAAGATCTGGGGAGTTTCCAGGCCATGGACCCAAAATGTCAATGTTTTGGTCCCCGAGCCACTTAGTTATCACTTTTGCCTTATGGCACGGTGCTCCATCGTGCTGGAAAATGCATTGTTTTTCACCAAACTGTTGTTGGATTGTTGGAAGAAGTTGCTGTTGGAGGGTGTTTTGGTACCATTCTTTATTCATGGCTGTGTTTTTGGGCAATATTGTGAGTGAGCCCACTCCCTTGGATGAGAATCAACCCCACACATGATTAGTCTCGGGATGCTTTACTGTTGGCATGACACAGGATTGATGGTAGCGCTCACCTTTTCTTCTCCGGACAAGCCTTTTTCCAGATGCCCCAAACAATTGGAAAGAGGCTTCATCGGAGATTATGACTTTGCCCCAGTCCTCAGCAGTCCATTTACCATACTTTCTGCAGAAGATCAATCTGTCCCTGATGTTTTTTTTTTTTGGAGAGAAGTGCCTTCTTTTCTGCCCTTCTTGACACCAGGCCATCTTCCAAAAGTCTTCACCTCACTGTGCGTGCAGATGCGCTCACACCTGCCTGCTACCATTCCTGAGCAAGCTCTGCACTGGTGGCACTCCGATCCCGCAGCTGAATCCTCTTTAGGAGACGATCCTGGCGCTTGCTGGACTTTCTTGGACGCCCTGAAGCCTTCTTAACAAGAATTGAACCTCTTTCCTTGAAGTTCTTGGTGATCCTATAAATTGTTGATTGAGGTGCAATCTTAGTAGCCACAATATCCTTGCCTGTGAAGCCATTTTTATGCAACACAATGATGGCCGCACACGTTCCTTTGCAGGTCACCATGGTTAACAATGGAAGAACAATGATTTCAAGCATCACCCTCCTTTTAACATGTCAGATCTGCCATTTTAACCCAATCAGCCTGACATAATAATCTCCAGCCTTGTGCTCGTCAACATTCTCACCTGAGTTAACAAGACGATTACTGAAATGATCTGAGCAGGTCCTTTAATGACAGCAATGAAATGGAGTGGAAAGGTTTTTTTGGGATTAAGTTAATTTTCATGGTAAAGAAGGACTATGCAATTCATCTGATCACTCTTCATAACATTCTTGAGTATATGCAAATTGCCATTATAAAAACTTAAGCAACTTTTACAAATTCCAATATTTATGTAATTCTCGAAACTTTTGGCCACGACTGTACACTACTGAAGGTATTTATTGACCCAACAAGCGTTTCATAGAATATAAAAACACATGGCTCTGAAAATGAAAAATTTTCATTTTCACAAGGGGTAACAAGGGGTTTTTCATTTTCACAAGGGGTAACAGGGGTGCACCTCATAACTTTTTAAGCATTTTTTCCTGAATACAGAAACACCCTATTTGTGATAATAAAGTGCAGTTTGGGGATATGGCAGCATTCAGAAGGGAAGGAGCAACATAAAGATTTTCTAACATGGAATTTGCCTAAATTGTTTTTAGTGTCCATAACTTTTTTATTTTTTTGTTGTGTAAGGGCTTGTTTTTTGTGGGAGAAAATGTATTTTTTTTACAATTTTTTACCATTTTGGGGTACATTTGACTTTTTTATCACTTTTTATACCTTTTTTGGGAGGTGGGCAAAAATTGCAATACTGTCATGGTTATTAATTTAAATTTTTTATGGGTTTTTTCATGCGATATATTTTATATAATCATTTTATTTTGTAGGTTGATATGGTTATGGCGATAGCCAATTTATAGTTTTTTCATGTTTTAATAATTTTTCAGCATAAAATAATTTTTTATTAAAATTAAATTGTATTTTGCATCACCACATACTAACATCCATAAAAAAAAAATTCCGCCAACGTAGCTGTCTGAGCACTTGTTTTTTGTGGAACATATTTCAGTTTTTATTGGTACCATTTTGGGGTACATGTGACATTTTTGATCATTATTTAAATCATGTTTTGGGAGACAAGATGGGCAAAAATTGCAATTCCGACATTGTTTTAATTTTGTTATGATGGTGTTCACCATGCAGAAAAAGTAATGTGATTGTTTTATAGATAAGATCGTTAAAGACGTAGCGATACCAATCGTGTCTTTTTTTTATCAATTTCAACTGTGCAGATATAGGAAAAAGCTATGTTTTTTTTTGTTTTTTGTTTTTTACTTTTGTAACACTTTTTGTACTGGATCTTCCAGAACCAAGTGATTCTGGTGACTGTACAATAAACTGCAATAGTGTACTGTAGTGTATTGTCAGTGATTAGTGTTGAGCGAACTTTTATTTTAAGTTCGGCGTCCAAAGTTCGGGTTGGGGTTATCGAAGCATCCCCTTATGGATTCCGCTACCACGGACCATAATGGAATTTTGAATCCAAAAGGGGATTCTTCGATGAACCCGAACCTTGGACAACACTAAGGACCTGGGGTGACGTCACAGTCATGTGATCAGTGCAGGGGGCGTGGCTCAGTACTGGATTGGATAAGAGGTGGGTGATTTATTTACCCCATATAGCAGCAATGTTTCAGCTCTACTTAATGGAGCCTTTTTCAAGTGAAAGTGACATATGCAAAGTGCAATACATATATAGCAATCTCAATCAAAAATGTGATTACATAATTATCTCAAAATCTTATCTTATCTTCATAATTATTAAAAATCAACTCTAGTTTATAAAGTGCATGATTTCATAGTATCTTTCGTAATCTTCCATACCATGATTCATAAAGTGTCCATAATGCAAATGTCCATAACAAAACTATGTGGTGTCCATAATTCGTGCCAAAGAACATGATTAATAAACAGGAAAATTCAGGTGAATATTATTTAGTGATTAAGAATTAATAAAAAGGTAATTGAACAGTCTCACATGGAGCCGGAAAACACAAAGTGTCAATATTTTGTGGGGCCACAATTATTTTACAGCACTACCTTAACACTCTTGGGCATGGAGTTCATTAGAGCTTCACAGGTTGCAACTAGAATCCTCTTCCACTCCTCCATGATGACATCACGGAGTTGGTGGATGTTAGAGACCTCGCACTCCTCCACCTTCCATTTGACGATGCCCCACAGATGCTAGAGATACAGTTTAGGTCTGGAGACATGCTTGGCCAGTCCAGCACCTTTATCCTCAGTTTCTTTAGCAATGCAGTGGTTGTCTTGGAGGTGTGTTTGGGGGTCATTAAACTGCGGCTCAGTTTCCAAAGGGAGTGGGGTCATGCTCTGCTTCAGTATGTCACAGTACATGTTAGCATTCATGGTTCCCTCAATGAACTGTAGCTCCCCACAGCTGGCAGCTCTCATGCAGCCCCAAACCATGACACTCCCACCACCATGCTTGACTGTAGGCAAGATACACTTGTCTTTGTACTCCTTACCTGGTTGCCGCCACACACGCTTGACACCATCTGAACCAAATAAGTTTATCTTGGTCTCATCAGACCACAGGACATGGTTCCAGCAATCCATGTTCTCAGTCTGCTTGTCTTCAGCAAACTGTTATCGGAATTGTGCATCATCTTTAGAAGAGGCTTCATTCTGGGACGCCATGCAGACCCCACCCCTTTAACCTCTGCAACAATGCTGCACTCATACGTCTATTTTGAAAAGCCGACCACTGGATATAATGCTTAGCACTTGCACTCAACTTCTTTGGTCGGCCATGGCGAGGCCTGTTCTGAGTGGAACCTGTCTTGTTAAACTGCTGTATGGTCTTGGCCATCGTGCTGCAGATCAGTTTCAGGATGTTAGCAATCTCCTTATAGCCTAGTCATCTTTATGTAGAGCAGCAATTCTTTTTTTCAGATCCTCAGAGAGTTCTTTGCCATGAGGTGCCATGTTGAACCTCCAGTGACCAGTATGAGAGAGTGTGAGAGCGATAACACCAAATCTAAGACACCTTCTCCCCATTCACACCTGAGACCATATAAGTCTATTGAGTCACATGGCACCAGGGAGGGAAGATGGCTAATTGGGTAAAATTGGGCCATGTTCACTTAGGGGTGTACTCACTTTTGTTGCGAGTGGTTTAGACATTAATGGTGATGCAGTGGTTTAGACATTAATGGAGCTATTTTGAGTGCACACCTAATTTACACTGTTAAAAAGGCTGTAGACTGACTACTTTATATTGTATCAAAGTGTCATATCTTCAGTGTTGCCCCATGAAAAGATATAAAGTATTTATAAAAATGTGAGGGTATACTCACTTTTGTGAGATACTGTATATATATGGCATAATTGCCATTCCCCAACATTGCGCCTGCTACTTACAAAGAAATACGCTTCTTGATTAAATCATTCATCACGAAGTGAATTTATTTGTAAAAATCGAATTTTGAAGAACTTCATTCATCACTAGTCATCAATATCAGATTGGCGGGGTTCGGACTCTTGGCACCTGTGCTGATCAGTTGTTTAAAAAGCCAGCTGTGCTCTTCACTATTTACCTGCATGCTATCTCCCCTGTAGCAGCATTGCGGTGTAATTGCAATTGTTCACCCCCTTCAAACAGTTGATCGACGAGGGTGCCTCTAGTCAAACCCCCACTGAACCAGGGCCATGCAATATTTGGACGTCATACATAAATATGTTAAAGTCTTCACCTTCGGGGACATTTTTTCCTATAATTGCATTTTACTCATTTTTGGCTAAAGATCATTTCTTTTAATTGGTCTTTATTAAAAAATATTAAGCCATTCTGTCACAAAAAGTTAACTTTTTGTATAGCTATGTGAGTGGTACTTTGGCTTTATGCTGGTCATCTAATAAACCTTGAGGCACATATATTAAGACCGGCGACTTGTATTGGAAAAGGGGAAAAAATTATTTTCTGCAAGGTGAACTGTAGTTTTTATTTTTTGGGGTAACTATGACTTTTTGTTCATGAGGTGACCAAAGAAAAAACAGCAAATCAGCTAGTTTCTTTCTCCATTATGGCATTCACCGCATTAAAAAAAAAATGTGGCAATAACAATTATGTTTATTTTTTATTGTTTTTATTTATTGCTTAATGCTTATTTATCTCTATATGTAAAATTGTAGAATCGAAAGGGGTGATTTGATTTTTTGATATTTTAGTTTTTTTAAAACATTTTTAGCTTTTTTATTGTAGTTTTTAGTCTTCTTATACATGCAATCTCAAAAATCTCATGTCGCATAGACTGTAATAGAACCTGACGATTGCCGCGGGACAAGCCACCCATCTAATATGTACCGGGACCTTCAACAGCTGAGGATGAGAAAACTGATAAATTATTAACATATTATTTTCCCTTTCAGTTATATTATTTTTGATATGTTATTTCTGTACTAATTTTTTTTTTCATAAATCACTTGTGTATTTGTGTCTATTGCTTCCCAACTGTGCAATTCTGTTAAATATTATGCTATTTTTTAAATAAGTGTTGATGATGCTTACAGTAATAGTTAATGGTAGAGTTGTTTTAAGATGCAATTGAATATCACAGCAGGATATTTGCTACAAAATAATGTTTCTGTACCACACATTCAGTAAAAAAAAAAAAACATTTGCATTTCTTATAGTTACATAATCAGCATTCATAAATGAAGCACAATAAAGAGAAATTAAATTTAAAAAAAATTTGATGTAACATTTCGTGGATAATAAAATCAAAAAGCCGATGTGTATTTTGGAAATGTTCTTTAGAAATATAAAATACACAGCACTTGTATCCCACTCTAACCTATTAGCATATTCTTTTATTTCCTAGGTGACCCCCAAAACCCACACAACAAACTAAAATTTGAAGTAAAAGTGGTAGGGAAAGGAACCAGAGAAGAATTCTGAGAGTATTTTTTGTGTCTTTTTTTTTTAATACAGTACAAGCCCTAGAAATCACCTTTGAATTAAACAGAACATGTAAAAATGAAATAAATTAAAATAGTGCAGATAAAATAAAAATTGTGGCAAAGGACCCATTGACCTTACTGCCTGAGCTTTAGACAACTCTTAGTCACCCCCTGACATAAATAGCAATATTCTGTTCTCTGAATGGGAGACTGCTTGCAAATTATATTTTTCTTTATCTTTATGTCCACTTCTAAGAAAGAAGCCTCATCTTAGTTTAATGACAAATGGCTTTTCAGTTGAAGATAATACAGTGCTTTCAAGTTGGTGCTACTGTATATATAACAGGATGTAAATAAATGCTATGAGCCAAATGGCCCAGAAAGTCTTTACCTCTGTTAATAGGGTAATATTGAATCCCTCAGCTAATTATTATTTCTCATCACAAACTGATCACTGCTTATAAGACCATTCGCACAATGTATTATAGTTGAGTATTATTATTGTAGAGAATCATATCCCATAATATTTGGACTTTTGATCGGTTAAACAGGGAGCAAGTTGGATTCCGCTGTTGCAAAGTCAGCCAAAATTATTAAAGTCAAGCTTCAAAAATAGGCTTTATTAGTCAGATAACTGGTCAAAACATTGATAATCTGTTTTATCAATTAGCACATATGTCATAAATGTGTACATTTAAAGAGCTTCTGATAGAATGTAGTTGCTAAAACTCATCTTCATCCTCCTAATGCTTTGATTGGTGACTTTTGACCCATTTGACATGTTTTTGACTAGACTTGTTTATGACTATTCACTCACCTGCCCTTTTTATCCTGCACTAAGTTATTTGTATTAAACACCAATCTTAATCTTGTCTACTTGATTGCTTGATGGATGCTCTCATTTTGAGACAATAAATAAGCAATGTTCCAGGATTTTGATATTGGTGGCCATTTCTCCAAGATCATCAATATCAGATCAGTAGGGGTCTAACTCCCGACCTCCACGTCGTTCAGCTATTTCAGGAGCCAGCTGAGTTCAATTAGTGCTTGGGCCGCTTGATAGGCCATGCGATGTCACTTTCATCAGTACAAGGCCTAAGCGCAGCTCAGTTGTGCAATGTTATGCTCAGACACTATCCAAAGGACGTTGCTGTACTTGGTAAGCTATTTGAAGGCCGTGGCTGTGGCTTCCTCAAACAGCTGATTGGCAGGAATGTCGGGAGTCGGACCCCCATTGACATCATATTGATGACCTATCCTGAGGATAGGCCATCAATATGAAAATCCCAGATAAGCCCTTTAAGAATACTAAGATGTTCTTGCAATCATATCGAAATTTGGACTATTTTAAATTGTTGGACATCACAGCCAAGTCAAAACTTCTCCAAATAGACGATATGATGACTATAACAAATAGGAAAAAATTTCAGTGGGCTGCGGGATTTACCATTATCTGAAGTTTTTAAAAATTCAATCCATCAGCTTCACCGCACTTCATCAAGAAGTTCAATTCATTACGTCTGGAGGAAAGAAGGTTTGTACACAAACATAGAAAATGATTCTTAACGGTAAGAGAAGTGAGACTATGGAACTCTCTGCCTGAGGAGGTGGTGATGGTGAGTACAATAAAGGAATTCAAGAGGGGACTGGATGTATTTCAGGAGTGTAATAATATTACAGGCTATAGCTACTAGAGAGGGGTCGTTGATCCAGGGAGTTATTCTGATTGCCTAATTGGAGTCGGGAAGGAATTTTTTTTCCCCTTAAGTGTGGAAAATTGGCTTCTGCCTCACAGGGGTTTTTTGCCTTACTCTGGATCAACTTGTAGGAAACAGGCCAAACTGGATGGACAAATGTCTTTTTTCGGTCTTATATACTATATTAATTATATACTATGTTACAAATTACTTCATGACAAATTGCTTTTCATTGTATAAAGCGGGCACAATTAAGGGGAACAGCGATTGCGCCACCCCACGTTATTTCACCTTTCAGATACTGTGTTCAACGAGGGATGTGAGACTCACATTCAGGTGCTCGGGGGGTTAATTGTTTGTGGCATGTCCACATTGATTCTTAGATAAGCAATTCCATTAGGCCCTGATTCATAAATTTGGGTGATATGCCTGTCTCATTGGCCCTACAGGAAGTTTGACTTGGAACACCAGGGGTCAAATAACTCTGTATTAGGGTTAAAACTAAATGGCCCGAAGGATGGATCAAACCTAGCAACTGGATTATTCCCATACAGGAGGAGTGTCATTGGTTATCGGAATGTTCGGCACAAATCACTCCACCAACTGGACCCAAATTCATCATGGCTAATAATACATTATTTTAGAGACAAAATTAGTTTACACCATTATTACAATTGATTATGGTCGGAACTACAATGATATTACCAGACAAATCGCTCCACCAACTGGACCCAAATTCATCATTCCTAGCTACCACCTTCTGTTAGGAAAAATAATATTCTCCGTAACTCTGACAGCCACGACAAATTTAAATAAATTCTATGTCACTGTGCAATGAAATTTTAGTCCATGTTGATCCCTCTATAGGGTCCGGGATCCCTCCAAACTATGAAATTAATGGTATTTTGCTTTTAACGTGCATTATGGTTAAAACCAGATGGGCTCGACTTGCTGGGTGGATCAAACCTTGCTGCTGGATTATTGCCATATAAGAGGAGTGCCGTTGGTTATAGAAATTAATTACACAAATAACTCCACCAACTTAACCCAAATTAATTGTAGCTAATACATTCTATTAGTCAGTGTTTGGTCACCCAAAATACAGGATTGTTTTTTTTTGTTTGTTTGTTTTATGTTTTTCTGATGGATCAGAAGAACGGAAACATAAACAGTGATGTGAACATGGCCTTACTGCCACTGCTGATGCCCCCCACTCTGTCATGGGGCCACTTTTGACATCATTACTGCAACTGATACTACTGCCATCACTGTCCCCACTCTGTTATGAGGCCACTATTGTCGCAGTTACTGCCAATGCTGCTGCTGCCACTGTCCCCATTCTGTCATGGGGCCATTACTGCCACTGCTGGCACCATCCCCACTTGGTCATGGGGCCACTACCACACAATAACTTAGACCTGACGCTTTTATTGACCTGTAATACTGATGCACAGTAATTCCACAAATAGCAAAAGGGATTAGCTATGAATCTTGGTCCCCTGCACAGTGATGGAGATGGCGATAAATTACAACTGCCTGTAATACTGACGGCACAGTACCTAATAAATGGATTAACTATGTCTGTAGGTGCACTAGAATGTAATGCATAGGTTAAGCCCTCTCCCTGCACTGTCCCTGCAGTTTAAGTTCCAAACCTTCACACTGCGATTGGGCCACCTAGTGGAATGCTTATGATTAGGCAGAGTGGCCTGGGTATACCAGATTTATTGCGATTCGTGACAAATTAATTCAGAACTTTAAATTTCTTGGAGAACTTTGGCGAATTGTCCACATCAATGTTTTTTGCATAATAACTATACTACTACCACACAGGTTGTACAGTACAGAGCCTGTAAACTAATCTATCAATCTGTGCTGCAAAGGCTAAAAGGTGTGTCTCAGATAGCAAGAGCAGGGTATAGCATACTGGGGAGTGACATGTCACCTGTGGAAAACTAGCAATTTTTATTCCATTCAAGTCTCTGCTCATTCATTTCTGCAAAACACACATGGTGTCAAAATGCTCACTCCAGTGCTTGATAAAAAAAAAAAAACCTGAGGGATGTAGTTTCCAAAATGAGGTAACATAAGGTACCTCAGGGGTTCTGCAAATGTGATGTAGAGTCTAAAAACGATTTCAGCAAAATCTTTGTTCAAAAAGCTAAATGGCACTTCTCCCTTTCTGAGCCCTGCTGTGTGCCCATACAGCAGTTTGCATCCACCTACCATATCAATTCAAGTAGTGTGGAATGAGTCTCAGATAGCACCAGCTGAGTAGAACATATTGGGCACTGTGAAAAACTTGCAATTTTCATTTTGCACAGTCCATTGCGCATTTATTTCTGCAAAATACAAATGGCATCAAAATGCTAACGCTACACCTTAAGGCCTCTTTCACACGAGCGTGTACGGATTAGGTCCGGATGCGTTGCAGATGCGTTCAGTGAAAACTGTGCGATTTCACAGGCAAAGCCATTCAGTAATGCCTGCGATTGCGTTCAGTTGTTCAGTTTTTTCCGCGCGGGTGCAATGCGTTTTGATGCGTTTTTTACGCGCGTGATACAAAAACAGAAGGTTTACAAACAACATCTCCTAGCAACCATCACTTGCTTGCGGATACAATGCGTTTTTCACGCAGCCCCATTCACTTCTACGGGGCTAAGGCTGCGTGAAAAACACACAAGTGATGCATGAAAAAAAACGCTCATGTACACAGACCCATTGAAATGAATGGGTCAGGATTCAGTGCGGATGCTGTGCGTTCACGTCACGCATTGCACTCGCGCGGAAAATTCGCTCGTGTGAAAGGGGCCTAATACTCTCAGGTAGATTTTCTAAAATGGGGTCACTTCTAGGGGGTTCCATTTATTATCTCACCCCAGAGCCTCTACAGTTGTCAGAACAAGATGCAATAATTACCACACTGGGCCTCAAATGCTCTTGGTGCTCTTTTACTACTGAGCCCTGTTGAATGTTAAGGCAAAAGATGAGGGCCATATGAAGAGTATTTCTAAAACCAGGAAGTACAGCAAAATAATATGAAGGTTTGCCCTTCACATTGGTCTGTTCTGGGCACAACATATTGGGTGTCATAGTAAGAAACAGTGAAGTCTTGAACTCACCCACATCACTGTCCCTACCTACTTGCATGACAGTCCCTTCCTGCCTAGGTGCTGGCCCCTATGCTGGAAAATACAAATGTAGAAAATATTAAAAACAATAATGACATACAGGCAAAACCAGGACTGGATTAGAATCCAGAAGCAATGTTTAAATCAGGCCAGAGTCCAAACAAGAGAGATGCGTCAGAACTAGGGATAAGCGAATCGACTTTGGATGAAACATCCGAAGTTGATTCGCATAAAACTTCGTTCTAATACTGTACGGAGCAGGAGCTCCGTACAGTATTAGAATGTGTTGGCTCTGATGAGCTGAAGTTATTGCTTCGCAAAGTCTCACGAGACTTCGCAAAATAACTTTAGACATTGATTTATACTGTAAAAAAAACATTTCCTGAACCCGGGTTTGGTTCCAAATGGTACCTTGGAACCGAACGCAAGTTCAGGAAATGTTTTTTACAGTATAAATCAATTTCTAAAGTTATTATGCAAAGTCTTGTGAGACTTCGTGAAGCAATAACTTCGACTCATCGGAGCCAATACATTATAATACTGTATGGAGCTCCTGCTCCGTACAGTATTAGAATGTTTATGCGAATCTACTTCGGATGACAAGATACAAACACAGTCAAATATTCAAAATTCAATAAACAGTAGTCAGAAGCAAGGTCAAGGAAAATCAAAAAATCTGAGTACTAGAGATCCAAATAAAAGTACAATATATGCTAGTGAGGCTTAGGAAAACTAATCCTAGGCACCTGTTGCCAGCAGCTGCCTGTTTAAATCTCTCACTAGCAGACAGCATTTGACACCAGAGCTGTGCCTTATTAGTCCAACACGTGTTCTCCCTGATGGGCCGAGCAGCTCCCATATCAGTGGGGCTTACTGCCATGGCAACAGAATGATGCCTGCAGCGCTACCATGGTGTGACGTGACCTGCCACCAATTTTCAGTTTGCTGTGCATTAACTGTTGCAAAACATCTGTGGGGTCAAAATGCTCACTGTATGTGTGTGGTGTGGTTTCTAAAATGGGGTCACTTCTGTGAGGTTTGCAGTTGTCGACCAGTGCTGAATAAACCCCAAATGGACATGGTGATTTTTCTCTTCTGAACCCTGCCATGTGCCCAAACAGAAGGTTAAGACCACATATGGGGTGTTGCCTTATTCAGAAGAAAATGTGTAACAAATTGCGGTCTCTTTTCTCCTGGTACCCCTTGTGAAAATGAAACATTTGAGGCTAAAGCAACATTTCACTGGTAAAAATGTATTCTTTCATTTTCACAGCTAAATGCATCTAAATTCCATGAAATGAAGTCAAATCACTCACTACACCATAAATTCCTTGTCTAGTGTAGCTTTTTGGGGGTTTCCGCTGTAGGGCTACCTCAAGGCATGCTCAAATGCGAGATAATGGCTGAAAATCATTCCAGCAAAATCTGCCCTCCAAAAGCCACATGGTGCTCCTTCCCTTCTGACCCCTGTCATGCGCCCATACAGCAGTTTATAACCACATATAGGGTGTTGTCATACTGAGGAGAAAATATGTAACAAATTGTGCACTGATTTTTCACCTTTTACCCCTTAAGAGTTTTGGGGCTTATGCAACATTTTATTAGAAGGAATGACATTTTTTATTTTTACACCCAAGTATTTCTACGTTCTGTGAAACACTCAGAACACTCCTTGATAAATTCTTTGTGGGTTGCAGTTTCCAAAATTAGGTTACTTTTTGGAGGTTACATCAGGATCTCTTCAAAAATATTCAAACTAAATTTACTCTCCAAAAACTATATAGCACTCCTTCCCTTCTAGGTCCTGTGATGTGCCCAAACAGCAGTTTACAACCACATATTGGGTGTTTCTGTAAACTGCAGAATCAGAACAATAAATAATGAGGCTTGTGTTGTGTTAGAGGAAAATATGGATGAATTAGGAAAATCTACAAAAAAATTAAGTTTATTAATTTGTGGGGTATACTTTCTAAAATAGGGTTATTTATGGGTGGTTTCTATTATGTCAGCCCGCAATTTGAAAAATTGCTTCTTAAGCTCTAGGGCTTCGAACATCCTAAAAAACAAAAATTGCCTTTACAAAATGATGCCAACATAACGTAGACATATAGTGTATGATAATAACTATTTATAATATAATACTTTTACTTTTATAATAATTTACCACTAACATGAAGTACGTACAATATGTCACGAGAAAATAGTCTCAGAATGGCTTGGATAAGTAAAAGCATTTCAGAGTTATTACCACAGAAATTTATATATAAGATTTGCAAAAATAAGATGTCAGGAAGGTAAAAAACAACTTTGTCAGGAAGGGGTTAAAAATGCATCAAAACAATAAGTTAGACCTAAAGCTCACGAACAGAAGTTTACACAAACATCATAAATGTAATATAGTACTGTATGTAAATCTCATATATACCACATGCATATATCTCAACAAGAGCTTGTGCTCTTAATAACACTGGAATAAAGTCAATGTAAGATATGGTCATCATCCATATATGTTTTAAAACTGTATATTGTAATCACTTCTAGGTTACAAAAATCTGCAGCACAAAACCATGTAATTAATACATACAACTATATGCAACTTTGCAACTTTAGACAAAAATTTAAAATTGTGACTAAAATGCGTACTCCAGCAGATGAGTACACTTATCATACATGTCCACATTAAATGCTGCATGTGTTAAAGAAATTTAAAAACTGTAGGAGTGCACCAAGCAAGTTTTGCAGGCAAGTATTATGTAGTATTCAATTTTTCATCCCCCTATACAGACTAGTGTGGGGTTAGGACACTGGTCATCTAACAAAAGATTCATCTAGAGATGAGAGAATTTCATAATTTTAAGTTCGTGTGCGGGTTCGTGTAGCAGTATTTACTGAATTGCGTTATGGATTCCGTTACCACGGACCATAATGCAATTTCATGACGGAATGCATAACGGAATGCCTTTAGAGGCATTCTGTTATTCATTCCGTCATAATAGAAGTCTATTGCCTGCATAACGAAGTCCTGGAGTCCTCTCCTGCATAACGTAAACCGGACGGATCCGTTATACAGGCAATAGACTTCTATTATGACGGAATGAATAATGCATTCCGTCATGGAATTGCGTTATGGTCTGTGGTAACGGAATCCATAACGCAATTCAGTAAATACCACAACACGAACCCGCACATGAACTTCAAAATATGAAATTTGCTCATCCCTAGAGTCATCGTCGACAAGTGTCTAGCAGTTAAACATGGCATGGATCTAACTAATATCTCTTTTCTCTTCATACAGGTACAGTATACAGTAATTTTAGTCCTTACCGTATAAATATGCATTTTTTTTATTTTATTTTTGCTTTACTAAGAGGTCAAAGAAGTATTAATTAAGTCAGAGAAATGCTTGTTATTCTTCTGATAACCCATTCCTTCTTACTTATAATTATCTTCACTAGGAAGAAAAGAGCAGACTACTGAATGATCTCATCAGAAAATATATCAATATATTCAGCTGTGCCTGCACCCAGCAACTGACCTTTCCAATACTTCCAGTATAATACTGAGCTTCCCCCTCCTTCTGTTTTACAAAGATATAAAAGGGTCAGGATGATTTAGTTCAGTATAACCTTCTACAATATGAATGAAAATACATGAGTCTTGGATGGCTGAAAGACTGATTTTCCAGATGATCTGCTCGAGGTTAATGCACACTGTACTCTTGTATGCAATACTTAAGAGAACATATTTAAAAAAAAGATCACAGTCAAGTGAAGCTCTTAGAATTTACAGAATAGAAAACATGATAAAAATATTTACATAAAACATGCAAGTAATATTAGTAATATATTTCACAGCATAGAGCCAATAAATTTGTGACACTTTTTAATTGGTGATAGATATATCAGGCCTTTTTGTGTTATGCTATATTTTTGTAGTTACCATTTTGGGGTACATGTGTGTTATTTTTTAATTTATACTATTTTATGAGTAAAACGGTTATTCCACCATATATACACAGTCGTGTCAAACTAATCTGACCACTTCCTACTGTAAGTGTTAGGTAGCGAGGGGGGGGGTGTCGTCTCTTGGATCGACAAGCACGCTCTATTGAGCACAGATTCCAGGCAACCTCAGTTTTCCATTAACTGTCCAGATTTATTTTCAGAGGGTGGTACATAAATAAACATAAACAAACAAAACTCTATGCCTTTCAGGCTCTAACTATACAATCAGGAACTCCTGACTAACCTGGTGCCAGCCTTACACTGGGCACCAAACATAACCCTATTATTTGTACCATCTGCTATGCTCTGAGACTCCAAGCAGTTCTGTCCACAGGCAGAGAGAGAAAGAGAGGTGTCTCCATTCTCAGCCTTATATCAAGCTAGCACACCTGAGTAGTGATTACCTGACAGCCCAAAACACGGGCTGTCCGGATGGACTGGGGACTTTTTTTAAATGACAGAAGTGAGGAACCTTGGGCACACATAGATCCCATCCACTACTTCTCCAGACACTCAGTCACACTACATTCAAGATCGGCATCACATAGCTCATTAAGTCATATGTTGTGAGCTGGCTTAGTGGGTATAAGGTGTGGCACAGGCTGTCTGCACACAAATCTCATGTTGCTGTCATGGGTAAAAGGAGCGATTTATCAGAGTTGAAAAAGGGATGCTTATCGGCTTTCAGGCCAAGGGTGGCGGTATTTCTGAAATTGCCAATAAACAACTTGGAAACTGCTATGTGCAAAGGACTAAAGTCAACAGTGTACTCAAAATATATCAGTACACTACATACAGGTATATATATCCCACTAATAACTTACAGTAAATTGTAGTGTGCAATACATGTAACAATATCAAGATTAGCAGAAGGCATAACAATTGCAAGCTATTTACCATTCAAGGACATATTGGTCAGGTGACACTGACAGTGCACATCCACTTTCAGTCCCCTTACATACTATTGTAGCTTTTATGACCTTTTTTTTAACTTTTGACCAATATTGTAAGTACAGTACTTATAGACAGTGTCAGACTGGGGTACCTAGGGCCCACCATTAAAATTTATTTTGGGGGCCCACCGTACAGATACATTCAAATATAATAAATAACCTAACAAGTTTTTTATATGAAAATAGGCTGGTTGAGGTGCTGTACAGTGAATATATTTATGTAGTGCAGTAAATCTACTGTTATGTGCCAGGGGGTGGGATACTAGGGGCCCACCTTGCTCAGAGGACCACTGGAGGATTCCCCTGTACCCCTGTGGGCCAGTCCAAGCCTGCTTATAGACCTTAGCAAACAACGTTGTCCAAACATCAAATTTACAGTTACAATGGCCATTAACTTCAATGTATTAATTGTTCAGTGTCACTAGTGAACATATATTAGTTCCTCTATATAGCTAATTCCCAACTTCCTGCATATAGGTCCTGGGTAGTGATGAGCGGCAGGTGCCATATTCGATTTCAACGAAATTCGCGAATGTATTCGTCATATTCCTCAAAACGAAGATAACAAAGTATTCTACATCTTCGTTTTAGCAACCTATTCGTCAACTTCGCTAATTCTAGCAATCAAATAGGAAGGTTGACTATAGAGACAACTGTGTTTAATTCGCTATGCGCTATATATATATATATTTTTTTTAATAAATAGAATAATTATAATAATTATATCAAGTAATATAATTATTGTATTAAAAAATAAAAAATCGCATAGCGAATTTAACACAGCTGTCTCTATAGTCAACCTTCCTATTTGATTGCTAGAATTAGCGAAGTTGACGAATAGGTAGCTAAAACAAAGATGTAGAATACTTCGTTATCTTCTTTTTGAGGAATATGACGAATACATTCGTCATATTCGCTATTCGCTAATTCTACCAAGCCAACCATAAACTTCCTTGCTCATGGAGCATCCCCATCACCATGGGAACGTCTCCATATACTAAAATATACTGTCGGATTTGAGGAATTACGTTGAAATCGCAATGCGATTAATTCAAGTTATATTAATCGCTTTGCAATTTCAACTTAGAGCTGGGTTTATAATGGGTCAGCTTGCTAGAATGAACAAAGTTAACGAATATGGAATATAGCAGCAGTGCTAAGTTGAATTCGCAATGCGATTAATTTAACTTGAAGTAATCGGATTGCGATTTCAACTTAGCACTGCTAGTGCTTTATTCCTATATTCCATATTTGTTAATTCTAGCCTATGTAAGATAGCAGTGCTAAGTTGTAATCGCAATGCGATTAATATAACTTGAATTAATCGCATTGCGATTTTAACGTAATTCCTCAAATCCGACAGTACATTTTAGTATATGGAGACGTTCCCATGCTGAATGGGGACGCTCCATGAGCACGGAAGTCGGCAGAAGCGGCAACGGGCACTGACTAGAGCAGCCAGGAAGCCTGGAATCCTCAGGACAGGTAAGAACTACTTTTGGGAAGTGGGAAAGAAAAAAATATAACTAAAAAAAATAAAAAATAAAACGAATATTCGAAATAGCGAATTTATAGCGCTATATTCGAAATATTCGCGAATTAGCGAAGTGCCGATATTCGCTAAAAAAATTTGCTATTCGAATATTCGCGCTCAAAACTAGTCCTGGGTGCATTCGGGTGCCATTTCTCACAATCCAAGTGATCCTACACACATTTAATGACATTGAGGTCTGGGTTATTGGGATGGCCTGTTTATTGTCCTGAGAAGAACTGTAGCTTATTAGTTTTATAACTATGTCTTCATCCACACAATAGTGATAATGGAGTAATTATCTTACTATAGAATATTTGTTTTGTGAATAAATCTTTTCCTAGGATTTTGATAAGGGTCTGCAGCAGGAAACAGGCAGTAATATGTAGCTTAATCCACATGGTGTGTGCAGGCCTTATACTACTGTGGTTGCTGGGGATAATGTATGCTATGTACATTTCTAAATTTGTTTTATCTTCTTGTAGTTTAGTGAATTATCTGTGTTCTTGGGGATTTGTAATCTACAGTCTGTTGGCTGTGGTTTAAAGTTTGTGTGTTGCTGAGTTGTTGATTTGTCTTTTTGGGTTGTATTCAGAGAAGGGTCAGTTTAGTATAGTTGTTGCCTCTTCTTTGTCATTCATCCACTCTCAACCTGTGTGCTATTTCCATCTTCCATCCATTCCATTGCTGGACTGCCATTTGCGACTATCATTATTCTGTTCCTGTCATCTCTAGTGTGTATTTTTTTTAGTTGGTACCTTTTAGTTTGACAGTGTAGATATGTGTTTTACATATGCTTCTTGTGACCATGCAGTTGCTGTGCAATTCAGCCCTACTGAAAGTTCTGGGATATCTGTGTACCAAAAGATTCTGGTAGTACTTTGGGAAAGACAACTGCTATAGTTAAACTCAAATTCAGTATTTTTGTGACCAACTTGCGCTTATATCTAGATTGTGTAAACATAAGCCTATTTGCCTCCGAGTCAATTTAACATTTACAACAAGTGTTTCCAATATTCTTCCTGCAAAATACCCTATCACCTTAGACAAGGGCACATTAAATTTAAAAAATTACCACAATATAACAAATTAGCACATACAGTAGTAGCAAATATGTGTATCATTTATAGTAGCACAGAGACAGGCCAAATCATATTGCAGATTAAAGGATTTAAAAAATCACCTTTCTAGTGAAAAACAGCCAGTTTTCATTTTAATTAACATACATTTTCTATATTTCCTCTGCCTTCAGGTTACCATCTCTGCCAGCCCAAAAATAAAAGCTTTAAAACGCTTAAAAGCCTTCTGCAACTAATGTTCTTATAAGTGCATCATTTGGTATTTTATTGTTTTTCATTTCATATTCTAGGCATGAAAAGTACAAACTTAAAGACCTGAATATTTTGATGTGACTGGATTCAATAACAATCTTACACTCCTTCCTCTGCTCTGCAATAGTCATGTAAAAAGACATGCAAAAGGGGGTCTTAGCATTTGTGGCACTGTACTACATTAAACACTGCTTCATAACATAATGCTACTGTCCCTACAGAAGAAGAAAGTAATATGTGAGGGGCTTGGGGAGAGGCGATGCAGAAGAGAATTGCATTGAAGTACAGTATTTAGGGAGAAGAATTGTGTCTTAATTGGAATCTTGAATAGTGTTGAGCGAACAGTTCGAGCATAGTTCGGGTTCGTACCGAATTTTGGGGTGTTCGGGACTAGTGTTGATCACGAATTTTCGAATTGCGAATTTTAATCTCGAATATCAGCATTTCCAGAATTCGCGAATATTGAGAATATCGCAAAATATATTCGCAAATGCGAATATTCGTTTTATGCAAATTTTTTATATGCAAATTTTCGCAAGTAAGAAAATAATGTCATTATTTTCTTTTTTGCGAAAATTCGCATAAAAATTTGCATTAATTAGCATACAAATTCACATAAGCTGGTATTTAAAAGGTATCTTTTAAATGCCAGTTTATGCAAATTTTTATGCTAATTTATGTAGTTTTTTATGCTAATTTATGCAAAATTGTATGCGAATTTTCGCAAACAAGAAAATAATGTCTGGAGATTACGAATTTGCGAATTTTCGAATATATGGCGAATATTCGCCCAAATATTCGCAAAATATCGCAAATTCGAATATTGCCCCTGCCGCTCATCACTATTCGGGACACGGACCCGGATCCGAACATTTTCAAAAAGGTTCGGGTTCGGGTCCGTTGTTCAACGATTTCTTTCCGCTTTTTGAAAGGCTGCACAGCAGCCAATCAGCTAGCGTTTTACTTCTTGCCCTAAGAAGCCATCACAGCCATGCCTACTAATGGCATGGCTGTGATTGGCCAAGTGCAGCATGTGACCCAGCCTCTATTTAAGCTGGAGTCATGTAGCGCCGCACGTCACACTGCTCTGATTAGTGTAGGGAGAGGACGCAGCTTCTGTGAGGGTGAGATTAGGCAGGGAAAAGTCAGCAACAGCACCTAAAGAACTGATGGATCTACGGCTGTGAATGATTAAACTTCTGCTAGTTAATTGCTCACTGGTTTTTAGGCTGCACAGATCGTTTTTCTGTCACTTTTTTCTAGGGTGATCGGCGACCATTTTGTGACTTGTGGTGCAGCAGAACAAGCTGCCACCAAGTCAATCAATCCATCAATAATAGTTTTTTTTTTGCTATATCCTACATCAGGGGCTAGGCTATGCTTATTGTCACCCCTAGAAACTCAGGATAGCAATTTTTATATTTTATTAAGGGGTTAAATACAATTGCCAAAACACCAATCCCCTAAATCTGGTGTTCCAGCTTTGGCTAGCCAAGTGTAATACTGTCTGCTGTCTGGCAAAGAATAGATTATTTTCTGTGGTGAAATTCAATAGCCAAAATAGCAATACCCTGAATCTGGTGTCCCAGCACTGGCTGGCAAAGTATAACAGTGTCTGCCAAAACATATATTTTGTTCTGGGGTGAAATTCAATTGCCAAAATAGCAATACCCTGAATCTGGTGTCCCAGCACTAGCTGGCAAAGTATAATAGTGTCTGCCAAAACATATATTTTGTTCTGGGATGAAATTCACTTGCCAAAATAGCAATACCCTGAATCTGGTGTCCCAGCACTGGCTGGCAAAGTCTAATAGTGTCCGCCAAAACATATATTTTGTTCTGGGGTGAAATTCACTTGCCAAAATAGCAATACCCTGAATCTGGGGTCCCAGCACTGGCTGGCAAAGTATAATAGTGTCCGCCAAAACATATATTTTGTTCTGGGGTGAAATTCACTTGCCAATATAGCAATACCCTAAATCTGGTGTTCCAGCTGTTGCAGGCCAAGTGTTAATCTGTCAGTAAAAGGATATATTTTGTTCTGGGGTGAAATTCAATTGCCAAAATAGCAATACCCTGAATCTGGTGTCCGAGCACTGGCTGGCAAAGTATAATAGTGTCCGCCAAAACATATATTTTGTTCTGGGGTGAAATTCACTTGCCAATATAGCAAAACCCTGAATCTGGTGTTCCAGCTGTTGCAGGCCAAGTGTTAATCTGTCCGTAAAAGGGTATATTTTGTTCTGGGGTGAAATTCAATTGCCAAAAAAGCAATACCCTGAATCTGGTGTTCCAGCAGTTGCAGGCCTAGTTTAAATCTGTCCGTAACAGGGTATATTTTGTTCTGGGGTGAAATTCAATTGCCAATATAGCAATACCCTGAATCTGGTGTTCCAGCTGTTGCAGGCCAAATGTTAATCTGTCCGTAAAAGGGTATATTTTGTTACTAGCCCTAAAAGAGATATTCCCCAAAATCAGTGGTTACTGCTGTGCCTGGATTAGTGTAATACGCTACATAAATAAATAGGCAGATAGTGGCAGGAGCCTGTAAAAAAAGGCCTGAATTTGAAATCTATACATTGGGCCAAATATTTTTTTTCTTATTGTGGTGCTTGGTGAATGGTAACAATAAGGAAAACATCTAGTAAGGGACGCGGACGCGGTCGTGGTGGTGTTAATGTACCCTCTGGTGCTGGGAGAAGACGTGGCCATTCTGCCACAGCCACACGTCCTAGTAAACCAACTACCTCAGGTTCCAGTACCCGCCAGAATTTACAGCGATATTTGGCGGGGCCCAATGCCGTTCTAAGGAAGGTAAGGCCTGAGCAGGTACAGGCGCTAGTCAATTCAATACTAGTTTTTTTTTTTGCTATATCCTACATCAGGGGCTTGGCTATGCTTATTGTCACCCCTAGAAACTCAGGATAGCAATTTTTATATTTTATTAAGGGGTTAAATACAATTGCCAACCCACCAATCCCCTAAATCTGGTGTTTCAGCTTTGGCTAGCCAAGTGTAATACTGTCTGCTGTCTGGCAAAGAATAGATTATTTTCTGTGGTGAAATTCAATAGCCAAAATAGCAATACCCTGAATCTGGTGTCCCAGCACTGGCTGGCAAAGTCTAATAGTGTCCGCCAAAACATATATTATGTTCTGGGGTGAAATTCACTTGCCAAAATAGCAATACCCTGAATCCGGTGTCCCAGCACTGGCTGGCAAAGTATAATAGTGTCTGCCAAAACATATATTTTGTTCTGGGGTGAAATTCACTTGCCAATATAGCAATACCCTGAATCTGGTGTTCCAGCTGTTGCAGGCCAAGTGTTAATCTGTCCGTTAAAGGGTATATTTTGTTCTGGGGTGAAATTCAATTGCCAAAATAGCAATACCCTGAATCTGGTGTCCCAGCACTGGCTGGCAACGTATAATAGTGTCCGCCATAACATATATTTTGTTCTGGGGTGAAATTCACTTGCCAATATAGCAAAACCCTGAATTTGGTGTTCCAGCTGTTGCAGGCCAAGTGTTAATCTGTCCGTAAAAGGGTATATTTTGTTCTGGGGTGAAATTCAATTGCCAAAATAGCAATACCCTGAATCTGGTGTTCCAGCAGTTGCAGGTCTAGTTTAAATCTGTCCGTAACAGGGTATATTTTGTTCTGGGGTGAAATTCAATTGCCAATATAGCAATACCCTGAATCTGGTGTTCCAGCAGTTGCAGGCCAAATGTTAATCTGTCCGTAAAAGGGTATATTTTGTTCTGGGGTGAAATTAAATTGCCAAAATAGAAATACTCTGAATCTGGTGTTCCAGCAGTTGCAGGTCTAGTTTAAATCTGTCCGTAACAGGGTATATTTTGTTCTGGGGTGAAATTCAATTGCCAATATAGCAATACCCTGAATCTGGTGTTCCAGCTGTTGCAGGCCAAATGTTAATCTGTCCGTAAAAGGGTATATTTTGTTCTGGGGTGAAATTCAATTGCCAAAATAGCAATACCCTGAATCTGGTGTTCCAGCAGTTGAAGGCCTAGTTTAAATCTGTCTGTAACAGAGTATATTTTGTTCTGGGGTGAAATTCAATTGCCAAAATAGCAATACCCTGAATCTGATGTCCCAGCAGTGGCTGGCAAAGTCTAATAGTGTCCGCCAAAACATATATTTTGTTCTGGGGTGAAATTCACTTGCCAATATAGCAAAACCCTGAATTTGGTGTTCCAGCTGTTGCAGGCCAAGTGTTAATCTGTCCGTAAAAGGGTATATTTTGTTCTGGGGTGAAATTCAATTGCCAAAATAGCAATACCCTGAATCTGGTGTTCCAGCAGTTGCAGGTCTAGTTTAAATCTGTCCGTAACAGGGTATATTTTGTTCTGGGGTTAAATTCAATTGCCAATATAGCAATACCCTGAATCTGGTGTTCCAGCTGTTGCAGGCCAAATGTTAATCTGTCCGTAAAAGGGTAAATTTTGTTCTGGGGTGAAATTAAATTGCCAAAATAGAAATACTCTGAATCTGGTGTTCCAGCAGTTGCAGGTCTAGTTTAAATCTGTCCGTAACAGGGTATATTTTGTTCTGGGGTGAAATTCAATTGCCAAAATAGCAATACCCTGAATCTGGTGTTCCCGCAGTTGCAGGCCTAGTTTAAATCTGTCTGTAACAGAGTATATTTTGTTCTGGGGTGAAATTCAATCGCCAAAATAGCAATACCCTGAATCTGATGTCCCAGCAGTGGCTGGCAAAGTATAATAGTGTCCGCCAAAACATATATTTTGTTCTGGGGTGAAATTCACTTGCCAATATAGCAATACCCTGAATCTGGTGTTCCAGCTGTTGCAGGCCAAGTGTTAATCTGTCCGTAAAAGGGTATATTACACTCAAGGTGTATATACAAGTGCTGAGAGGGTCATCCTCAATAACTTCACACGCTACCATGCATCTCCCATTGTATTTCTGTCCGTTAAAGTGTTAAAATACAATTGCTGAAGGCATAATCCTACATATTTTTTCACACGCTACTGTGCATCTCCAAGTGTAAATCTGTCCATAAAAGGACCTCTCTCCTTGCTGTGGGACCTCTCTCCTCTGTCTGGGTGCTGGGGCCTAAATAACTGAAAGTGGCTTTCTCCAGTGGTGAGTGATATGACGCATGATTCTCTGCTATGGGACCTCTCTCCAATTGATATTGGTTAATTTTTATTTATTTTATTTTAATTCATTTCCCTATCCACATTTGTTTGCAGGGCATTTACCTATATTTTGCTGCCTTTTGCAGCCCTCTAGCCCTTTCCTGGACTATTTTACAGCCTTTTTAGTGCCTAACAGTTCGGGTTCCCATTGACTTCAATGGGGTTCGGGTTCGGGATAAATTTCGTGTCGAGTTCGGATCCCGAACATCCAGGTGTTCGCTCATCTATAATCTTGAAAATAGACTGAAATTGCGAACGCTAAAACTTAGCTATTAATAATAAACTTAAAAAGTGTCATACATGGGGAGATACACAACGAAAACAATTTGCTAAATATCTGTGGTTCGGGGGCAACCAGATACTTGGGATAAAGTCAACAATGTTGTTACTTTGCCTCACTGTGCCCTCCTATGGAAATCACAGATGGGTTGCAAAATAACCACACTCAACAACTGCTCACACTGACCAGGTACAGTAATGCCAGTAAAGTGAGCACTGCTAGAGTGGGTTAAATAAAGTGAGTCACTCAACGCTGCGTATAATGGCCTCAGTAATACTGCCAGTGAATACAGCGCTGCAAGAGTGGATTCACTATACTAAAAACAATGGGTGCACAAAACAGGGTACTAGGGGTATAAGGAGACCAGCGCCATCCTGTAAATCCCTAAAGGACTAAGTATAGTCTACATTCCCTGTGGCCCTAATCCTGTAGGCTGACTGTCCCCTAACCTATCCTCCTAAGGCTCGACGCATTTCATCTGATTAAGAATCATCAGGAGAACTGAAGAAGTAGAGAAGATAGAAAAGCCTGTAGGTTGCTGCCACACTAGTTTGTTGTGGCGGCGTCTAACGCATAAAAGCTAAGTTTTAGCGTTCGCAATTTCAGTCTATTTTCAGTATATTAGTGAACGCATATTGTGCATATCCATTGCCATCAGTGACGATTAATTGGAATCTTGGGTTTAAATTCAACAAGGAACAACATCTGCATGGAGCTTGTACATTTGTTTTCATTTGGGTTTCCTCCCATATTCCAAAAATAAACTAATATGTTTACTGTCTTTCTATGGAATGCTGCATTTGACATTGCCAAATTAAAATGAGAGCCCCTTTGGTGATTGGTGTGCATAGTGACAATCTCTGTACCATGATGCAGAATATTTTGACAATATATTTGACAAATATTTGACAATAAGAAATAAAATAAGATCAGGGTCTCTATGGCAGTTTAAAACGGTCACTGTGGCTTCTAAGCTCCTAGACTTAATATTAAAACTCTAAGGAAAGAAGCAAGAGCAGAAAACTGTTGTCCAGGAAACTGTGCATACACTTAAGCCATTCTTACAGTGCAAAACACGCCTTTCTTGAGCTGCAAAAGCAAAGTGCTCTTCCCCAACATCGACTGATATGTGACCAAAGTGCTCGGGTGCTCGAGTAGAACACTTCGGGAGCACAATGGAAGTCAATGGGAAAACCCAAGCATTAAACCAGGCACCCCCTTATCTGAAGAGGGGAGGTTGTCTGGTTCACAGGAAAAGGTCAGAAATTGATTTAAACACCTCTGAAATGGTTCGGGAACAGCATGGGGAGGATGTCTGGATGCATCTTGGACTCCCATGTCGCTGCTGGGAACGATGTTGTCCGAGTAGTACGCCACTTTTACAGACTGACAATAATACGCACAAAACCGAAGATAAAATTGCTTTCAGAGGAAAAATTGTTAGGAAACATAAAATATAAAGTGCAAGTGCTGCAAAAAATTACAAGCCCACCTATTAGGGTGCTTCGATGCCATGTGGTGGCTCATGCTGGTGGTGGGGAGGTTGCTAGTGTGCACGCCCCTGCCTATTTTGGTACGGCACAGGTTGCAAATGACAATTCTTTTATCATCCGCACTTTCTTCACAAAAGCGCCAGACTGCTGAACACCTACCCCTTGACAAGGGAGATTTCTGCAAGGGGATGCTCCGGGGAACAGTTGCGGGCCTGTTTGCTGTGGCCTGCCTTCTCCCTTTTGCCACCCTACTGCCTCTTCCAGCCTGTTGTGGTGCTGCTGATCCCTCCCCCTCTGTACTGCTGTCCTCGTTCGGCTTGCCACATTCCCAGGTTGGGTCAGTGACTTCATCGTCCACCACCTCATCTTCCACTTCGTCACTCTGGTCATCCTCCTTACTTGTCAACAACCTCAGTTATTGACAACTGTGTCTCATCCTCATCATGAACCTCTTGAGACACTAATTGTGGTTTACTTATTGGCAACTGTGTCTCATCATCAACATCCACCTAGTGAAACACTAATTGCCGTTGCCCACCGTCATCTTCTTCGAAAGGCACAAATTAAGGAATGAGGATAAAAATAGCTCCTCAGAATATCTGAGTGTGGGATCACTTTGCCAAGACTCTCCATAGTGGGTAGAAGGAGTATCAGGGTGAGGATTCTGTTGACCAGACTCTCAGTTACTGAGACTGGACTTTGTGGAAGACAGGGTGGTGGAAGCATTATCTGCTGAAATCCAACCGACCACCTGGTCACACTGGTCTGACATCGAGAGTGGTGTCCTGCACCGTCCTGCAAACTGGGACATGAAGCTAGGTATTGTGGATTAGGATTGTTTCGGGTATCAAACTTTCGATGCCCAATCGATACTTTTATGCCAGTATTGATTCGGTATCAGGATGTTCGCTTTTTCAATACTAGACCGCGCTACTGCGCGGTCTAGTATTTCTTTTATAGGAGGACACGGCGTGTGCAGTGCTAGGCATACGTTGTGTTCTCTGTGGCCATAGACAGTGAGGAAGGAGGGAGGTAGGGAATCCCTCCCTCCTATGACGCAGCCGCCGGTGATTAGTGCGGGAGGAGAGAACTGCTGTGTTGGGCGAACAGCAGCTGCCTCCTCCTCCTCCTCCTGTGTGCTCCTCCGCTGTGAGACCCGAACACCTGCAGCTCTGTCCCCGTTCTGCCCACACAATGATAATTAGCCTTTAATACAGATACCGGAGGCGGGTGCTGGCAGTATCCGCCTCCTATATCTGCATTAAAGGCTGATTATTGTGTGGGCAGTGCGACCCCCCTACCACCACCCCGTATTAAACTCAATAAGTGGGCAGGGCGCCCTAAATCCCCCCCCCCTCCCAGTATTAAAGTTTTTAGATCATTGGTGGCAGTGGCCAGAGGGTACCCTCCATTGGTGGCAGTGGCAGTTCCCCATGACAGCCAGGGCTTCAGTAGCGTCCTGGATGCCATGGTAACCGATCAGAGCCCTACATTGCGATCTGTTACCATGGCAGCCAGGACACTACTGAAGCCCTGGCTGCCATGGGGGCTCCCTGCTGCTGTGTGCACTATGCACAGTGCAGCAGGGAGAGTGTGAGATCCTATTCACCCTAATAGAGATCTATTAGGGTGAATAGGACAAGGGATGAAAAGATCCCAGGTTCTATCCCTAAGGGGGGAAATAATTATTAAAGAAAAAGGTTAAAAAAAAACACACCAAAATATTAAGTATAAATCGCCGCCATTCACAATTTTACATATAAAATATATAAATAAACATATCGCCATATCTAAAGTCCAAACTGTTAAAAAATAAAAATAAAAAACTATGCGGTGAACGTCGTAACAGAAAAGTAAAAAGAAAAAACGCACAATTTGCAATTTTTTTTTATTTTCCTTTTCTTTGGATTTTTTTTTTCCCCGCGTGGTATCGAATGGTACCGAGTGTCGCAATACTTTTTTATGGTATCGAAACCGAATCAAAATTTTGGTATCGAAACAATTCTATCGTGGATGAGTGTGTTTCTTGTGCTCTGGCAGCAGGCACAGTTTTACCTCGCACAGGGCCACGGCCTCTGCCTGCACTGCCTGCAGCAGCACGGCCACTTCCCCGTCCCTTGCGCATATTAAATGGTCTTTATGTGCTTGCAAGTATGTCACACGTACAGTAGCGCAGGTTTTGTAAATGTATGCGCAAATAAAGTACACAGAATGTCACAAATATTTTAAGGATACGCACACGTTAAACAGGAGATGTAGCACAGATAATGTCGCTGTCACAAGCGCCTATTAAAAATTTTTACTGAATAATTGTCACTGATATTTAGGATGCACAAATGTTATACAGGAGTTAAAGCGCAAGTAATGTTCAGTCACCACCGGCTAATAAAAAATTACACTGAATTAATGTCACTAATATTTAGGATGCACAAACGTTATACAGGAGGTATAGCGCAAGTAATGTCGCTGTCACCACCGTCTAATAAAAAATTACACTAAATTAATGTAACTGATATTTAGGATGGGCAAACGTTATACAGGAGATGTAGCGTAGGTAATGTCGCTGCCACCAGCAGCAAAAAAGTTAGACTGAATGTCACTGATATTTTGGATACACAAACGTTATACAGGAGATGTAGCGCAGGTAATGTAACTGTCCGCAGCGGACACTATCTACAGAAAAAGTACACTGGATGTCACAGATATTTTTAGGCTGCGCACACGTTAAACAGGAGATGAAGCGCCGATAATGTCGCTGTCACCAGGGGCAGAAAAAATTACACTTAATGTAACTGATATTTCGAATGCGCTAACATTATACTGGAGATAAAGTGCAGATAGTTTCGCTGCCACCTGCAGAAAAAAAATTAGACTGAATGTCATTGATATTTTGGAATACGCAAACGTTATACAGGAGATGTAATTGTAAAGTAACTGTCCGCAGCGGACACCGTCTACAGAAAAAGTATGCTGGATGTTACAGATGTTTTTAGGCTGCCCACACATTAGACAGGAGATGTAGCGCAGGAAATGTCGCTGTCTTCAGCGGCCAAACAATTGCAAGCTATTTAGCGCAGGTTGCGCTAAAAATATACAGATGAAACTCGAAAAATTTGAATATTTTGCAAAAGTTAATTTATTTTAGTAATGCAAATTAAAGGGAATTGCATTATTGCAACTTAAAATTTGAATTTTGTGAAAAGGTTCAATATGCTAAGCTGAAAGTGTTACACTCTAGTCAGCTAATTAATCCATACCCCCTGAGCAAAGGGTACCTCAAAATTGTGACTTTGGGGTTTCATAAGCTATAAGCTATAATCATCAAAATTATAACAAATAAAGGCTTGAAATAGCTCACTTTGCATGTATTAAGTCTATCTCATTTATGAGTTTCACCTTTTAAGTTGCATTGCTAAAATAAATTAACTTTGCACAATATTCAAATTTTTCGAATTTCACCTGTATATTGCTGCCAGATACAACTATAGTCCTTAAAAGAACTTTTGGGTTGCTAAAAAGTTTTAGCAATTTAGCGCAGGTTGCACTAAAACTATATATTGCTGCCTCACACAATAGTCCTTAAAAGGACTTTTGGGTGTATAACAAGTATAAAAACTAAAATATTCCTATTTCACTTCCTACAGTATCTCTTATTTCTACTCTCCTGCTCTCCCTGACTAAGATTGAGCCGAACACGTGTTATCGGGTGCTAACTAGCTAATCACTGTAATGCCAGCAGCCCATATGGCTATGGCATTACAGTAAAGGGCAGCACTTACCTGAACGTTTATTGGCTGCATAGCGGCCAACAAAAGTGCGGGGAGGAGACTCGAGCATCGCACTCGAGCACACTCGGTATTTGGCCGAACATCGCGATGCACGAGCCGAACTAGTTTCCACCCATTGGAACTCCATACTACATATATTAGACCGACTGTACAAGCAGTGGAAGGTGGTCAACGATTTCTTAATGCAGCAGACAGACAAGAAAGAGGACATAAATACCCAGGAATTCTATACACAACTAAGTGATTTATCTGCTCAAATAACATAAGAGAAGTAGGAGGAGCATGAGGACGACGATGACGATTATGCAGATGACCCTGACAAACAGTGCAGTATGCAGTGGAGATGGATGCAGGGAGGCCCTCTGAGTCCCTTGCGCAAATGGCCAGATGCATGCTTTCTTGTATGCTTACTGACAGCCGCATTGTTGGGATTCGGCAGAGGGATGACTATTGCCTATCCAAATTGGTAAAGCGTCACTACCAGTCAAAATTAAGACAATTTTTAGACATTCTGAAAGGGATGCAAAAACGGACTACTACAGAGACTTGCTGTGTAGTCGGTTGGTCACTGCTTCAGGAGCACCATTGTCCATCCTCAGGAAGGTCTGAGTAGGGAGAAACTCTGCTTTCATGCTCCACTGCCATGACTTGTGAGGGGGAGCGGGGGCAGGAGCAGCACCAAGACCATATACCGCAAGTTCAGTTGGAGTTTATAATGAGCAGTTTTTAACCCCTTATGGACCGGGCACATTTTCACCTTAAGGACCAGGCCATTTTTTGCAAATCTGACCAGTGTCAATTTATGTGTGAATAAGTTTAAAATGCTTTTACTTATCCAGGCCATTCTGAGATTGCTTTTTCGACACATATTGTACTTCATGACACTGGTAAAATGGAGTATCATACGCCCCCAGGAAGAAGCTCAGGCGAAACGTACGTCGGGGTCACTGGTCATCTACCTCTCTCACGGTATGCACTGAGTTGTTTCTCTTTGTATTTACTCGATAGGCTTGTTTGGCACTTTACTCTCTTCCTCAGTTGAGGTGTTTTACTACGTAGGGAATTGTATCTTGTATGTTATACCTTAATCTAAGTGCAACTACATGGGCCCTGGAAACAGTGTGACTTTATTTTAGGATATACACTGCTATATATATTGTATGGCTCTTTTTACCGTGGGTAGATGGGGGATTCTTTGTGCTGCTGCATACAATCAACATTTTGCTGCTTTCTAAATGTGATGTATTTATATATTGTCATGTTGCTATAAATAAAAATATGTTCATTATTAAAATATGTGTGGTATTTTTGGTGTTGTGTATTGAGACTCCACACATTTTTTGTGAATTATCTCAGATTGGTGATTCTATAATACATAGTAATAGCGCCAAAAAAAAGTTATTAATTTACATTCCCCATATGTCTACGTCATGTATGGATCATTTTGGGAATGCCATTTTATTTTTTGGGGATGTTAAAAATTTTCTGCCATCCTAGAAACTACACCCCTCAAGGTATTCAAAGCTGATTTTATAAATGTGATTAACCCTTTAGGTGTTTCACAAGAGTTAATGGGAAATGGGGCTAAAATTTCAGAATTTAGATTTTTTTCAGCAAATTTTCCATTTTGATCAATTTTTTCTAGTAACTAAGCAAGGGTTAACAGCCAAACAAAACCCAATTTTTATAGCCCCGAATTTTTCGTTTGCAAAAACACCCCATATGTGGTCGCAAACTACTGTATGGCCACACGGCAGGGCGTAGAGGGAAAGGAGCGCCGTGTGGTTTTTGGAAGGCAGATTTTGCTGGACTGGTTTATCTACACCATGTCCCATTTGAAGCCCCACTGATGCCCCCCCGGAGTAAAAACTCCCTGAAAGTGACCCCATTTTGGAAACTACACCCCTCAAGGTATTCAAAACTGATTTTACAAACATTGTTAACCCTTTAGGGGTTCACAAGAGTTAATGGGAAATGGGGCTAAAATTTCAGAATTTAGATTTTTTTGCAAATTTTCCATTTTAATCCATTTTTTCCAGTAACTAAGCAAGGGTTAACATCCAAACAAAACCCAATTTTTATAGCCCCGATTCTGTAGTTTGCAGAAACACCCCATATGTGGTCGTAAACTACTGTATGAACACGCGGTATGGCGTAGGGGGAAAGGAGCGCCATGTGGTTTTTGGAAGGCAAATTTTGCTGGACTGGATTATCTACACCATGTCCCATTTGAAGCCCCCCTGATCCCCCCCCTTAAAAGTGCCCATTTTGGAAACTATGGGATAAGGAGGCTGTTTTGTTTGGACTATTTTTTACATATGATTTTTGGTTGCTCTATATTACATTCATGTGACGCGAGGTTACCAAAAATAGAATTTCTGAAATATCATCTCCATTTGCCATAAACTCTTGAGGAACACCTAAAGGGTTAACAAAGTTTGTAAAATAAGTTTTGAATACTGTGAGGGGTGTAGTTTATTAGATGGGGTCATTTTTATGGAGTTTCTATTTTAGGGGTGCATCAGGGATTCTTCAAATGGGACATGGTGTAAAAAAAAAAGGCTATCAAAATATGCATTTCCACGAACCATATGGCGTGCCTTTCCCTCTGCGCCCTGCCGTTTGGTCATACAGCAGTTTACCACCACATATGGGGTGTTTCTGTAAACTGCAGAATCAGGGCAATAAATTGTAAGTTTTATTTGGCTGTTAACCCTTGCTTTGTTACTGGAAAAAATGGATAAAAATGAAAAATTTGCCTAAAAATAGCTGTTTTGGCACCGTTTTTATTTTATTTTTTTGACCGTGTTAAACTGAGGGGTTAGGTCATGGGGTATTTTTATACAGCAGATTATTACGGACGCGGTGATACATAGTTTGTCTACTTTTTTAAAACTTATTTAGGTTTTACACTATATTATCCTATTTGAAACAAACTAATAAAATGTAACTATCTACACAGTCTAAGAGTCAGTTTTTAAAAGTTTTTACCCGATTGTCTTAGGTAGGGGCTCATTTTTTGCAGGATAAGAGGACGGTTTTATTGGCAATATTTTGGGGGGCATATGACTTTTTAATCACTTGCTATTATGCATTTTGTTATGTAAGGTGACCAAAATATTCCTTTTTTTGCACTTTTTTTTTCTTTAACCGTGTGAATCTGAGGGGTTAGGTCATGGGGTATTTATTACAGATTATTACGGATGCAGCAATACATAATTTCTCTACTTTTTAAAATTTATTTAGTTTTACACTCTATCATTTTTGATAAAAAATTTTTGGGGGTGTCTGAGAACCATAGTTTTTATACAATCGTCAGTGGCTAAATGGAAAAGGGGATAGTAAATTTAGTATTTCATGGAAGTGTGGTACTCCCTGAAGCAAGCAGTAACGCAGAGGCCCGGATGATCGAGGCATGTGTCACACTAAGTGGTGGTGTCCTTCCGTATCTCCCTCCTGTGACACACACTGCATTCTTTTGGGGTTCGTCCCTTCTTTCCAGTATGGGGACCACACCTGCAAAGTGTTGGCCAGGGACGATCCGGGCGCTTCCAGTTCCCGAGGTACTCCGGCCTGCTCTTTCCAGGTCAGAAAAGATCAGGTCCTGGAGGACTGCCTCATAGAACTGAAGAAATTTCCTTGTGTTGCCGGCGCTCCGGGACAGCACAAAAGAGTTGTACATGGCAACCTGTACCAAGTAGACTGCAACCTTTTTGTACCATGCCCGGGTTTTCCGCATGGCATTATATGGCTTGAGGACTTAATCAGAGAGATCAACTCCTCCCATATACCGATTGTAGTCGACGATACAATCGGGCCTGAGGACCATTGCCACGGTACCTCGCACAGGGACAGGGGAGATGCCTTTACCGTGAATTGTGGACAGTACAAGAACATCCCTCTTGTCCTTATATCTGACCGGCAACAGGTTTCTACTGGTAAGGGCACAGGTCTCACCCCTGGGGATAGGTACCTGGAGGGGGTAGGTAGGGAGGCCATGTTGATTTTCCCTCACGGTCCCACAAGCGGACGTGGATCTGGCAGCGAGGGACTGGAACAAGGGGTTACTAGTATAGAAGTTATCCACGTACAGGTGGTAACCCTTATCTAGCAGTGGGTGCATAAGGTCCCACACAAGTTACCCGCTAACACCTAGAGTGGGGGGACATTCTGGGGGTTGAATACGGGAATCTCGCCCCTCGTACACACAAAACGTGTAAGTGTACCCTGCTTCACGCCATACCTCCCCTGCTTTGAGGGAACATACTGGCGGAAAATGAGTCTCCCTTTGAAAGCAATCTGAGACTCATCAACCACAACCGGCCCCGAAGTGATCAATGACCGACCTGATTTTGTACAGGCAGTCATAGGCAGGATCAACTTGGGGGGGGACATGCTGCATTATCTGCATAATGCAGGCATTTCCGGATGGCCTCAAACCTGGAGCGTGTCATAGCCGTACTGTAAAGTGGGGTCTGGTAGAGGACGTCCCCACTCCAGTAATGCCTGACACTGGGTTTTTTGACTAGGCCCATGTGCAGCACGAGGCCCCAAAACGTCCTTATCTTGGCTGCACTGACCGGTGTCCAGCCACCGAACCTAGCCAAAAAAGAGCAACGAACTGTTGGGCATACAAATAAGTTTGCTCCACCATCAGATTCAGAAGGGGTCACTGAAAAAAATACTAAATAAGTCGTATTCAGTGAAGCCCACTGTGGGAATCTGGATTCCTGGTTGACCAACAAAATCAGGAATCGCGGGCTGAAAATTCTCTGGGGTACAAAATCCAAGCTCACCGGTAGGGGGCTCAGGTGAACTTATCTGGTGGGCTGGGAAACTAGTACGAGCCCCAAAGCTGCTCGTACTAGTGTGGGCCACAGGGTCCCTGACATGGCGGTCCCCTTGCTATGCCTGGCGGCGTCTACGCTGCCTTGGGGGCTCATCATCATCGCTAGGACGCGGATGACAAAAGGAACGTGGGGTCATCCTCGTCCTCACTGGGAATCTCGGATTCGGAGGCAAGCTGGGCGTATGCCATCTCAGCCGAGAATGTCCGGAGGGCCATAGAGGAGTGTGCGTGTGTATGTGCTTGTAATCCTTTATTCAGTGTGCATGTGTGTGGGGGTTCCCTAAACCGAACAGTAAAAAAAAAAAAAAGAACTAACAAAGAAAAAAGAAAGCAAAAAAAATGTGAAAAAGTAAAAAAAAAAATTCAAACTCGCTGATCAGCCCGAAGCTGATCAGCGGTGGGGTGGGCGATGCGCTAACAGTGGCCGGACGCTAAAAAGTTCCGGTCACTGTCAGTGTACACAAAAAAAAAAAGCGTGCTCTCAAAAACAGTGGAGGGGGGTGGGGGGGTCAGGGGGGCAACCTGAAGCACCCCTGGGGGGGGTCTAGGATAACACAGCTGTGCTGTGGACCCCAGACACCCTAAGAGGGTGATGCAAGAGTAAAAAAAAAAAACTTAACACTAAACTCTCTCCCTAACTCTCCCTGCCTGACCTAAAGCTTTCCCTAGCTCTCCCTAACCTACCTGATAGCGCCAGATGGCACTTTGGAGGGTGCTGGACAACGTGCAGGCTGCTCTCTCGTCGGCAAAGAATGGAGGAGAAGGAGGAGAGCAGGGGGACTCAACCCCCGCCCACCCCTGCAGCCAATAGAAATCGATCCTGTGAGGTGATGTCACAATCACCTCACAGGATCGAAGGATGGTGATTGGTGGTGTGTTATCACACCACTGATCACCATCTTATTCCGGGTTATCGGGTCACCAGAGACCCGAATAACCCGGAATCGCAGCAAACCGCAGGTCCGACTTTACCTGTGGTTTTCTGTGACCGACGATATGGGGTCACAGGACCCCCCTAGGCATTGTGACAGAGTGCCTGCCGAATGATTTCGGCAGGCACTCTGTTTCCGATCGCAGAGGTGATCGGACATACACAGGGCGTACCGGTACGTCCTATGACGTTAACAGGTTAAGCCATCTACTAAAGAAACCACCTAGCAGCGTTGGACATGCCACAGAACATCAACCAGCAGGTGGTGGCATACCTGGACTGTACCCTGTAGGGTTGTTTCAGGTATCGAACTTTCGATACCCAATCAATACTTTTATGCCAGTATCGATTCAGTATCAGGATGTTTGTTTTTTTGATACTGCGCGGTCTAGTATCTCCTGTTATGGGAGGACACGGCGTGTGCAGTGCTGGGCACACGCTGTGTTCTCTGCGGCCATAGACAGTGAGGAAGGAGGGAAGTAGGGAATCCCTCCTATGACGCGGCCGCCGGTGATTAGTGCGGGAGGAGGGACATGGGAGGAGAGAACTGCTGTGTCGGGTGAACGGCAGCAGCCTCCCCCTCCTCCTCCTGTGTGCTCCTCCTGGCTGCCATGGGGGCTCCCTTCTGCTGTTATGAGGCCACTATTGTCCCTGTTTGTCCGTGTTGACATCAGTTTATTTTTTCCATCTTCTAAACAATCAAAAAAACAGGATAAAAAAGGATCCTGTAGTTTGAGCATATGTAAGGCCTCTTTCACTTAGTCAGTATTCGGTCAGTGTTTGATCAGAATTTGAAAGCCAAAAGCAGGAATGGGTCCAAAAGACAGATGAGATGCAAATATTTATGCTACATTTTATCTGTGTTTTGGACCCACTCCTGTTTTTGTATTACAATTACTGATGCAAAACACTGACCAAAAACTGACCATCTGAAAGAGGCCATTTTTTTATTGTTAACCCATTCAGGACCTCTGCCGTACATGTAGTCTGGTCTTTAAACATGGGCTCCACTTGCATGTGCAGCGGGCACCATAGCCGCCGGGTTTCTGCTATTTTAATAAGGCTGATCGCATACATTTTCCCCTTCAGATGCCGTGGTCAAATGTGACCATGGCACCTGATCAGTTCGGAAGCAGAAGCCACGCGCTTCCGCTCCGATAACAGCGTTCCCCGACTGAGATCGGGGAACCCGATACATTGCTGAAATAGGCCGAAGAATGAAGCAGGCTTCAGAAATATACCAATACAGGCCACTAGGTGGCAGCATTGTATTGTTATATTGCAAATGAAGTGTTAAATGATGGCTTTATAGCCATCAAAGAATACAATGGGCAATCTAATGAAAATTAATTAATTATTTTAAAAAGTTACAAAAAGTTTTTACAAATATAAAAAGATATACAATTTAAAATCACCCCCATTCCTTAAAGATACAAATACTTAACAAATAAAAAAAATAAACATCTTGGGCATCACTGCATGCAATAATGTCTATACAAATAAAATATAACAATATTAACCCCTTAAGGACCGGAGGTTTTTATTTTTTGTGTTGCACTCCATGCCTTCCCAGAGACATAGCTTTTTTATTTTTCAGTTCACAAAGCCATATGAGGGCTTGTTTTTTGCGGGACAAGTTGTACTTTCCAACTAAAAAAGCAATTCCATCACAGTTTTGCGGGTCTTTAAATTTCGACGTTCGATTTGCGATAGAACTGACCAGTTACTTTTACTCTATAGGTCAGTACGAATCCGGCGATACCCTAAATGTATAGGTTTTCTTGCATTTTGATAGTGAAAAAAAATTCAAAAGTGGGAAAAAATCTGTTTTACTTTTTTGTCGCCATGTTTTGACCCCTATAACTTTTCTGTAATTATATGTACGGAGCTGTATGGGGGCTCATTTTTTGAGGCATAATCTTATATTTTTATTGATACCATTCTGGGGTGTGTATGACTTTTTGATCACCTTTCATGTAATTTTTTGTGGAAAATGGAGAGACCAAAAATGGCGAATCCGCCATTTGGACGCTTTTTTCCATTTTTCTGTTTGACAACTTTTTGGGGAATAGGGAGAATTTTTTTATATTTTTATAGTAGGGGTGTTTTCGCACATTGCAACACCCATGATGTGTAATTTTTATATTAGCAAAAGGGGGGTGATTTGAACTTTTATGGGTTTTTTTATTATTTATTTTTTTAATTTTTTTTTTTTTTGTTTACACTTTTATATAGTTCCCATAGGGAACTATAACTTACAATCATTTGATTGCGATTATCATACATTCCAATGCAATAGCATTGGAATGTATGAAAAAAATCGCATATTTCCTATGAAGCCTATTACAGGCAAGGCTCCATAGGAAATACTACAGAGCTGTCTGGGTTTCATTCATAGAAACCCAGGCTACTACAGGTGCGCTCCGGCTCCTCCGATCACCACACGGAGAGCCGGAGCGCAAACCGAAGGTAAAACTTTCGGTTTGTGCGCAATCAGATGCCGTGGTCAGGATTGACCACTGCATCTGAGGGGTTAAATGTCCGCAATTGGCATTGCTGCCGGTCGCGGACATTAGCCGCGGGTGTCTGCTACAAGAACCATGCGGACACCCGTGGCTAAGGCGCCCGCATGAAAAAGGAGCGGGCACCATCATTAGGGACAGGACACAGGACGTGCGGGTACGTCCTGTGTCCTTAAGAGGTTAATGGCATACAGCAAATGACGTAACAGGAAAAAAAATAAAAACAGTCAATTCACCATTTTTTGTCACTTCAACTCCCCAATAATTTTTTTATTAAAAGTGATCAAAAAGTCGCACACACTTCAAATTGGTATCACCGAAAAGTACAGCTCACCCTGCAAAACATCTGGAATTTTTTTTCCGCTTCCCACTACATGGTATGCAACCGTAAATGTTGCCATTAGAAAGTACAACTTGTTCCGCGAAACATAACCCCTTATAAGGCTATATGAATGGAAAAATAAAAAAGTTAGGACTATGGGAAGGCGGGGAGTGGAAAACAAAAACACAAAAATGGAAAATCTCAGGGTCCCCTATGGGTTAAAAAGAACTGATTTCAGAGGTAAAGGGCCATAACGGATGCAAATTGAGCATAACGCCTCTTTCTGACAGTCAGTGTTTTCATCATTATTTAATCAGAATTTGTAAGCCAAGAGCAGGAGTGGGTCCAAAACACAGATGAGATGCAATTCCATTACATTTTATTTCTGTTTTGGATGCACTCCTGTTTTTTGTTTACAAATACTGATCAAATACTGAAGCAAAACACTGACAAAAAACTGACCGCCTGAAAGAGGCTTTATGGATGCTTAAAATACAGGACGGATCAGAAAAGCAAAAATAAACAGTGATGTTAACACAGCCTTACTGTCACTGCTACTGATGCCACCCACTCTGGTATGGGGCCACTTTTGTCATGGTTATTTCCACTGCTGCCTCCAATGTCCCCATTGTGTCATGGGGCTACTATTGTCCTGATTACTGCCACTGCTGCTGCCACCACCATCACCACTCTGTCATGTGGCCACTACTGCTGCTGCCACCACCATCCCCACTCTGATATGGGGCCACTATTGCTACTGCTGCTGATACCATCACACTCTGTCTTGGGGCCACTACTGCAGCTGCTGCCACCATCCCCACTCCTATGGAGCCACTATTGCCACGGTTACTGCCACTGCTGCCACCATCCCCACTCTGTCATAGGACCACTGTTGTCACGGTTAATGCCACTGCTGCTGCTGCCACCATCCCCACTCTGTCATGGTGATGGTGGCACCACTGTGTCATGGGGCCACTATTGTAATGGTTACTCCCTTTGCTGCTGCTGCCGCCACCGTCCCCACTCTGTCATCGAACCACTTTTGTCATGGTTCCTGCCACTGCTGTTGCTGCCACCATCTCTACTATCATGGAGCCACTATTGTCACAGTTACTGCCACTGCTACTGCTGCCGCCACCATCACCACTCTGTCATTGTGCCACTACTTGAATCTTGGGGCACTGCACAGTTAGTTCCACTGTGATAAGTTAGACATGATGATAACATTGACCTGTAATACTGACGTACAAATCTATAGCTAACAATAGGGATTAAAAAGCATGCATTTCGACTGCCACAATATGCATTAAAAGAACATATTTTTTCACCACTACTTTATTGGCGCTGCTTCCATTTCTTTTTTTTTGTTCCACTAAGGAGACATTTGGACACAGCTCATGCAGGGGCGTGCACATTATTTTAGCTTTACTGAAGGGTGCTGTATTATTTTCTTTTTGTTTAATAGAAGGGCTTAGCTATGAATCTTGGTGCAAATTTACTGCTGACGACTTGAATCTTGGTGCACTGCACAGTTAAGTCCACGGCGATAAATTAGACCTGACTCTTTTATTGACCTGTAATACTGATGCACAGTAATTTGACAGCTAACAGAAGGGATTAGCTATGAATCTTGGAGACCTGCACAGGTATGTAGAAAGCTATAAATTACAACTGCCTGTAATACTGACGGCACAGTACCTACAGAACGGATTAACTATGAATGTGGGTGCATTAGAACTTAATGCACACGATGGTACACTCTCCCTGCATTCCCCATGCACTGTCCCTGCAGTTTAAGTTCTAAGACTTCATGCTGAGCTTGGGCCACCAAGTGGGATGTATATGATTAGGCAGAGGGGCCTGGGTAAACCAGATTTATCTCGACAAATTAATTGAGAACGAATCAGATTTCTTGACAAAGTTTGACGAATAGCCTAAATCGAATTTTTAAAACCTTCGCTCATCTCTACTGCTGATAACATTTTACTGCCAAAACAAAGGACGCAACATGCTGTTATAAAGATATTAGATATGCATCTATTACTTTGAAGACTTAAAAGGGGTTTTCCAGCTTGATAATAATTTTTTTAACTGCCCATAGTAGCCCAAATACTACATATTTTTGCCCCATATACACATTTTATATGCCAGCACTTTACTTTCCTTTTTTCTTACATAAGTTCTTCTGCATAGGATGGTTATATGCAGAACTTACTGTTTCATCAGCTTCCTGATGGGTTTTCTACCCAAACCCAGGATGCTTTCCTTGTAATGTTTCTCAGAACTTGCTATGCCACGCTGCCTGCCACGCTGTTCTCTGTTCTTTTTGCTGTAGTTACTCCTCCCTCTCTTTGTTAGCAAAGCATAATAGGTAGAAAACCCAGCAGGAAGCTGATGAAAATAGAAAGCTCTACATGTAAACATCCTGTCAGAATGCAGTGATGCTAAGTAAATGGAAAAGAAAACAGGTATATGGAGAAAAATATGCAGTGTTTGGGGTAGTATGTACAGGGAAAAATATTATTATAAAACTTCAGAACTGTAATGAGATCAGTGCACAGAAGTCAGGCAATAAAAAAAAAAAAAAAGAAAAGATTTTGCACCTTAAAGGTCTTAATTAAACTCATTTTTGCCCAGAAATCCAGATAAAACATTTTTTTCTTTATTGATGTCATATTTAAAGGTATCTGTCACCAGTTTTATGCTGCCCTAGCTTTTAAATCCTAACAGCCAGGGCAGCACTGCCAATTAAGCGAGGGGAGGCAATCTTGGGGGAGGTGGAGGCAGGGTTTGTGGGAAGCAAGCTCTTCCATTGTTGAAAGCAAACAAAATATACAACTCTATCAGTTTTATGCTGTGGCACAGCATGGCACATGAGTAATGCCTCCCTTTTCTGTTGCCTCTGATAGGCTTCAAGCTTAGTGCCTGTAGCCTATTAGAGTCTGGCGCAGGTGGCACAATGACATAATCATCATCAAGGCGCCTGAGCCAGGCAGAGTAAAGCTCAGGATACAAGCCAGAGGGGACCTGAATCATATCACTGACAGCAGCATGGAGGTAATATTTTTGTTGATTTTTTTCATTGTGCACCATGCTGTTGGGCCACTATACATAGTAATATAGTATATAAGACTGAAAAAAAAGACATTTGTCCATCCAGTTCGGCCTGTTTCCTACAAGTTGATCCAGAGGAAGGCAAAAAACCACTGTGAGGCAGAAGCTAATTTTCCCCACTTAAGGGGAAAAAAAATCCTTCCCGACTCCAATCAAGCAATTAGAATAACTCCCTGGATCAACGACCTCTCTCTAGTAGCTATAACCTGTAATATTATTACACTCCAGAAATACATCCAGGCCCCTCTTGAATTCCTTTATTGTACTCACCATCACCACCTCCTCAGGCAGAGAGTTCCATAGTTTCACCGCTCTTACAGTGAAGAATCCTCTTCTATGTTTGTGTACAAACCTTCTTTCCTCCAGACGCAGAGGATGTCTCCTCGTCACAGTCACAGTCCTGGGGATAAATACATGATGGGACAGATCTCTGTACTGACCCCTGATATATTTATACATAGTTATTAGATCTCCCCTCAGTCGTCTTTTTTGTAAAGTGAATAACCCTAATTTTGATAACCTTTCAGTGTACTGTAGATCCCTCATTCCAGTTATTACTTTAGTTGCCCTCCTCTGAACCCTCTCCAGCTCTGTTATGTCTGCCTTGTTCACAGGAGCCCAGAATCTGACTAGTGATTTATAAAGTGGTAGGACTATGTTCTCATCACGGGCATCTATGCCCCTTTTGATGCAACCCATTATCTTATTGGCCTTGCCAGTAGCTGCCTGACACTGGTTTTTGCAGCTTAATTTGCTGTTTATTAAAATTCCTAGATCCTTTTCCATGTCGGTGTTACCGAGTGTTTTACCATTTAATATGTACGGGTGACTTGCATTATTCCTTCCCATGTGCATAACTTTACATTTGTCAGTGTTAAACCTCATCTGCCATTTCTCTGCCCAAGCCTCCAATCTATCCAGATCCATCTGTAGCAGAAAACTGTCCTCTTCGGTGTTAATTACTTTACACAGTTTAGTGTCATCTGCAAAAATAGATATTTTACTGTGCAGGCCTTCTACAAGATCATTAATAAATATATTGAAAAGAATAGGGCCCAATACTGACCCCTGAGGTACCCCACTAGTGACAGTGACCCAATCTGAGTATCTACCGTTAATAACCACCCTCTTTAGGAAAGGAGGGGGAGGGTGGAGGACGGTGGAGGAGGAACACTATGGGGAAAACTACTGGGGGCACTATATAGGGGGATTTTATACTGGCAAACATTATGGGGGTGCTACGGGGACATAAGCTCAACTGGGCGCACTAAGAGGGGATATTTTTTGTACTTGCACACATAAGGGGTATTGGCACACATTATGGGGACATTGGCTTTACTGCGCACACTAACAGGATGTTGTTGTTTTTTTTACTGGCACAAAAAAAGGGCATTTTTGGTACAGGCTCACATTATAGGGACACTTTGGGGACATTGGTTCTACTGGGGCACTATTACTACAAAGTGCACTCTTGCCTAGAATTATTACTATTTGTGGGACTTTTGGGCATGGTATTTCTGTGAGAGCACCCTGGCAGCGTATCAGCTGAGCACAATTATTTTTGGGGGACATTATGTTTGCGGCACTATTAGTGTCAGGGGCACTATTTGCTTGGTGCAGTTATTTTTTAGGGCATTGTGTGCCAATAATTAGTAAGGGGGCACTATCTGTGTGGTACTAGTATTTTCAGGTGTACTGTATCTGCAGTATAGTATTGGGGAGCTCAGTGGGCACAGTATTGAGGGTGGCAGGATGGGGTGTTCAGAAGGTGGGAGGATGATGGGAAAGTAGTAAATTAAAATGTCGGTCAAACTCTGCAAGCACAAGAGATGGCTGAAAGAAATCATCATGATGGTTTGGTTTGAAAGAAGAAGATGAGGAAAGAGAACATCTACATCAGAGGAGACATTATTGGAGGTAAGAGGTATATGACACTGTATTACCCTGTGTGTTTTGTAGTGTTGTATGCAATATGTAATAGAAGAGTGCGCCGTTTCAATTTTTGCCTCATGCTAGGTACAAGCCTGCTTACAGCTCCAGCACATGCTGATGAATCCCAGTATTCATGAGCTCATGGCTCACCCCACCCACCTGCCTCTGATTGACATATTTTTTCTAACTGAATCAGCAGCAGGCGGGTAGGGTAAGCCAGGAGCTCCTGAATATTTGGGACTCATCATTATGCACTAGAGCTGTTCTATGGTAATTAAAGAAAGTGACCCAGCATTTTGCTAAGAGAACCCGTCGCTAGATTATCCTGCCCTTAGTTAGGACACCATAAAACTGGTGACAGATTCCCTTTAAAAATTATCTAGACAGTAAGCCAATGTACAGGAAAATGGAATACTCTGGAAAAGGCTCTTTATCATAGCTATGATGTCCCTTGAATGGCTTTTAACTTGATCTATCCATAAAGAAGTTATAGATATATGAATGGTTATATGGCTGGTTATATCTGAAGGGCTCCCATCAGGGGAGCTGCCAAGGACACATGCACCAGAATAAAGGGTCTTTTTCCTACATTTCTCATAAAGAGCCTGTGTCATCATGATCAACCCTATTATTCAAAGGTTCAAAGGCACAATATATGATTAAGACACTAGTAATATGTACTGTAATAGCTTGTGTAGATAACCTCTATTCTCAATATAGCAAGGCTATAGCCTTTTATTATGGGTTAAATGAGGAAGAAAAAAAATAATTGAAGTAAAAAAAATCTAGAATTATTGCCTGGATTTTAATCTATGACATCTACATGCTAGGCTGACCACTTACCTCCAGGCTACAGACTTATCACGTTAGGGAGTGTGGTTTTCTAAACTCAGAAAGCTAATACACAGCACCATTGTCTTTATAATCATATATTGTGTCTGTAAATAGACCAATGATATGCATTAGCTTTCTAAGCATAGAATTCAACCCTGCTCCCTGATGCTCCAACGTGCTCATTTGCGTATGGCTAAAAATGCAAATATCTCTGCAGATGTTTAATATACAGACAAAAGAAAGGTATTTTTATCGGCATTAGAGATGAGAGAATTTCTAAACAATTAGATTCGGTCAGTTCGCCAATTTTTTTAAAAAATGTGGCTCGATATGAATTTATTCGTTGCAAATCACGTTAAAAAATTGCTATTTCCTGGCTGCAGAGAGCCTTTATAGTTGTGCAGAATACTGTGCCTTGCAGTAACATGCATAGGGAGTCTGCTATGGTAGTAAAACAATACTGTGAGTCAGTATGACATGCAGATGACAGACATTGCTCTGAGAATCACTGCACACTTCACTTCTTTGGGCAGTTACGGGGCCAAGACTGACCAAATAACTCGTGTGAACTCAGCCTTAGAGGTCAATGTTAGCATCAAGAGGAAGCACACTCCTTCTACACCATCAGCAGCTGATTTCACATAGATGTCTACAGAACCTGTTCTATTAAACACTTATACAAGTAAACCCCGACACCGACAGAGTAGAGAGGGTGTCAGCAGCAAGTTTGTGTTGACGTCACTGATTATATTGCCCTTCTTCTAATCCGTCAGAACAAAAACCACCAAAAAACGGATCCTGTTTGTGGAGCATCCGCTTTACTCGGTCAGCATTTAGTCAGAAATCTATCAGTATTGCTAAAGCAAAAAAAAAACAGAAGTGGATCCAAAACAGAGACGACAAGTGAATGGAATATTTACATGTCTTCTGTGTTTTGTACCCGCTTCAGCTTTTGGCTACCAAATCATAAGCAACTTCTGATGCAAAATAGGGACCATGTCTAAGTAACATAGTACATAAGGCCTAACAAAAAGACATCTGTCCATCCAGTTCGGCCTGTCATCCTGCTAGTTGATCCAGAGGAAGGCAAAAAAAAAAATGTGAGGCAGAAGCCAATTTTCCCCACTTAAGGGGAAAAAAAATTCCTTCCCGACTCCAATCAGGCAATCAGAATAACTCCCTGGATCAATGATCCCTCTCTAGTAGCTATAGCCTGTAATATTATTACACTCCAGAAATACATCCAGGCCCCTCTTGAATTCCTTTATTGTACTCACCATCACTACCTCCTCAGGCAGAGAGTTCCACTGCTCTTACCGTTAAGAATTATCTTCTATGTTTGAGTGCAAACTTTCTTTCCTCCAGATGCAGAGGATATCCTCTCGTCACAGTCACAGTCCTGGGTATTAATAGATGATGGGAGAGATCTCTGTACTGACCCCTGATATATTTATATATAGTAATTAGATCTCCCCTAAGTCGTCTTTTTTCTAAAAAAAATAAAAAAAATAACCCTAATTTTGATAATCTTTCAGGGTACTATAGTTGCCCCATTCCAGATATTACTTTTGTTGCCCTCCTCTGAACCCTCTCCAGCACTGCTATGTCTGCCTTGTTCACAGGAGCCCAGAACTGTACACGGTACTCTATGTGTGGTCTGACTAGCGATTTGTAAAGTGGTAGGACTATGTTCTCATCAAGGGGGGTCTATGCCCCTTTTGATGCAACCCATTATCTTATTGGCCTTGGCGGCAGCTGATTGACACTGGTTTTTGCAGCTTAGTTTGCTGCTTCTTAAAATTCCTAGATGCTTTTAGTATATACCGGTGACTTGCATTATTCCTTCCCCTGTGCATAACTTTACATTTGTTAGTGTTAAACCTCATCTGCCACTTGTCATCTGCCAAGCCTCCAATCTATCCAGATCCCTCTGTAGCAGTATATTGTCCTCTTCAGTGTTAATTACTTTACACAGTTTAGTGTCATCTGCAAAAATTTATATTTTACTATGCAAGCCTTTTGCAAGATCATTAATAAATTTATTGAAAAGAATAGGGCCCAATACTGACCCCTGAGGTACCCCACTAGTGACAGTGACCCAATCTGAGTGTGTACCGTTAATAACCACCCTCTGTTTTCTATCTCTTAGCAGTTACTTACACACTTACAGACATTTTCTCCCAGTCCGAGCATCCTCATTTTATATACTAACCTTTTATGTGGTACAGTGTCAAATGCTTTGGAGAAATCCAGATATACGACATCCATTGATTCGCTGCTGTCAAGTCTAGAACTTACCTCCTCATAGAAACTGATTAGATTCGTTTGGCATGACCGATCCCCCATGAAGCCATGCTGATATGGCGTTATTTGCTTATTTCCATTGAGATCCTCTAAGATAGCATCTCTCAGAAAACCTTCTAACAGTTTACCCACAACAGATGTTAAACTTACCGTTCTATAGTTTCCGGGCTCTGTTTTTGGACCCTTTTTGAATATTTGCATATTTGCACCACATTTGCTATGCGCAAATCCTGTGGAAAACCTTCTAACAGTTTACCCACAACAGATGTTAAACTTACCGTTCTATAGTTTCCGGGCTCTGTTTTTGGACCCTTTTTGAATATTCGCACCACATTTGTTATGCGCCAATCCTGTGGAACATTCCCTGTCAGTATAGAGTCCGCAAATATCAGAAATAAGGGTCTGCCTATGACATTACTTAATTCCCTTAGGATATGGGGGTGCACGCCATCCGGTCCTGGCGATTTATCTATTTTAATCTTTTTAAGTAACTTCTTCTTTGGTCAGAGAGGACACTTGTAGTGGGGGGATTTTTTTTTTTACATTCAGCATTTAATCTTATTTTCCTCTGTGAATACATCAGAGAAAAAAATATTTAACAGCTTTGCTTTCTCCTCGTCGCTCTTCAACTCCCCCCTCATTAATCTTTAAAGGGCCGACACCTTCAGATTTATACTTTTTAACATTTATATAATTGAAGAACATTTTAGGGTTAGTTTTACTCTCTTTGGCAACTAATCTCTCAGTCTCTAGTTTGGCCACTTTTATTTGTTTTTTACATGTTCTATTTTTTTCCTTATAGTTTTTCAGTGCTTCCACGCTACCCTTACAGCTGTTACATAGACAGGATCTGTTGTGCGTCTCATTTTTCCTTCCTTCTGACAGATCAGAAGAAAGGTAAAAAAAGGATGATGTCAGCCAGGCCGAAAGGCAAAAAAGTGGCCCAGTCATAAAGTGGGGAGGGTGGAAGCAGCATGAGGAGACCACAGAGTGGCACAATGACAGAGTATGGAGTTGGCGGCAGCATCATCAGGAGCAGGCCTCAGGGTGGCAAAATGGTCTTGTGGAGTTGGCAGCAGCAGGATCAGGAGGCCACACAGTGGCAAGGTGACATAGTGTTGAGGTAGCAGAAGCATCAAGGGACCACAGAGTGGCAAGGTGACAGAGTGGAGAGGTTGCAGCAGCATCAGGAGACCACAGAGTGACCCAGTGACAGAGTGGGGAGGTGGGTGGCAATACCAGTACCAGCTGAAGATGGTGGGTGAAAGCATCAGGCAGGTGGCAGCATCATAAAGCAGCTGAAGCAGGTACTGTAGCTAGAATAAATCAGTCTATTTTGTCAAAGTGTTGGTGTGGCACCATTGATGATCTAGTCTGATGCATCAGGCATTGGTGGGTGGAAATCCTGGTTGATCCACGCCTGATTCATCTTGACATAGGTCAGTCTCTCCATATTTTGGACAGGCGAGTTCTTCTTGGGGTAACTATGGCTCCCGTCGCACTTAAAACCTGCTCTGATGCCACACTACTGGACGGGCAGGACAGCTTTTCCATGGCAAACTTCAATGTGGGGTGGCAAGGTGCTGTCCAAGTATGCCACCACCTGCTGGTTCAGGTCCTGCTCCAGGTCTAGCTGCTGCTGCTGGTGAGTAGTTTCTTCACTAGGCACGTGAAGAAAGCTGCCCATCAGCGACTCTAGACTCAAGTTGCTGCCGATGGAGCTGGTACTGATCCTACCCACCCACCCTGCCACAGCAGCCATGGCACATGAGTGCAGAGGGTCCCCCGGTAAGACCTGCGAGAGGATGGATGATGGCGCAGATAGGCAGCAGACAACTGACTACATAGGATGTCTCTACAGTAGTTCAGTTTGTCCTCCCTCTCAGTGGGTGAAAAAAGGCCCCCGTTTTGGACCGTTAGCGAGGGTCCAACAAGATGGAGAGCCAGAAGTCATCCCTTAGCCGAATGGTGACAATTCGACAATCACTACACAAGCAAGTGAGCGTGCATCGGGCCATTTGTGCAAGTGACTCGGAGGGACTCCCTGCTTCCATCTCCACTGCATACTGCCATGGTGTGTCTGGGTCCTCTGCCTCGTCTCCCTCATCGCCCTGTAGCTCCTCTGGCTGATCCTGCTCTCCTGTCACTTGTGTAGAAAAACAACCCATTTCACTACACATTGCTTGTGCTCCAATGTCCTCCTCCTCCTCCTGTTCAGCCCCCACAGGGCTCATGTGGCCGTGAGATCTAAGCGCCACGTCTCCAGTCCCCTGACCAGCTAGATTTACCAGCATCTGTTCCAGGACATGAAGTAGTGGAATGACGTTGTTCATCCCATAGTCCTGGGAACTGACAAATAACATGGCCTCCTTGGATCATTAAGAAATAGTTTATGGCCTTTCTCTGTATAGTCGGTCCAACATATGGAGGGTGGAATTCAAACAGGTGGAAACATTGCATATCAGCCTATGTTGGGTGATGCCCTTCTGCCACTGCAGCTCTGGGAGGGTGTGCTTTGAGGTGTAGGAGTGGCTGAAGTGCATGCAAAGTTTCCTGGGCATTCTAAGGATGTCTTGCAGATTGGTGGAAGACTTCAGGAACTGCTTGACGGCTTGATGAAGGACACGGAGCAGTTCCTCCCCTGTGTGACTCCGTTCTCCCAGGCAAACGAGGTGCAGAACAGCGTGACACCGCTGTGCCATGAACATGTGGTATGTTGGAGGGGCACTGTGACTTGTCCCTGCAGTGGAGGCTGAAGACAAGGTGGAGGATCAGTCGGACATTGTCGCAGGATCAACGACATGAGAACATGGGAAGCGGAAGCGGCGTCACCTTGCCAAGTTGCTGGTGTGGCTGTGCAGGAATCACATTCACCCAGTGGGCCGTACAGGACATGTATTGTACCTAACCGTAGTTAAATCTCCACACATCAGCACTCTCTATCTCTATCTCTATCTCTATCTATCTCTCTCTCTCTCTCTCTATCTCTCTCTCTATCTCTCCGCAAGTCCATGAAAGACTACATCCAGGAGAGTCTCAAGAAGGGACATATCAGGCCCTCCACCTCTCCTCTGGGAGCAGGATTCTTTTTTGTTAAAAAGAAAGACGGTGGTCTCAGGCCATGCATTGACTATAGAAAATTGAATAAAATTACTATTAGGAATCAGTATTCCATCCCGTTGATTCCTGATTTGTTTAACCAAGTTTTGGGTGCTTCTTGGTTTTCTAAATTTGATTTGAGAGGAGCTTATAACCTGGTTCGTATTAAGGAGGGAGATGAGTGGAAGACTGCCTTTAATACCCCAGAGGGACTCTTTGAGTATCTGGTTATGCCATTCGGTCTTTGCAATGCTCCAGCTGTGTTTCAGAATTTCATGAATGATATTTTTAGAGAACTTATTGGCAAGGGTATGATTGTTTATCTTGATGATATTCTTGTCTTTTCACTTGACTGGGATTCTCATGTGTCTCACATCAGACTGGTTCTAAAAATCCTCAGAGAGAACCATTTGTCTGTTAAATTAGAGAAGTGTGTATTTGGAGTTCAAGAAATCCCCTATCTGGGCTATATTCTTACTCCTCATTCAAATGAGGATCCCAGTAAGGTTCAAGCTATCCAAGACTGGGTAAGACCATCCTCCTTAAAGGCTCTCCAATGTTTTTAGGGATTCGCCAATTTTTTCCGTAAATTCATAAAGAATTTTTCTGTTATTGCCAAACCACTCACGGACCTGACTAAAAAAGGTTCAGATCTGGTTAACTGGTCGTCGTAGGCCTGTCGAGCCTTTGATACCCTAAAAAATTGTTTCCAAACGGCTCCAGTCTTGGTTCAGCCTGATACCGAGGAACCTTTTGTGGTGGAGGTTGATGCCTCAGAGGATGGTGTGGGGGCCGTCCTTTCACAGGGGTCCTCTAACCTCACTAATTTAAGGCCATGCGCCTTCTTCTCTGGCAAGTTCTCTCCTTCGGAGAGAAATTACGATATTGGAAACCGCGAGTTACTGGCCATTAAATGGGCATTTGAGGAGTGGAGGCATTTTTTAGAAGAGGCTAGACATCGTATTACTGTTCTCACTGATCATAAGAACTTAGTGTTTCTTGAGGCGGCCAAACGTCTCAATCCTAGACAAGCCAGATGGGCCTTGTTTTTCACTCCTTTTAACTTTTCTGTTACTTTCAGACCAGGAAGTAAAAATGTCAAGGCAGATGCCTTATCCCGGAGTTTTAATGCCGTCCAACCTCCTGATACCCCTCCAGAACCCATCTTGCCGGCTAACATCTTTGTGGCAGCAGTTTCTGCAGATCTTTCCTCTGAGATTCAACAGGCCCAGCAACTTGCTCCTCCACAAACACCGGCAGATAAGTTATTTGTTCATGAATGCTTTCGTGTTCAATTATTGGGTGAATGTCATGACTCTGTGCTCTGTGGTCATCCAGGTATTGCTGCCACTAAGGAATTGCTGCTGAGGTCTTTTTGGTGGCCCACTTTGTCTAAAGATGTACGGTCTTATGTTTTAGCTTGCGATGTTTGTTCCCGGTCTAAGACTCCAAGAACACATCCCGCGGGTGAATTACAACCACTACCCATTCCCTGTAAGCCTTGGTCTCACATCTCCATGGATTTTATTTCTAATCTGCCCCTCTCTGAAGGGAAGTCAGTAGTGTGGGTAGTGGTTGACCGTTTTAGCAAAATGGTGCACTTTGTTCCTTTAAGTAAGTTCCCTAATGCAAAGACCTTAGCATCCTTGTTCATTGAACATGTGGTACGTCTGCATGGTGTCCCTGAGAATATAGTCTCTGATAGAGGCGTTCAGTTTGTTTCTAGCTTTTGGAGGGCCTTTTGTAGAAGATGTGACATCTCTTTGTCTTTTTCGTCTGCTTTCCATCCACAGACCGACGGACAGACGGAACGGTTAAATCAGGCAGTGGAGCTTTTTCTGAGGTGCTATGTATCGCATAATCAACTCCTATGGGTGAGATACCTCCCGTTGGCAGAATTCGCCATCAACAATCGGGTTAATTCTTCCACGGGGGTGTCTCCTTTTTTTTGTAACAATGGTTTGCTTCCTCGCTTTAGTTCTAATCCTTCTGTATCCTCCCTCAACCCGCAGGCAGATTCTTTTACCTCTAGACTGTGCACAGTCTGGGCACAGGTTCAATCGAACCTGGAAAAGGCCCAGGAGACCCAGTGTATACATGCCAATAAGAGACGTTCTAAGGGGATACATTTTGTACTCGGCGATAAAGTGTGGTTGTTGACTAAAAATCTTGCTTTGAAACAATGTTTCAAATTTTCGCCGCGTTTCATTCGGCCATACAATATTATTGATATTATCAACCCAGTATCTTTTAGACTTAAGCTACCCGACTCCCTTCGCATACATGATGTGTCCCAAGTCATTACTTAAGAAGTATGTGTCACCAGTGGTTCCGGTTAAAGGACCGCCTCCACCTGTGGAGGTTGAGGGTCAGGAGGAATTCATTATTTCTAAAATAATTGATGTTAGAAAGATTAGAAATTCCTTTCAGTACCTGGTCCACTGGAAAGGTTTTGGACCTGAGGAGAGGTCCTGGATACCTATGTCTAGGATGCATGCTTCCAGGTTAATAACTAAATTCCACCAAGAAAACCCTGAGAAACCTTGTCCTTAAGGCTTGGGTCCGGTGGCCCCTTGTAAAAGGGGGGGTACTGTAACGGGGTCCCGAGGGCACCAAGGGCAGACTCGGTCTCCCATCGGCCACAGACCTGCTGCTTACAGCCACAAAACACAGGCCACAAAAGGCTTTAGAACATATAACTGCACTGCTCTTCGGCAAATAATATATATTTTTTTGCCACTAATACACGCCAAAAGGGCTTTAGAACATATAACTGCACTGCTGAATGGCAAATAATATATATTTTTTTGCCACTAATACACGTCAAAAAGTGCTTTAGAACATATAACTGCATTGCTGAATGGCAAATAATATATATTTTTTTGCCACTAATACACACAAAAAGGGCTGTAATTTTCTCACTTCACCACATGCCAGCAAATACTTTTTTTTTGTGCCACTATTACACGCCAAAAGATGCTTTAGAACATATAACTGCACCGCTGAACGACAAATAATATATATTTTTGTGCCACTAATACACGCCAAAAAGGGCTGCAATTTTCTTACTTCACCACACAACGGCTAATAAGCCTTTTTTGTTCCCACTAATACAAGCCAAAAAAAGACATATAAATATTTCCTTGTTATAAACCCTGTTAATGGCTGTATCAAACAACACTTGCACCCCAATAGCAAGAACGGTTTGCTGGAATTACACAGCTGTATAATGGCAATTTGGATCCACAGTCAGTGCAGCAAGGTGTAATAGGATTGTTCCTATTACCCAGGCTGTAAACTCCCCTACTGAACCCTGTTCTGCTTGAATACTGTGGAATGATATCTCCCTATCCTTTCTCTGAACTTCTATACAGCAAAATAAAAGTTTTAAAGTCTTTTCTACCACTGTCCCTAGCGCCTGCTGATGTCTCTCCCTGTACTAAGTACACTGGAAAATGGCTGAATACAAGATGGCTGAGGCTATTTATAGTGTTGTGACATCACAGGGCTGGCTGCTGATTGGCTGCATGCATGGCATTGTGGGTGATCCCTCGTTCCCAGAGTTCCTTGCTCCATGTCCTATCATGTACAGCAGCCATTTTAGGAAAAAATGCGATTCGTTACCCCAAAACGTGAGAATTCGGATTCGGTGCAAATCAACTTTTTCCTGAAATTCAGATCGAATTCCATTTCGTCAACTTTGATTTGCTTATCTCTAATCAGCATAATCAAAGCTACCAGGCAGTATGTCTGGTTTAATATGGTTGACCATACTAACAGAGGCTCTTTATGTATTTTTTTCTTAGTTATACTTTATGTGCTTACCTGTACTTATCGTAAACACGTCCTAGAGGGTGAATGAAAAAAGAATAATATAAACGAGCTATTAGTTGCTAAAGCTACATAAAATGACACATGGGCATTGTAAATCAATATGCATGGGTGTATTGTACAATATTATCAAATAATTTCTGTGCGGCAACAGAAATGAGAGGATTGTCCAGGGGACAAGAGATGCCTGGAGGTTTTTTAAAGGTTAGAGGGATACAGACTACTTCTCCTACATCTGAACCAACTAAAGCCTAAAACATCAGTCAGGGAGATTTTAGAGAATTTTGCCTTCATGACATTCAAACTGTGGTAAATGCTATTTAAATTTCAGACATGCAGTTTATTTAGCTTGATGAGGGCATCCCAGAAGCTTGACAATCTGAAATGTCAGTTTTTCCATTATCGGAATACTGCTGAACGCTGTAAATGCCTTTTATTATTGCTTATTTATGGAGAACACCAGTAACAAATAATACTGCTGGAACTAATGAACACCAACTCCAAAATTAATGGTTTAACAAAATATATTAAAATACATTTTGTAAAAAACTATATAAATTTAAAGCGTTTTTGCTGGTACGGTGTCTTACAACTATATGTGAGCTACCCCACTTCAACATCCATTTTCTATGCAGTATTCTCTGGTATAATAAGGATTACAGTATTTAATGCAATGTTTTGCTAGTAGACGCAGGGACACTAGTTTACTTAATTTATTTATATATTACTAACATATTACATGACAATGTGCAGAGTACATACTTTTTCTTCAACCCAGTCCCTTTTGGGCTTTGCATTCTAATGACCATCTATCATATGACCACAGTCGAAGGACACATTGATGTTACCCTTGACAAATTACTGCAGTAAAACATAAATAGAAGTGCAATGTCACTCTATTAATACTACTGTACATTTCTCAAACAAAACATTAAAGGACCCAAATATTTAGTACCACACAGTTCCCACATAATATTCCTATAGATATTGTAAGAGGGTGCAAGGTACCGTGGTCGACGGGAGGTACGTGTCAACGAGGTTCCTGGCCTCGGTGAGGTAAGAGCCGGGTTTTCTTGGGTGTCAGCAGCAGCTAGTGCTGCTTGACACATTTGTATTTAGTTTGGCTGCAAAGCCAATCCGGGCCGGCTCTTACTGGGAGTAGGCAAAGAGTTGGGTGGGTGCCTATTCCCCACGGTCCAGGCCGGTTTTTCCCTGGCCTTTAAAACACAGCCAGCACCAGCAGGTGTGGCTGTGATTGTCCTAGAGCTGCTAACAGTGCTGTGGAGCTCTCTGACCTGGCGGAAGGAGCTCAGCAAAGTGGGGTTTTTCCTGGAAGCCTGAAGGTGGATTGTCCTGCGGCTCGGCTGACAGCCAGGTGCGAACCCGCACCTTAAACCTCACAGGTGATTGGATCCTGCTTTGGACTCTTTTTGTTTTGCCTCATGACTTCTGATGTGTGTGTGAATTAACACCAAGAGACTGTTTATCATTTGTTTTGTGTCAGTGTGAATAAAACACTGTTTATTGCACGTTCTGGACTCCTTGTTTTGCCTCTGTACTGCACCCGCACCGCTATCTACCAGAGCGACTCCCCACATTTGGTGGAGGATGCGGGCATGCGCAGTGAGGCTGGAGTGAACGCCGAACTTTTTTTTTGTTTTTGCTGGGCACGACTGGATGTCCTATATTAGGCTGGCAAAGTTGCAGCCTGTGTTCCCTGATAAAATGGAGGCGGTTGTAAAAGCCCTTGTGGAGGCTAACTTGCAGCAGCGGGAGGCCAACAAGCAGCAGCAGGAGACCAACCAGCTACTACTACAGCAGGTGATGGCCTTACAAGCGACAGGAGCGTCCCAGTACGTCCACGATGCCCGGAAAGCTGTCCGTGCAGCGATCCCTAAGATGACCCCCTCGGATGATGTTGAGACCTATCTGGCGGTGTTCGAGAAGGTGGCCGTGAGGGAGAAATTACCCCGAGAACAGTGGGCGGAGGTCGTCGCTCCGTTCCTGGCGTCTGGACCCCAGCAAGTATTTTTTGACCTCCCAGATGATCAAGCAGCTGACTACCCGACCGTGAAAAGTGAGATCCTGGCAAGACTGGGGGTGAATGTTTTGGTCCGGGCCCAGCGGGTGCATCAGTGGGAGTTTAACCCGGCTGAACCCGCCAGACCACAATACTATGACTTGCTACATCGGTTGCAAAAATGGCTGCAGCCAGACATACTGACTCCTACTGCTATGCTAGACCGTTTGTTAGCAGATGTATTCTGGAGGGCTTTGCCATACCCTCTCCAGCACTGGATCGGCCAGGTGTCACCTGGGAATGCCTTATAGATGGTCGACCTGGTGGAGCGATATGAGGCCACCAGAAACCTGCAGGGGGGTTCTTTTGGGAGGGGGCCAGTCAAACCCCGGAAATCTCCACCCCAGACCCGGCGGCCGGCCAAACCCGCCTGGGATGTACCCCTTGCAGACCCATCCCCAGTGGTCTGCTGGCAGTGTCGGGAGCCTGGGCACATAAGGGCCAACTGTCCCCATCGGGGTGAACCCATGGACACGAACTATGGTTACCGCCATTCGTTGTATGCCCGGAAGCTGTGTGCCACGGGTATCTCTGAGACTATAGACAATAGCCACCTGTGTCAGGTGGAAGTGGGGGACACTCTGGCGGTGGCTCTGCTAGATTCAGGGAGTCTGGTGTCTCTGGTAAGAGCTGCCCTCGTGCGACCCACGGAGTATACTGGCCGAAAGGTCGGGGTGGTGTGTATTCATGGAGGACTATCCCACCGCCCTGGTCTCTCTATCAACTGTGGCTGGCAGGTGGGTTCATGAGGTGGCCGTCGCTACAAAGTTAGAGTATGAACTTATAATTGGGAGAGACTTCCCCGGTTTCGCAGCACTCTGGCCGGATAGGAAAGTCACCACTGCCCGGGAGGCAGATGGAACCCTAGCAGAGTGGCCTGGTTCCAGTGGGGGGCCAGAGCCCTGGGAGCCCGAGTCCGAAGGGCCTGCGGTAGGGGTGACCACCACTTCTGTGATAGAGGGGGAGACACCCCCACTGAGTGTAATGGTGGGAGACATGGAGGACTTGCCACCAGGTCCTGAGTTGGCAGACCTCCACGTCCCCGGAGACAATTTTGGAACCGCCAAACACCGGGACCAAACCCTGTCCAGGGCCTGGGAGAATGTCCTGGAAATTGATGGTAAACCCCAGAAACCAGGGGCTGAGTTAATATTTCCCCGCTTTGTTGTTCACCAAGAAATGTTATATCGGGTGAACCAAATCCGGGGTGAACCTGTTGAACAGTTGGTGGTGCCCACTGCATATCGCAAGCTTGTCATGGAGCTTGCCCACCAACATGTTCTTGGGGGACACTTGGGGTGGCAGAAAACCCAGGACCGCATACTGCAGCGGTTTTATTGGCCCAGTGTGTTCAAGGAGGTAGAAAATTATTGTAAGTCCTGTCCAACCTGTCAGTTAAATAGCCCCCAGCCACATTTCCGTAGTCCTCTGGTACCTCTTCCAATTATTGAGGTACCGTTTGAGCGAATCGCTATGGATCTAATCGGGCCTGTACCAAAGTCTGCCAGGGGCCACCAACGCATTCTGGTAGTTCTCGACTATGCCACTTGGTATCCGGAGGCGGTGCCTCTGCGACATACCTCAGCTAAGCTCATTGCCAAAGAGTTAATGGAAATGTTTTCCCGTGTGGGCCTGCCAAAAGAGGTTCTGACAGACCAAGGGACCCCTTTTATGTCCAAAGTTATGAGGGAACTGTGTAAATTATTGCGTATAAAGCAATTGCGGATGTCCGTTTACCATCCGCAAATGGACGGTCTTGTCGAAAGGTTTAATCAAACTCTAAAAAATATGTTAAAAAGGGTGGTGTCTAGAGATGGGAAGGACTGGGACCTGCTTCTGCCCTATCTCATGTTCGCAGTGCGAGAGGTGCCCCAGGCCTCTACTGGGTTCTCGCCCTTCGAGCTGCTTTACGGCAGACACCCTCGAGGCCTGTTGGATATTGCCAAGGAAGCGTGGGAACAACAGCCTGTCCCCCACAAAAGTGTCATTGAATATGTCACCCAGATGCAGGAACGGATGGAAAGGGTGTTGCCGCTGGTCCGGGAGCATATGGAGGCAGCGCAACAGGCCCAGAGTAGGGTGTACAATCGTCAGGCTCGGGTACGGGACTTCAATCCGGGAGATCGGGTTTTGGTCCTGGTACCCACCCTTGACAGCAAGTTCCTAGCTAGGTGGCAGGGCCCCTATGAGGTAATCGAGAAGGTAGGGGAAGTAAATTACAAAGTACACCAGCCAGGGTGGCGCAAGCCGGAGCAGGTGTACCACGTGAATTTACTAAAGCCGTGGAAAGATAGGGACACAGCCGACGACAGCAGCCCCCGGCCAGGGCTTCTAGGTGAAAAGGGGCCAGCCCCACAGTTCGAGGCCTGTGAAGCAGTAACCACGGTAAAAATGGCAGACAGCCTGTCTTCCAAACAAGTTCAGGAAGTCAGGGAGTTCATCAGTCAAAACACGGATGTGTTCTCGGACCTCCCTGGCCGCACGTCTCTCATCCAACATGACATCGTCACTGAGCCTCAGGTCAAGATCCGGTTAAAACCATACCGGGTACACGAGGCTCGTTGACGGGCCATCGCGGAGGAAGTACAATTAATGTTGAAGCTTGATGTCATTGAGGAGTCGAAAAGTGAGTGGGCCAGTCCCATAGTTCTAATACCCAAGCCGGATGGGACGTTGCGGTTCTGCAACGATTTTCGCAAATTAAATGAAGTGTCCAAGTTCGATGCATATCCCATGCCCCGGGTAGACAAGCTTGTTGAGAATTTAGGGCAAGCCCGTTATTTTTCTGTGCTAGACCTCACTAAAGGATACTGGCAAGTACCCTTAACGGAGGCGGCCAAGGAAAAAAACGCTTTTGTTACCCCGCAGGGCCTGTATCATTACAAGGTGTTACCCTTTGGCCTGCATGGCGCCCCGCCACCTTCCAAAGGTTAATGGATATTGTACTGCGACCTCATCGTCGGTACGCTCGGCCTACTTAGATGATGTAATCATCCACAGCACCGACTGGGAAAGCCATTTGCCCAAAGTGCAGGCGGTAGTGGATGCCCTGAGGAAAGCTGGACTAACCGCCAATCCAAAGAAGTGTGCGATTGGGTTGGAAGAGACCAAATATCTGGGATATGTTATTGGGCGGGGAGTCATCAAGCCGCAGGTAACTAAGGTAGAAGCCATACGTAACTGGCTCCGACCGGTCACCACCAGGCAGGTAAAGTCCTTCCTGGGAATGGTAGGGTACTACATGCGGTTTGTGCCCCACTTTGCCACAATAGCAGCGCCGTTGACAGACCTGTTGAAGGGGCGAAAGTCTGGGAAGGTTAGCTGGAGTGAGAAGGCGGAGGAGGCTTTCTCCGCGTTGAAGTCGGCCCTGTGTGGGTCCCCGGTTTTGGTGATACCCGACTTCAACAGGGAGTTCGTCGTACAGACCGACGCCTCAGAGGTAGGCCTCGGTGCTGTACTGTCTCAGGAGGTCAACGGGGAAGAACATCCCGTTGTCTTCCTGAGCCGTAAGCTCAGTCCCGCCGAGTCCAGGTATAGTATAGTGGAGAGGGAGTGCCTGGCTATCAAGTGGGCACTCGAATCTCTCCGCTACTACCTGTTAGGGAGGAGGTTCCGTCTGGTGACCGACCATTCCCCTCTCAAGTGGATGAGCCAGGCCAAGGAGAGGAATGCTCGGGTCACCAGGTGGTTCCTATCCCTGCAGAACTTCAAGTTCTCTGTAGAACACAGGGCAGGCCGCTTGCAGGGTAACGCAGATGCCCTGTCCCGCGTCCACTGCCTCACATGTGTTCACCCCCTCAGGGTTGAACAAAGGGGGGGGGTGTGTAAGAGGGTGCAAGGTACCGTGGTCGACGGGAGGTACGTGTCACCGAGGTTCCTGGCCTCGGTGAGGTAAGAGCCGGGTTTTCTTGGGTGTCAGCAGCAGCTAGTGCTGCTTGACACATTTGTATTTAGTTTGGCTGCAAAGCCAATCCGGGCCGGCTCTTACTGGGAGTAGGCAAAGAGTTGGGTGGGTGCCTATTCCCCACGGTCCAGGCCGGTTTTTCCCGGGCCTTTAAAACACAGCCAGCACCAGCAGGTGTGGCTGTGATTGTCCTGGAGCTGCTAACAGTGCTGTGGAGCTCTCTGACCTGGAGGAAGGAGCTCAGCAAAGTGGGGGTTTTCCTGGAAGCCTGAAGGTGGATTGTCCTGCGGCTCGGCAGACAGCCAGGTGCGAACCCGCACCTTAAACCTCACAGGTGATTGGATCCTGCTTTGGACTCTTTTTGTTTTGCCTTATGACTTCTGATGTGTGTGTGAATTAACACCAAGAGACTGTTTATCGTTTGTTTTGTGTCAGTGTGAATAAAACACTGTTTATTGCACGTTCTGGACTCCTTGTTTTGCCTCTGTACTGCACCCGCACAGATATCTACCAGAGCGACTCCCCACATTATCTACATACATCCCTTTTACTTCTTCACTTTAGTGCACTAACTCATGTAGGCACTCACACCCACTCATATTCCCTTAAAATGCTCTTGACCGCCGTTTCCAACTCAGGAACTCTTGCACATGAACTCATGCTGCCTTATTCTCCCTGCTTTTATTCATCCACATAGAGGTATTCCTTGATTACTGGCATGCTATAGCTCAACGTAAAGACTGAAAAAAACTCACAAGGTATCATTGGGGTGTTGTGGGCAATACGGTTGCTCCAGTGCCAAGCTTCAGGTTTTCCCTGCTGCTAGTTCAAGAGCAAGAGTAGTAAGAACGAACAGGATTCTATACAGTTCAACAGTCCCAAAAAAACGTCATACATACAGTGCCAAGAAATACTCTCACATAATGCCCAAACAATAAAATGATTCAGCACCCAAATAATACCACCAGTCAGTATTCAAATAATGCTATCAAACTGTGCCCACATAATAATGCCATATTGCTCCCGCAAAATACTGATGTTCAGTGGTGCATAATGATGCCCAAATAATGGGTTTTAACTGTGAACTGTATGGCATGTCAATGTGTCTATACATATTACATTTTTGGGCAAGACATGTTATATATATAAATATATGTTGGTAAGGCTGATTAGTCAGCCTGCATTTGTGGGAGGGGCGGAGGCTTTTCATATACGAGCCACAGCCTCACTCACGGGTGTGTGTTCTCAGGTGCACAGCTGCTGCTGGGTGTCTTTAGCAAACTAGCTTACCTGGTGGTAGGATTTCTTTCTTTGCAGCATGGAGCTTGTTATTTTGCTCTCTGCTACCGTAGCATGCATGCGCCATAATACTTAAGTAAGTTGGGTCGGGGCCGTGTCTCCTGGCCTGTCGGAACCGACTTTGCTAGTGAACGGGAGGCTTCGCCTAAGTATCTGCTACCTCAGGTTTGTTCGTTGGGGCTAAATATTTCTATTTCTTTTCAACTTTGTTTGGTAATAGGAGTTAGTTCCTATAAATCTTACAAGTTTTACTTCGCTTTGTTCGTCTCGTATGAAAAGTTACTTCAGCCGGTCTGCGTAAAGGAAGAGTTACCCGAGCTGCACGTGACGTCATGTTTGGAAATGTTATTTTTTAGGCCTCTTGCTGTAGCTGTTCCTTGCCATTTGTCTTCCCCCTCCTCCCGCTACCACCATCTTTAGACTTCACGTATTTCACTGCTTACATCACATTCCGTACCCAGCCGACATCCGGATTCATATTACACGTCTGTTATTACATGTTGTATACTCGACTTACAGCCATAACTGCTACTGTTACTCCATGTTTATTCTCTGGATGCACCACACTGGTGTTCACAATTGCTCCACTCACAACCAGAGCTGCGTTCATGCATCGACTGGTATACCATGTTTGCTCTGCTCACAGTGAGAGCTGTGCTTACACGTCCGCTGTCACAACATGTTCATACTACGCTTGTTTCAGAGCTGCATTCACATTGAATGTTACATGATGTTTATGCTCCATTCACATTTAAAGCTGCTATTCTTCCACAATTTCATTCTCGGCCACATCCAGAGGTGCATTCACAATTATGCTGTCAAATCATTTTTTGCACTCCGCCCATGACCAGAGTTGCATTCATACGTCTATCGGTATATCATGTTTTCTCTACTCGCACCCAGAGCTGCGTTCACACGTCCTATGCTACTACAGGTTCTTTCCAGGCCCATTTCAAGAACCGCACTCAAGTCGTTGTTACATCTATATTGTGCTCCGTTTACAACCAGAGCTGCTGTTATACCAAATATCATGCTTCTGCTTATACCGAGAGTTCTGTTCACACTTCTTCTACACCAGGTTGTATACCCCACTCACCAAATCCGCTTTACATGTCTGCTGTTACATCAAGTTATTATTCCGTTCACATCCAAAGCTGCATCCGCATGTCTACTTTTACATCTTGTCCTATACTCCATTCACTACTAGAGCTGCGTTCACGTGTCTGCTTTTGCATCACGTCTATACTCTGCTCACTTTCAGATTGCATTTATACGCCTGCTTTATACCATGCTTTTCATGCTCTACCCATACTCAGAGCTGCGCCCATACCATGTTTTTTAGGTACCACTCACATCCAAAGCTGCGTTCACCCATTTGTTGTTACATTGTGTGTTGTACTCTGCTCCCACTCAAAGCTGCATTCTCCTGTTCATTGCTAGGTCATGGTTTTACTCAATAATCTAACCGGGGCAGTCTGCACCCACTGCACTGGTACCTCTGTCCCGACAAACATAACTGCGTTCTTTTCAGGCTTACGTTCCTTTCCTCGGTGGTCTGTCACATTCCATAGGTCTACTTTTCTGATCACTTCAGAAAAAAATAATAATATCCTGGTTCATATTCACTCAGAATGGTTTCCTTTTTACTTCTGGTTCGTATTCACTCAGATTGGTCTCCTGCCCCAGTTCACCAAACAGCTGGTCAGCGGAGGTCAGTGGGCCAATAGGAGTAAGTTTCCTGCTATGTTTTCACAAGCTGTTCATTTGTTTGTTACAATAAGAGACTTCTCTTAACGAACTTGCAATGCCTCAGGCTCTTGTTTTTCTCCCATCTCTGTTTCAATTTCCTGTTTACGTTTTATGGTTCGCGGTGGTTAGTGTTTTATGTATGCACGTGCTTCGGATTACTAATGTCTATATTTTCAACGCCTGTTGGCAGTTATGTTTCTTTGGCCACCTTCTAGCCAATCCAATCATTCAAGTCGCTGCATATCCCATCAGCCGCGGCCTACGTTTTAATTACTTATCATCACCGCAACGTCATCCACATCAGTTTCTCGGCTTCGGGGGCCCTATGACTGCATCGGCCTTTGGCTTCGGGGGCCCTATGATTGTTTCGGCCTCATGGCTCCAGGGGCCCCATGACCGTTTTTCCTGTTTTGTTTGTTAGGGGTACGACATGGTTGTAGGCTGGTTAGTATCCCAGGTTTTCTGTTGGAGGGGGTCATGGTTATGCGAGCCCCCAAGGCATTCTGGTGCTGCATAAGTGGTTTATTTAAAAAAAAAAAAAATATTAAGAGGCTCGCACGAGTGGCTCTTCACTTATAGGACCTCACGATTGGCACCGACACTTGTAGTTCGCCATCTGATACTTTTTTCGCCATAAGAGGCTCGCACGCATGGCTCCTGCCATAAGAGACTGGCACGCATGGCTCCTGCCATAAGAGACTGGCACGCATGGCTCCTGCCATAAGAGACTGGCACGCATGGCTCCTGCCATAATAGACTGGCACGCATGGCTCCTGCCATAATAGACTGGCTTGCATGGCTCCTGCCATAATAGACTGGCACGCATGGCTCCTGCCATAAGAGACTCGCAACGCATGGCTCCTGCCATAAGAGACTTGCACGCATGGCTCCTGCCATAAGAGACTTGCACGCATGGCTCCTGCCATAAGAGACTTGCACACATGGCTCCTGCCATAAGAGTCTCGCTCTCATGGCTCCTGCCACAAGAGACTTGCACGCATGGCTCCTGCCACAAGAGACTTGCACGCATGGCTCCTGCCATAAGAGACTTGCACGCATGGCTCCTGCCATAAGAGACTTGCACGCATGGCTCCTGCCATAAAAGACTTGCACACATGGCTCCTGCCATAAGAGTCTCGCTCTCATGGCTCCTGCCATAATAGACTGGCATGCATGGCTCCTGCCATAAGAGACTCGCACGCATGGCTCCTGTCATAATCGCACGCATGGCTCTTGGCTTAGAGGATTTCACAATTGACATCGACATTGGTAGTTCATATGGCCATCTGATACTATTTTCCATGGCACACCTTCTAGAAGTTTTCTTTTGTTCATTTATATTTTACGGATTAGTATTTGCGGTTCATTTCAGCCTCATTTCATTTAAGAAGCTGTACCCCATGTCTTTGTCTTTTCGGGTTATAGAATCCCGGTTTATTACTAAACCCATCGGGTTAAGCCCCAATCTTTTCCCCAGCTGTCCTTAATTTCTTAAGGTTCGCATCCCGGCGACTGCCTGGCCCCATGGGCCCCTAGCAGTTGCTTTAGCCCCATGGCTTTAGGGGTCCAACCAATAGTTTTCTGTCCACCTGTGCAGCTATGCTTTTGGTTTTGAATGACACCTCTTTACCTGCTTGCCAGCTTATGTTATTTAGGTTTTCATTTTAATGTCCGTTATTATCTCCATTTTCTGTCACGCAGTTGTCATTTCAGGTCACGCAGTTGAACTCATGTTGGGGGTCACCTTCCACGTCGGTCAGGTCTCGTTCCTAACGATATTTCGCCTGGCATGATATTCAGGCCACATAGTTTATCTTGGGTATCGCCTGCCACATCGGTCAGGCTCATGGTTTAATTTCACCTGCACCTTATTCAGGTCACTTATTATAGTTATAATTTCTTGATTTAAAAAAAAACTCGGCCCCATGGCTTCGTGGGACCGATGACAGCTTCGGCCCCATGGCTTCGGGGGCCCGATGACAGCTTCGGCCCCATGGTGGGGGCCCGATGACGGCTTCGGGGGCCTGATGACTGTTTTCAGTCCTGCTGAGCTGATTGCCTGGCTGGTTGCCCATCTGTGCATCTAGGCTGATTTGGCCTATATGTATCACATACATACCTGCTTCCCTAATCTCCTAATAATCCATGTTGATCGCTCACTTTGTTTTTGTCCACAAACTGGTCCGGTTCGCACTACAGCATCATTGTCATGTCTTACTCAGATATTTCGTCTTGCTTTAATTGTTCATGCTTTCGTTCAGGTCCTGCCAGAGGACCTGAACGTAAAGTAATTCCCTCTAGCATTTCAGTCTCTAATCGTCTTGTCAACCAGGTCCCCGCACAGTCTTTGCCTTTTTACTACGACCAGGAATTCATTTTCGCCGATAGCTTCATTGCAATTGCATTCCCTCACTCATGGGAGGGCATAGACAGAATCTTGTATATTATGGCTTCGTAGCTTCTTGCCGCACTAACCTCAGACTCCCTACAACCACGTTGAATCGGGTTTTGGACAAGGTCCAGCATTCCCTCATGGTAGAAGATTCAGATAGTAGATCGGTACACAGAAGAACAACGCGCGGACCACGGCTAGCAGATAGCTGTTGTCTGGGGAACTATTCAAGGATTCTCTTCCTATCCACATGGTTCTTTTTGGCCCTCATTCCTGCATAGTCCAGGCAGTCAGGTTTCGGTTCCACGATCTCCTGAGGCTAGGGCATTGCCAGTAATCGCACTAGAACCGAAACTTTACAAGGTTCAGTTGGTTTTTCATGATCCATTTCACAATGTATTCCCGGTCCTCCATTCTGCTTTGGGGCAGTATCCGCAATATTGAGCATCATGTCTCCGGCCTTGTTATCCACAATATGGGTTGTAGGTCTCCTTCTGGTCTTGCCTCATACACCCCGAATTTTCGCTCAAGACCCCTGATGCCTTGCAGTTGGCTTGGGGATTTGTTTGCACATGCCATTCGAGTTCCTTTTCTACCCTACTTAGCTTGGTTTTTGCCCACTTATAGGCCTACCCACGATCATGGCTTAGGGCACACAACAAGCCATTTAGTCAGGTTAGCTAAGACACGCCTTGCTGGGTTAGGTTGTTCCCGTTGTTTCTCTCCCTAGGGTTCTTCGGATATCTCTTGGCCGTAGCCATGACCACAAGTTGGTAAGGCTGATTAGTCAGCCTGCATTTGTGGGAGGGGCAGAGGATCTTCATATGCGAGCCACAGCCTCGCTCACGGGCTTGTGTTCTCAGGTGCCCCACCCTCCCTCTCTTATTTTCTCATTTCCACAGGGTATGCCCACTTATAGGTCTACCCATGATTATGGCTTAGGGCACACTACAAGCCATTTGGTCAGGTTAGCTAAGACACACCTAGCTGGGTTAGGTTGTTCCCGATGTTTCTCTCCCTAGGGTTCTTCGGATATCTCTTGGCCGTAGCCATGACCACAAATATATATATATATATATATATATATATATATATATATATATATAATAAGTAAGTTATAAACAGAGATGAGCGAAGTTTAGAAAAATTTTCCATTGTATGCATTTTTTGCTGTTGATTGCCCTTAGCAACAGACTACAAGTGCAGGATGTCCTCCCCTATATACATGCACAACTGCATATGGGTTGAGCATATCCTGCTTGTTAAACACCACACCCTGTTTTCTAATGGTTTGTATAATATGTTTGGAGGTGTAAAAACTCCAATTTAAATGTGCCTGCTTTTCTTCTACAGGCTACATTCAGGTGCACCTGGGAGGCTCTGGGCCATATCAGTCGGTCTCGGGTGGGGCTCACAGGCACCTCCCACCTCCCATTGCCAGCATGGTTACATGCTGGAGGTCACTGGTGAGCTGTCTGTGAGTCAGGCTTTACGCTCCCGTAAAGCCCAACGGCCCCTGGTATCGCCCATACGGCACAGGTAGGTTGAGTGGTAGGGCTTTGGGCTACTTGAGAGACCTTGCCGTGGTGTCTGAGCTTAAGACAAGTCCTCCTAGTAGGATATGTCGAACTAACCTCTCAATTTTATCAGTGTGAGGGTTTAGTATTGCCACAGAGTGCAACTGCCTTTGCTATGGTTATGCATACCTGACAGGGAAATAAATTCAGTAAATCCATTTGTTAGATTGTGAGGTGACATATTCAAATTTTTTGCTGTGAAATACCCCTGGGTGGCATACCTGACAGGGAAATAAATTCAGTAAATCAATCTGTTAGATTGTGGGATGACATATTCAAATTTTTTGCTGTGAAGTACCCCTACGCTGCATACCTGACAGGGAAATAAATGTAGTAAACCCATCTGTTAGATTGTTGGGTGAGTTATACCCATTTTTTATTGTGAAGTACCCCTGCACTGCATACCTGACGGGGAAATAAATTTAGTAAGTCCGTCTGTTAGTTCAGTGGCTGACATATGCCCATTTTTTGCTGTGAAGTACCCCTGTACTGCATACCTGACAGGGAAATGAATTTAGTAAAACCGTCTGTTACATTGTTGGGTGACATATACCCATTTTTTCTTTTAAGTACACCTGCACTGCATACCTAACAGGAAAATAAATTTAGTAAATTTGTCGGTTAGATTGTAGGGTGACATATACCCATTTTTTGCTGTGAAGTACCCCGGCAATGAATACCTGACAGGGAAATAAATTTAGCAAATCCGTCTGTTACATTGTTGGGTGACATATACCCATTTTTTCGTTTAAGTACACCTGCACTGCATACCTAACAGGGAAATAAATGTAGTACATTTGTCAGTTATATTGTATGGTGCCATATACCCATTTTTTGCTGTGAAGTATACCTGCACTGCATACCTGACAGGGAAATAAATTTTGTAAATCCGTCTGTTAGTTCGGCGGGTAACTGCAAAGAATGAGGAGAGCGTCAAATAAGGGACGTGGTCCTGGTGGTGCTGCTGGTGGTGGTGGAGCTCCTGCTCCTGTTGCAGGGAGAGGACGTGGTCAAACTGTGCCAGCTACACGTCCAAACGAAACACCTTCCTCAGGTGCGCGTAGGCGACAGAACGTTCAGCGCTATTTTGTAAGGCTGAATACCGCTTTACGAATGGTGAGGCCAGAACAAGTACGGGCGGTACTAGATTAGGTGGCTGACAGTGCCTCCAGTTCCTTCACATTGTTTCCCACCTGGTTCCCTGCTGAAAGCTCAGAGTTGGCACCTGCAGCCCATGGACATCTGTCTTTCACCTCACTGCCTTGCAAATCAGCCAAGCAGTCTGAACCCCAAGTCATGCAACAGTCTCTTATGCTTTTTGATAACTCTGCTGGCAGGGTTTCCGTGGGCCATCTACATAGCCCTGCCCCAAAAGTGGAAGAGATTGAGTTCACCGATGCCCAACCACTTATGTTTCTGGATGTGGACATGGGAAGACAACCGCAACATGTCTCTGATGACGAAACACAGGTGCCAACTGCTGCGGCTTTCTGCAGTGTGCAGACCGACAAGGAGTGCAGGGGTGAAGAGTGGGTGGAGGATGATGAGGTCCTAGACCCCACATTGAATCAAGGTCATGCGAGTGATGAGGGCAGTTCGGAGGAAGAGGTGGTGGTCACACAGAGCCACCAGCACAGCAAAAGAGGGAGCAGGGTGCAAAAGCAGAGCGGCCGTCCCCTAGACAGTACGCCTTCTACTGCCCACTGCACCCAGGGCCTGAGCACCCCAAAGCCAGCTCCAAGGAGTTCCCTGGCGTGGCAGTTCTTCAGACAATGTGCCGACAACAAGACACGAGTGGTTTGCATGCTGTGCAATCAGAGCCTGAAGCGAGGCATAAACGTTCTAAACCTGAGCACAACCTGCATGACCAGGCATCTAAATGCAAATCACGAGTTGCAGTGGAGTAAACACCTCAAAAACAAAGAAAGGTCTCAAGCTCCTCCTGCTCCCTCTTCTGCTGCAGTCTTGGCGTCTTCCTCCACCTCTGGAGTGGCAGTGGCACCTGCCACCCCGCAAACAGAGGATGTGGAAGCAATGCCACCACGTCCGTCACAGTCACCAACCATCTTCAAAATGTCCCATGGAAGAGTTCAGCTGTCCATCTCCCAAACACTGGAGAGAAATAGGAAGTACCTCCCTACCCACCCGCGATCCCTGGCCCTGAATGGCAGCATTTCAAAATTGGTGGACTTTCAGAGTTAACCTTATGGCGGTGGCTGTCCCACAGTACGTGGTTCCCAGCTGCCACTATTTTTTCAGGTGAGCCATCCCTTCCCTGCACAACCAAGTGGCGGACAAAATCAGGTGTGCACTGCGCAACGCCATCTGTGGCAAGATTCACATAACCACCGATACCTGGACCAGTAAGCACGGGCAGGGACATTGTATCTCCCTAATAGCACACTGGGTAAATGAAGTGGCGGATGGGCCTGAGGCGGATAGCAGTTTGTTGCATGTCCTTCCGCTACCGAGGATTGCAAGGCATTTCTCTTGGCCTCCTTTTTCCTCCTCCCCCTACTCCGCTTCCTCCTCTACCACCTCCACATCCAGTCAGCATAGCACGTTCAACGCCATCTTCAGCGCAGCCAGGGGGAAATGATAGCAGGCTGTTTTGAAACTCATCTGTTTGGGGGAAAAAACCTACACCGCGCAGGTGCTGTGAACGGGCATAGAAAAAGTGGTTGGTGCCACTGAGCCTCAAGCCCGGCCTGGTGATGTGTGATAATAGGCGAAATCTTGTAGCAGCTCTAGGCCTAGCCGGTTTGACGCACATCCCTTGCTTGGCACATATGCTGAATTTGGTGGTGAAGAAATTCCTGAAAAGTTACCCCGATATGTCAGAGCTTCTGCAGAAAGTGCGGGCCGTCTGTGCATGCTTTCGGCGTTCTCGCCGTGCTGCTGCTCGCCTGTCTGCACTGCAGCGTAACTTCGGCCTTCCTGCTCACTGCCTCATATGCAATGGGCCCACAAGGTGGAACTCCACCTTGCACATGCTGGAGAGACCAGCACCACTTCACCACCAATGAGTGGGCCTCCATGCGAGACCTATGTGCCATGTTGCACTGTTTTCAGTACTCCACCAACATGGCCAGTGCCGATGACGCCGTTCTCACCGTTACTATCCCACTTCTATGTCTCCTTGAAATAACGCTTCGGGAGATGATGGAAGAGGATGTGGCACAGGAGGGATTATTTCCACGGTTATCAGGCCAGTCATTCACAAGTCGCTCGGAGGGTGGGTTCCTGCACCACCATAAGCCAGGTACACAACTGTCCAGCCAGGGCACAGTTCTGGAGGATGAGGAGGAGGAGGAACCGTGTTCACAGCAGAGTGGCACCCAAAGCAGCTCATGCGCATCACTTATACACCTCCCACAGAGGACAGCTTGTGGCTGCGCAACGACCGTCGAGTTACCCACATTCTTACCAGTGCTGATTACTGGGTGGCCACCCTGCTGGATCCCCGTTACAAGGACAACCTGCCGTCCTTAATTCCGTCACTGGAGCGTGATCGGAAGATGCCCGAATATAAGCGCACGCTGGTAGACAAGCTGCTGATGGCATTCCCACCTGACAGCGGGGGCTTAGTGGAAGCACAAGGCGAAGGCAGAAGAGGAGGAAGAAGTCGCAAACGCAGCTGGGGCACCGCCAGCACCTCAGAAGGCAGGGTTAGCATGGCCGAAATGTGGAAAAGCTTTGTCAGCACGCCACAAGAACCAGATCCAACAGCTGATATGGAATGTCTTAGCAGGAGGCAGTATTTCAGCAACATGGTGGAACAGTATGTGTGCACACGCCTACATGTGTGTAGAATAGACATGTATACCGTCCTAACCCAGCCATTGTTATACTCCAGCGCACTTTACCTTTGTTTTCTTTTTTATATTTCCCAATGTTTTGTGGTCTACCCGAATTTAGAAAAAAAAAAAAAATAATAATAAAATAAAAAAAACAGTGTTGGCTACCTCCTCCACCACCGCTTCCACCTACACTGCCACGTCCACCGCCTCCTCAACCTTCTACTCCATATGGACCTCCTCCTCCTAGTTCAAGATTATTTGTTTTAATTTTTATGTATTTTATGTTATTTTAAGTCATTTCCCTATCCACATTTGTTTGCAGGGCAATTGTCCTTCTCTTACCCCCATTTTGCTGCCTTTTGCAGCCCTCTAGCCCTTTCCATGACTTTTTTAGAGCCATTTTAGTGCCCCAAAGTTTGGGTCCCCATTGACTTCCATGGGGTTCGGGGTTCTGGGTCAAGTTCGGGTCCCGAACTCGAACTTTAAAATGAAGTTTGGCCGAACCTGGCGAACCCGAACTTCCAGGTGTTTGCTCAACTCTAGTTGTGAACTCTACCAGACCATGAGATACCCAAAGACTGGCCCACCTTCTGCTGAACAAGCCATCAGTTCTCTGAAATGTGCAGAGTCAATGGATGGACTGTAGTACCAGAAATTTGGCCAGCTGCACGTTCAGCTTCTGCGCCGTTAGATGAGTGCACACATACTGTTGTCTTTTTGCAATCGCTTTGATGATTGATTACTGTAAAAAAAAGTGATGAGGAGGAGGAGCATCAGAAGCAAAAGATATTGAAGTAGATGGGAAGGAATGATGTTGACGAACCCCGACTGCTTTAGAGGGTGTGCAGGCCAGTGGGAGATGCAGCAGTTGCTGCATCAGGCTGTAACACTAAATGAGTTGCACAGTTCTCCCACACAACGCTCTCATGCCCCTTGTTTTAATGCAGGGCCATCGTGCTTCCATCCCTGCTGCCTCATAGGCCTGCTTCCACCTTGCTGTCTCACGGGCATGCTGCCACCCTGGCCTCCTGATGATAGCGATGCCCCCTCTTCACCTGGCTCCCAAGTGCGATTGGCGTTAACATCATCTACATATGTTTGCTCCTCACTTGTGTCACCCTCACCTATCTCTTGCGCACATCCCTAACCTTTCGCAACATGTGCTCCCACCCGACTGTCATCATCGGTAGTTGCACACCTAATGGAGTCCGCAGTGGAGCTCCCCTCCAAGTCTGGGCAGGCCTGTAACTGCTGACTGTCCTCAAAAAGCTCATGCTCGCTTAAAAGTGGAGAAGAGCAGCGGCATACATTACTTGGCCAGCAGAAGGAGCACCAGAGGCAGTTCCTGGGCCATACGAACTAAGCGTGGTGTTAAAGAAACCCTCTGATTCCTGGCTGTGCGTATCTGTTGTCACTTGAGATGATGTTGAAGAGCAAGTCAACCATTCAAGTACAGCTAGATTGTTGGTCAAAACACGACCGCTTGATGACGGTGGAAGCTCTGGCCTGTTGCTGTGGCCGCTACCACCCATCCATCATCTTCTGCTACTTGTGCCTGTTACAGCATTTTTGCCACTGCTCGTTCCTTTAGAGGGCCCAGACAACTGTCTGTTGGCCATAGTGTACAGTAACTTTACCACTACAATAACAGATTAACTATTAATGTCGTTACACTAGACATAGGACTCCTGCCTGTAATACTGAGGCACACTAACGATATCACTAAAATAATGGATTAACTCTGAATGTCAGAGCGCTAGAACTTGATGTACACGACAATATAATCATACCTGCCTTTAACCCCTTAAGGACTGGGCCATTTTTCACCTTAAGGACCAGGCCATTTTTAGCAAATCTGACATGTATCACTTTATGTGGTAATAACTTTAAAATGCTTTTACTTATTAAGGACATTTTGAGATTGTTTTCTTGTCACATATTGTACTTCATGACACTGTTAAAATTAAGTTAAAAAAATCATTTTTATTTATAAAAAAATACCAAATTTACCAAAAATTTTGAAAAATTTGCAAATTTCCTAATTTCAATTTCTCTACATTAATTTTTTTTATAATAAAGTTTTTATTTTTAAATCAACAGATATCATAACAATACTGTCAGTCAAGGTACATAGTGAAATTCATTTTTATTTATAAAAAAATACATTTACCAAAAATTTTGAAAAATGTGCAAATTTCCTAATTTCAATTTCTCTACTTTAATTTTTTTTTATAATAAAGTTTTTATTTTTAAATCAACAGATATCATAACAATACTGTCAGTCAATGTACATAGTGAGAAAGCAGTTACATGAAACCCAACTTATGTTTGCATTGATATACACTTAGCATAAGGGCGTAATAAATCTAGTCAGCTAGAACACAGAGAGTGAACAGGGGCTATCCAAAAAGGTTCCATATCGAGCAAAACAAGAATATTATTCGTAACAGAGTGTACCTTGAAGAGTCGAATAAAGGATTTAGAGAAAAGAAAAAAGAGTAAGAGAGAACGTAAAGTATGGAACGAGAGAAGAAAAGAAGGGAGGGTGGGTGGGGACATGGAGGAGGGGGAGGGCGTGGTGGTGGGCTTGATGGGTCATCAGCAGTCTAAGTATTGCCTGTATATTTTCCAGGGTTCCCATGTTTTGAGGAATGCGGTAGAGGAGTGATGTTCCCATGCTGCCAATTGCTCAAATCTGTAGACCTTGTTCCCTTTCATGGACCAGAGAGCTAGTGAAAGGGGATCTTCCTTTTTTCATTGCCCCGCTATGAGCAATCGAGCAATAGCTAAAAGAAGATGAAGCAGTTGCTCCTTGCATTTAGGTAGTTTTAAGTCTGAGAAAAGTCATAGGAGGTACACCTTGGAGGGTAAAAGAGATATCTGTTCCCAAGACCTTTCTCAGTTTAACCCCAATTTGCGACCAGAAAACCCGGATCCTTGGGCATAGCCACCAAATATATATTATTGAACCCCTTTCACCACCACATCTTTATCAAGTTGGGTCGCTACCAGGAAATCGCTTTGAAAGCTTGACGGGGTGTAGTTCCATCTAGTCAGCACTTTATAGCAATTCTTCTGAAGTTTGACACATTGTGAAATCCTCCAGGGAAGAGCCAAAGTGCTTTTAATTTCTTTGTCTCAGAGTTTATGACCCAAATCTCTCTTCCAGGCCTGGATAAACCAGTAATCAGACTGTGGGACAGGGGCATAGAGAATACAGCCTAGAGAGTTTCTTAAGAGGTTCAGTTTTTTTAAGTGCACATTGTTCAAAAACTGTGGGATTGTGCGAGGAGTAGTGAGGGGCTATATATTGTTTGATGTATCTTTGTAGGTAGGAGAGGTGGAATGCAGATACTCCTGTCAGGGAGGGATGAGCTTGAAGTTGGGTGTTAACTGCTACATCTCCCGGTCCCCAAATGTCTAACAGCGGCATCTTATCAGCTTTCAGTTTTGGGTTCAGGGTTTGAATAAATGAACTGGTCAAATCCATGAAAACATCTCTGACCTGTAGAAGGCCCATGGAATGGTGGAGCATGGATTGTTTTAAACTTAGGGTATGCCAAAGAGTGAGAGTATACCTGGTTAGCTTATTTGGTATATATTGGGAAATCGGACCAACTCGCCTCATGGACAATACCAAGGCACGCAAGGGGTGGCTACACATAGCTAATTCGGCTTGTATATCTAGTCCATCACTAGATGTTCGCAGCCAATCCAAACAGCGTACTCCATGACTCGCCATATGATTCACCTTAAAATCAGGTATCCCAATACCACCTCTCTCTTGAGGTTGCCGAAAAAAACGGTGATCCAACCTAAGTTTCCGGCCTTTCCATAGGAAAATGGAAAGGATGGATCTCAATTTTTGAAAGAAGGTGCCTGGGATTTTAATTGGTAGCACCTGAAAGTAGTACAAGACCTCTGGCAGTACCATCATTTTATGAGTGCTCTTCTACCGAACCATGAAACATACGGAATGTCCCAGGAGTTAAGCTCGGTTTGGATCTGAGATGGAAGCTCTTGAAAATTAGCTTTGTACAGAGAATTAATATTTGGAGTTATATGAATACCCAAAAATTTGATAGATGATGTTGACCAAGAGAATGGATGCTTGTTCTGGAGCCCTATTGCCTCAGGTGCAGCCAATGTAGTGTTTAAAACTTGCGACTTAGCGGAGTTAATTTTAAAGTTTGAGAGAACACCAAAGAGTGTCAGGATAGACTCCAAAGCCGGAAAGGCTTCCTTTGTATTGGAAATAAGGAAAAGCACGTCATCCGCAAATGCCACTAAATAATGTTCCCTCTGCCCCATTGTAACACCACAAATTCTAGGTTCCTTACGGACTTGTAAAAGTGTTTCAATGGTTAGCACAAAAAGGATTGGAGACAAGGGGCATCCTCGTCGGGTGCCATTACATATTCGGAACGTAGAAGAGAGAATGTCATTCACCCACACCTGAGCCAAAGGGCTATCATATAACTATGTTATTGTAGAGAGGAAACAGGGTGGAATGCCAAAGGTCCGAAGGGCCCTGGTCACAAATAGCCAATCCACCCTGTCAAATGCTTTTTTCTGCGTCGGTACTAAGAAGCACCAACGGGGAGGAAGCCAGAATCGCCTGTTGAACAATATGCAGAACCCTTGAAGTGTTCATCTTACCCTCTCTACCAGGCATGAACCCCACTTGTTCGGGGTAGATTAGATTGGGAAGGAGGGGTTTAAGTCTGTTGGCCATCATTTTAGCAAAGAGCTTCAGGTCATTGTTAAGTAGGGAGATAGGCCTATAACTTGGGCACTGTGCAGGGTCCTTTCCTGCCTTGGGTATAATAGTGATATGTGCTTGGAGCATTTGTGGGGGTAAGGAGGTACCTCTTTTAGTGGCGTTGCATGCCTTTAACAGATAAAGGAGGAGAAGAGTGCTGAATATTCTGCAGTATAGAATTGGGAGACCGTGTAGTCCGGGGGACTTGTTTTTGGCGGCTTCCTTAAGAGCCTTTTCCAATTCAAATAATGTAAAGGGTTTTGTGAGGATCGCATCCTGTTCAGGGTTAATTGTTGGTAAGTCATGTGTGGACAGCCATTTATCTATGGTGACCGTTCTATCTTGAACCTCTGAAACTGAGGCGGCAGGTCTTCAGTTATAAAGAGATCCATAGTATTCCGTGAACCTCTTAGCGATTAATGTGCGCTCGTGCGTAGGTCCCTGGCATCCTCACTTTTAACATGAGTTATAAATGATTTTGCTTTTCTCAAGAGCAATTTGAAGGATTTGTCTCCATGGGCATAGTACTTAAATTGCGTGGATAAGTATAATTTCACAGTGAGCGTGTTCAACTGATTTTTTAGATTGCGGGCGGAGATTAACTGTTTCAGGACCGCAGGGGATCCCGTAGTCTTATGTTGATTTTTTTAGGCCCTGAATTCGGGTCTGGAGCTCCACAATACGTTTCTGTCGTAATTTGTTAAGATGTGCACCTAGTGCTATGAAACGACCTCTCACTACAGATTTGTGAGCTTCCCACAATATCCCATCTGAGATTTCAGGGGAAGAATTAAGGGAGAAGTACTCGGTCAGAGAGCGTTCAACCTGTGAGACATGCGTATCTTTGTCCAACAGGGTGCAATTTAGGTGCCACTTGTAATCTGCTTTGGGCAAACCCTCTAGGCTGTATTTCATGAACACTGGAGCGTGATCGGATAATACAATATTCCCCATGGAGGATGCCAAGCATAGGCATACTGATCCCGGGGTACAAACATATAATCAATTCGATGGTATGTCTTATGGGGGTGTGAATAAAAGGAGAAATCCTTGAGGTTCGAGTTGTGGATTGCCCAGACATCGACTAAAGCAGCATTAGAAAGACCATTGTTTACTCTATCCAACAGCCGTCTACTGACTGAAGAACTATTGGACGTGGAGTCCATAGCAGGGTTCAGGGTAAGTTTTAAATCCCCACACATAATAACACAACCTTCTGCTAAGGTGGAGAAATTGTGAAGGGTTTTGAGTAGCCACTCCGCCTGGCCCACATTCGGCGCATACACATTGCCTAAGGTGTAAATCTGTGAACCTATAACACCTTTTATAAATAAATATCGCCCCTCGGGGTCTGCAAGGTAGAGCGCACTGAGAAGGAAACACTTTTATGAAAGCCAATACTCACCCTACTTCCTTCGAGGACGAAGGTGATGTACTGTGGAACCACTGGGAATAGACAAGATGGTTAAGTTTCGGTACGTGCTTGTCTCTAAAATGAGTTTCTTGCAGGAAGACGAGGCTCACCCTACGCTTCTGCAAATAACGACAAATTTGACTCCTTTTCTCAGGTTCTCATAGACCTTTCACATTATATGAACAGCATGTGATACTAGTCATGCCATACAGCAACAATGGTCCAATTGCGCCGCTGATACACATACGTACAAGTGAGTCAAGTGAACTAAGGCCCTTTCCACCGATTATGACCCCATCAAGGAGGGGTAAGACAGGGAAGGGGGGTGGGATGGGACAAGGTAGAGATAAACAAGGATAGGAATAAAAGAGCAGAGAAAAGAGAACAACGGTGGAGAACATTTGGGTAAGAATAGCTACCTAATATGGAAAATACTAGGAACGTCCGACAACGGGGGATACACTCCCTGAAGGAGGAGGAGGGGAAGACTTCCATTAATATGGCCGAAGACCCCGTCCAGGCCTGCTATGACATTTTACGAACCAATAACCAGCAGTTTCTCAGTGTAACAGCTGTGGAGACATGGTTGTTCGCCATTTCCACAAGGGACAACTGGAGAGAAAACCAAATGCAAGGCGGAATCGACATGTTGCTAAGGGTAATTGCCCTAACTCCCTGCATCCCATATATCTAACAGGTAGCCGTCTGTAAGTCCCAGAACTAAGGAGGGGAACGTGTTCAAACAGTAAAAACATGTGAACCCCACAAGCAAAAGGAAACTGTTCACCCGTTACATCTCACAAACAAGGTTCCTGCAGTACCCTGAATGAAAGGAGACTGGTAAGTCCATGAGAAGCAGTATCTGTAATGTAAGGGACCCTTGTGCGGAAGCCGCCGTGACGTGGTACTTGGGCCCGACTTACTTTTGATCAAAAATGTGCGCTAAGAGCTTCCTTCATTCAATTTTTTTTGGAATGAGCCCCTTTTCATATTTTTTGCTATCAGTTTATGATGCATTGTGCAGCCATCTTTTAACCAACCTTGTTTGCCTTATGGTTATGCACTTGTGAGTGTAGATACATATTTGCTTAGTCTGAACTCTGTCTTATAGTATGTATTGAGGGTGGCGCCTCTTTTGGACTGAGCAACACCCAAGTACCTGGGGCTTCTCAGCACAAAAGCAATTTAGCTGGTTCTTGCAGTACCCTGAATGAAAGGAGACTGGTAAGTCCATGAGAGGCAGTATCTGTAATGTTAGGGACCCTTCTGCGGAAGCCGCCGTGACATGGTACTTGGGCCCTACATACTTTTGATCAAAAATGTGCGCTAAGAGCTTCCTTCATTCAATTTTTTTTGGAATGAGCCCCTTTTCATATTTTTTGCTATCAGTTTATGATGCATTGTGCAGCCATCTTTTAACCAACCTTGTTTGCCTTATGGTTATGCACTTGTGAGTGAAGATACATATTTGCTTAGTCTGAACTCTGTCTTATAGTATATTATAACATCTCACAAACAAGTGCCACGATTATTTCACCCCGAGTCTCAAGTGGGTCCTGCTGTCGTCTGCTGCTTCTTCGGGGTCATCTTAAGGGGAGCATGTCAGCTCCGTTGCAGCTTGGAAGGGCTCACCGAAGTCCAGGGCGTGAATGACGGTAAAGGCGGGAGGTCAGCGATGTACTGAGATTGGCACCAGTCGGTAATATCTAGCGCTTCAATTTCCAGTGCGCCGTAATCTTTCAGCAAGTCCGCAGGTGGTTTGATCACCGTCCTTCTTCTCGGGATGTTCGCCAGGAGGCCAAAGGGATGCAGCCAATGGTAAGTAATGTTTCTACGATGAAGGACCTCTAGCAAGGGACGCAGATGGTTGCACTTTTTTAGGGTCATGGGAGAAATGTCCTGATAAATGGAAATTGACATCCCATCGTGAACAAGTTTGTCAGCTTTCCACGCCGCTGCCAGGATCTTTTCTTTTGTCTGGAAATTGGCCAGCCGGCATATAACCTCTCATGGCATCTCGTGCGGTTGTGGTGGAGGGTGCAAGGCCCTATACGCTCTGTCCATAGTCAGGTCGCCGGCCTCTGGACCTAGCAGGCCCGCAAATAGGTCGGTCAGGGTAGCCATGAGAGACTCCGGAGCATTTCCAGGAGGTCTTTCAGGTGAAGATTATTACGCCTGCCCCGGTTCTCTTGGTCCTCGAACAGAGAATATAGATAGTTCACATGAGCCTGGCAGTTATCCATATTTGAGGAAACCGCAGAGCCGAAATCCGCTAGCACTGTATGTTGTCATGCCTTTTTATAAGTATATAAACATTTATACATTTATTATTGTTATAAGATGTATTCATGGCCTATAAGCAGCCATGTTGTACTTATATTCACCCTCCTGTATGAACCTTCATTGTAAAAGAGAAAAATTGGTTCAAGGAAAGGTCCTTCCTGGCAGATGTGGGCCTATCTAAGGGAGTGATTTTACCTCATCACTAGGCTATAAGCGGAGATAAGGTTCTTCCTAGCGCTCGTCTGGCATCTTTTCATAATGAGATGTGTTAATGAGACAATCATATAATGTCTGTTTGTTCATATAGTGCATCGTATTTAGTTTTGACACAAGTTAATCGATATATCACATATGTGTTGTTTTATGGTTCACATATTGGTTTTATTTTATTACATATTCTAATCATATACTAACATATATATATATTCTGTGTGTGTATCACCAGAAGCGTGCATTCCTGAGGTATGTGGGAAAGCATGCTCAGTTGGATTTCTGCTCAGAAAAGTTGTGTTATTTTCATAAGATAAGGCACCTGTGAAATCCAAAACCCACATATTTGTTGTCTACATTTTAACTTTATGACATGAGAACAGTTATAGTAGTTTCTGGGAATCTAGGTTTTTAATTGCTTCAAGTGTCAGGGGGTATGCCTCCCTTTTTGATGTATGTCCCAGGTGGTGGATATTTACTACTTCACATTATATAAATTTAACTCCTAAAAGCTTCACATTTATAGATTATACAACATTGCCACCTAGGTATCGGCAGGTAACATAGCACGTTCACCACAAAGCATTTTGGGTAATGTATGATCTCACAGTAACATTACCATATGTGCACATCCCCTGGTTTGGTTGGAAGACCGTTATCTAAAGGGGTGTATTCTTTTGATAAGTCTGTGAATATTAATCATAGACGGGATGAGAGAGGGATTCCAGGAGAAAGAAAAAAAAGACTACAAACAAAAGATTAAACAGACACGTGGATTTGATCCTGGATCACGGGCAACCATTGCATTGATTGGCGATATTCAGTATTGTTTAAAGGTAGTGGTATTGTATTGCATTGTCTATCATTGTACAGGTTGTATCATCGATTTTGTATTTAGCACTTATGTATAATAAAATCACATATATTTTTGCATAGATGATGGTACCTCGTTTTCTTTCTAGTTGCACAAAATAATTAAGGCTCTCGTCAACGAGCTGAGAGGTTATTATGTCGCCCTCTCCTCAATAGGATCAATAACTTTGATATTTTTTCCTTTGATCCTTTCTTTTGTTTTTGTATATAAAGCATTTTTGCGCTTTATATCCGCGACAATGTGACGACTCCAGCACTTCTATGCGAGCATTCATGTGGCGGAGATCTTGCTTAATGTCCTTCAGTTTGGTCAAGATAGGCTCTAAGGACTGCGTGAGGAGATATTTAAGGTAAGATCTGGAGATCGCTTGTGTGCTTCTCGCGGAGTTCTCGTCCAATTCACTCTCTCCGTCGCGGTCTGATCCTTTGTCCTCGAGCGCCTCCACAGCTAGGCCCGCTCTTCGTGCCATCTTGGGCGTATGCTGGTCGGCCAGGTCCGGCTGTCTTTTTACGAAGCGCTCGATATCTCCTTGTGGAGCTGTGGACCGGAGTGAGCCTGACGTGTCTCTGGGCTTGTCCTTTGTTGTCTTGCCCATGGTGCTGGTAAAAAGCAGCTAATTATTGCCTGGATTGGGCCGGCTAGCGACGGAGCTCAAGCAAGTGCATGCATCCGGCTCGGCCACAAAGCCAATTTCGCTACTTTTATAATAGATAGTAATAACTCCAAAAATAGTTATTACTTTACATTCCCCATATGTCTATTTCATGTTTGGATCATTTTTTGACTGCCATTTTTTGACTTTTTAATTTTTTGGGGACGTAAGAAGGCTTAGAAGTTTAGAAGCAAATCTTGAAATTTTTCAGAAAATTTCCAAAACCCACTTTTTAATTACCAGTTCAAGTCTGAAGTCACTTTGTGAGGCTTACATAATAGAAACTACCCATAAATGGCCCCATTGTAGAAACGACACCCTTCAAGGTATTCAAAACTGATTTTACAAACTTTGTTAACCCTTTAGGTGTTCCACAAGAATTAATGGAAAATGGAGATGAGATTTCAGAATTTCACTTTTCCATTTTAATCCATTTTTTCCAGTAACAAAGCAAGGGTTAACAGCCAAACAAAACTCAATATTTATTGCCTTGATTCTGTAGTTTACAGAAACACCCTATATGTTGTCATAAACTGCTGTACGGGCATATGGCAGGGCGCATAAGCAAAGGAACGCCATGTGTTTTTGGAAGGCAGATTTCACTGGGATAATTTTTAGCTGCCAGGTCACATTTGAAGCCCCCCTGATGCACCCCTAGAGTACAGACTCCAAAAAAGTGACCCCGTTTTGGAAACTAACGGAAAAAGGTGGCAGTTTTGTTGGTACTATTTTAGGGTACATATGATTTTTGGTTGCTCTATATTACACTTTTTGTGAGACAAGGCAAAAAAAAATTGCAGTTTTGGCACCGTTTTTATTTTTTGTTATTTACAGTGTTCATCTGACAGGTTAGATTATGTGGATTTTTTATAGAGCAGGTTGTTACTGATGTGATAATACCAAATATAATATTTGTTTCAGTTTTACATAATAAAGCATTTTAAAAAAAAAGATTTTTTTTTCTCCTTATTCTGAAAGCCATAATTTTTTTATTTTTTGAGCGACTGTCTTATGTAGGGGCTCATTTTTTTCAGTATGAGAAGACAGTTTGATTGGTACTATTTTAGGGTGCATAAGACTTTTTGATCGCTTGGTATTACACTTTTTGTGAAGTAAGGTGACCAAAAATAGCTTATTTGGCACAGTTTTTTTTCTTTTTTCTATGGTGTTCACCTGAGGGGTTAGGTTTTGAGATATTTTTATAGAGCAGGTTCTTATGGATGTGGTGATACCTAATATGTGTACTTTTATTTATTTATTTTACTTTAACACAATAAAAGCATTTTAGGGAAAAAAATAAAAAAATTTGTGTCTCCATAGTCTGAGAGCCATATTTTTTTTATTTTGTGGGTGATTGTCTCATGTAGGGGCTCATTTTTTGCGAGATGAGGTGATGGTTTAAATTAGTACTATTTTGGCATACATACGACTTTTATGATCACTTTTATTACCTTTTTTTCAGGTCGTTACGGAAGCGGTATGTGTAGTGTACACATGTGTAGTGTATTTTCATTTTGTAATCAGTGATAAATGTGCAGCTATAAGAAGAAATGTAATATTTTTTTTTTTTTTACTTTTTTTTCACTTTTTATTTTTTTTTACCCAGACCCACTTGGTTCTTGAAGATCCAGTGGGTCTGATGCCTATATAATACACTTCAGTACACTATATAGTGCTCACAGGACCCCCCTCGGCATTGTCACAGAGTGCCTGCTGAATGATTTCAGCAGGCACTCTGTTCCGATCACCGCCCGCCGCGTGTACATGTATGCCCTGTGTCCTTAAAGGGTTGATACTGAGGCACAGTGACTGTACCACTAAAATAATAGATTAATGTTGAATGTCAGTGCACTAGAACATGGTGCAAACAGTGATACACCCTCCCCGCACTACTCTCTGTAGTCGTTACGTGGAGTCCCCTTTGTAGATGGTAGTGTTGGTGCCCCGGGGTAGGATTGCCAGAGTGGTGTAGAGTGGCCTACAGTGTCTCCGTAGATGTTATAGACACGTGTCACGGTGCTCCTACCTGGATATCCTTGAATACCAGACATAGTCCAAAGCAAGTGCAAAAAGGGGTTTGTTAAACTTGGGTGATGAATAGTTAGAATAAATGGAGTCCAGACTTTGCAGTAACGTTGAACACAGCTTTACTTGGCATAAACGGTAATCCAAACAGTTTCCAGACTTTATCTTAGTCATCAGCAGGTATTGGCTCAATCTGGCAGGCAAACACTTCTCTGCAACAATCTCAGCTCTACTATGCGGTAGCTTTCTCAGCTCTGCTATGTTTGGCTGGCTGAAATAGGAAACTTTTCCTCTTCTGCTGGAACTTAGGTTAGCTGTAGTCTGTCTCTTACTTTAATCCTTGGAGCTTCTTTTCCTGGCATTAAGCTCTGTTAGCTTGGGAAGCAATGCAATCCCAAGAGGGGACATGCAACCATGTAGAACTTGCAGGGAGACCCAACAGAGCAGACAGAGCTCTGCTGGCCGACACACAATCTTTCTCCAAGATGGAGTAGGTTAGACTGACTTACTAACTAAACTCCTCCCTCTCTAAAGAGGGCTGGAAGGAACAAGAAGGTTTCTCTCCAGAGAAACTATCTCTGCACAGATTCGCTGCTATTCGCTGGTGAATCAGGCACATTACCTGTAAACATAACATTTTGCATTCATTCTATGCATAATATTCTTGTTAGGGTACTTTCACACTAGCGTTTTTTTGGATCCGGCCGGGTTCAGTAAAAATGCTTCCGTTACTGATAATACAAGCATCTGCATCCGTTATGAACGGGCCAGTTGTATTATCTTTAACATAGCCAAGACGGACCCATCATGAACTCCATTGAAAGTCAATGGGGACGGATGAGATTTCTATTGTGTCAGATAGTGTAAAAGTAAAATGGACCCGTCCCTGTTGATTTGCATTGTGGGTCATGATGGATCCGTTCTGCTCCGCATCCCATAACGAAAATAAAACCGAAGCATGCTGCGGTTTTCTCTCCAGTTTGAGAATGCAACCATACATAATGGAATGCACTTTGGAGCATTTCGTTCTGTTCAGTTATGTTTTGTCCCCATTGACAATGAACCGGGACAAAACGGAAGCATTTTTTTCCGGTATTGAGACCCTATAATAAAAAATAGAAACACTAGTGTAAAAGTAGCCTAATAAGTATCAGTATAAAGAAAACAAACAGTTAAAATACAATATACTCTATAAGTTCTAGTAATTGGCCACATTTGTAGCAATATTATACAAGAAAACCTACAGCAAGATATATCCAGACCTTACTATAGCAATACACCCACAGTTCCAGCAGAGAACAGCCTGCTGAGTTCTCTGGATCTGGTATTGCAGGACATTGCTAGCCAAATCCCAGCATATTTGATGGGTAGCGGCCAGATCTCCACTAGACACCTTTATAGTCAATGGGGCTGGCGGGCATTGCAGTAACATCCAGCAATGCCAGATCTAGAGAGCTCCAAAGGCTCTTCTCTGCCAATACAGCCTGCGGGAGATAATAACGTTAAGGTAAAAGAATCCTTATAAGACCCTCATCTTTTTATACTTTCCATATACAGATTGTCTTGCTTTTCTCAAGAATAAAAGTGTTTCTATCAAATTTAATGTGCCAGGAACTAATGAGTGAATAATCAAATGCTTCTCCTTGACATTTTGTCTAAAAGTTTTGAGGTAGCCACACAATGTTTGCATAAAGTGATCTCAGCCATTCATGCCTCTAATAGCACTAAAGAAAAAAATGGGAAATATTCTGTCTTCTATCAATCCATTCTGAAGTAGAACACATTCCAGATGAAATAGCCATGACATTTACAAGCCTGTTTATTAATTAAAAGGAACATTAATTCAACCAGTGCAGAACTGCAGTGAGAACATTTTTGCTTAACAAATGGGAGCAAATAAAAAAGTCTTATTAATATGGAGTTGTCCATTGAAAGCGGTTGTAGAAATTGCAAACACCTCTTTTTGCCTTGAAAAGATTAAATATTCTCTGGAAGTTATTATTATGTATTGTGATCAGCAACTGTGAATTATGACAACGCAGCTTAGTTTTCAAAAAACCCATCATGAATGGTTACTGACCAGCTGCATTGATTTAACCATTATTCTAACACACTGCACAACAAGCCAGCACAATCTGTGAATGTGTGTCCTATTTTTGCATCCTTTTCATTGAAGTTGCTTGTTCTCAGCTTTTTCATACTGTTTGCTTTTTGTTCATTTTTGTATCTACTATATATTCATATGGGGACCAGTTATAACAGAAGGCAACTAGTTCGAGCTAAGACTTTGTAATTGTTTGCTTGTAAACTGAGAGAACTATTAGTGGTACGCTTGGTGTTTACTCAGCATTTGAAGAGCAAATGGACAGTGACTAGTTGCCTAATACAGGCCCAAATAGTAAGTCAATGCACGTGTCTTCATCAGGTAAAACCAAGATAGCAAGAATCCTTAAAGGACATCAAATCTGGATCACACGCAAAAACTTTACTCTCATTCTCTGGAACACCGGACACCAGCGTGAGAATTATATCCATCAATCCCACTTGCCAATAAAAGTACCCAAAAGGCTTGGAGTGACTGTATGTGGATTCTAACCTCCAACTTGATTAAACTTATTAGTCCATACTGAAAGGTGGCTAAAATGATTTAAAAAATTCCAATGTTATACAAACTGAAGAGACAACATTATATGGCTTTTAACCAAGCTTGGTACATATACTCTTCAAAATTCAACTTAAAATACTCAGCGATTATCAAGTCCCGCGGACAGGGTTCTGGAAGGTTCCAATAAAGAAATGTACTTTTGATGCAACGTATATTAACCCCTTAAGGACACGGCCCTATTTCACCTTAACCACTTCAGCCCCCCTAGCTAAAAAACACCCTTAATGATCAGGCCACTTTTTACAATTCCGCACTACACTAATTTCACCGTTTATTGCTCCGTCATACAACTTACCACCCAAATGAATTTTACCTCCTTTTCTTCTCACTAATAGAGCTTTCATTTGGTGCTATTTCATTCTTGCTGACATTTTAACTTTTTTTGATATTAATCCAAAATGACCGAAATTTTTGCCCAAAAATGACATTTTTCACTTAATGTTGTAATTTTGTTTTTTAAAAACTACATTTCTTTATAAATTTTTCTCTAAATTTATTGTTCTACATGTCTTTGATAAAAAAAAATGCAATAAGTGTATATTTATTGGTTTGGGTAAAAGTTATAGCGTTTACAAACTATGGTGCAAAAAAGTGAATTTCCGCATTTTGAAGCAGCTCTGACTTTCTGAGCACCTGTCATGTTTCTTCAGGTGCTAGAATGTCAGGATAGTATAAATACCCCCCAAATGACACCATTTTAGAAAGAAGACACCCCAAAGTATTCGTGGAGGGGCATGGTGAGTTCATGTATCATTTCATTTTTTTTTCACAAGTTAGCAGAAAATTACACTTTCTGAGGAAAAAAAATAAATAATAAAGTTTCCATTTCTGCTAACTTCTGGCAAAAAAAAAAAAAAAATCTCCCACGGACTCACTATGCCCCACAGTGAATACCTTGGGATGTCTACTTTCCGAAATGGGGTCATTTGTGGGGTGTGTTTACTGTTCTGGCATTTTGGGTGGGGCTAAATTGTTAGCAGCCCTGTAAAGCCTAAAGGTACTAGTTGGAATTTGGGCCCCTTTGCGCACCCAGGCTGAAAAAAAAGTGTCACTTATTTGGTATCGCCGTACTCAGGAGAAGTAGGGCAATGTGTTTTGGGGTGTATTTTTACATATACCCATGCTGGGTGAGAGAAATATCTCTGTAAACTGACAACTTTGTATAAAAAATTAAAAGTTGTCATTTACAGAGATATTTCTCACACCCAGCATGGTATATGTAAATACACCACAACACATTGCCCTACTCTCCTGATACAACGATACCACATGAGTGACACTTTTTGCAGCCTGGAGCTAAAAGCCCAAATGAGTACCTTTAGGATTTCACAGGGCATTTTTACGCATTTAGATTCCAAACTTCTTCTCAGGCTTTAGAGACCCCTAAAATGCCAGGGCAGTATAAATACCCCACAAGTGACCCCATTTTAGAAAGTAGACACCCCAAGGTATTCCGTGAGGGGTATGATGAGTTCATGTAAAATTTTATTTTTTGTCACAAGTTAGTGGAATATGAGACTTTGTAAAAAAAAAAAAATATATCAATTTCTGCTAACATGTGCCAAAAAAAATATAAATTCTGTGAACTCGCCATGCACCTCACGGAATACCTTGGGGTGTCTACTTTCCAAAATGGGGTCACATGTGGGGTATTTATACTGCCCTGGCATTTTAGGGGCCCTAAAGCGTGAGAATCCAAATGCGTAAAAATGCCCTGTGAAATCCTAAAGGTACTTATTGGAATTTGGGCCCCTTTGCGCATCTTGGCTGCAAAAAAGTGTCACTCGTGGTATCGCCGTACTCAGGAGAAGTAGGGCAATGTGTTTTGGGGTGTATTTTTACATATACCCATACTGTGTGTGAGAAATATCTCTGTAAATAGCAACTTTTTAAATTTTTTTATACAAAGTTGTCAATTTACAGAGATATTTCTCTCACCCAGCATGGGCATATGTAAAAATACACCCCAAAACACATTGCCCTACTTCTCCTGAGTACGGCGATACCACATGAGTGACACTTTTTTGCAGCTGGGGTGCCCAAAAAAAAAAGAAGTAAGGCCCCATTCACACGTCCGCAAAAATCTCTGCATCTATTCCGCAATTCTGCGGAATAGATGCAGACCCATTCACTGTGAATGGGGCCGGCGGTGATGCGGAGAGCACACTATGTGCTCGCCGCATCAGCATTTGCGGAGCTGCGGCCGCGAACTCCGAAAAAGATAGAGCATGTCCTATTCTTGTCCGCAATTGCGGACAAGAAATGGCATTTTCTATATAGTTCTGGCAATGTGCGGATCCGCAAAATGCAGAAAGCACATTGCCAGCTCCATGGATCCGCAAAACACATACGGACGTCTGAATGAGCCTTACAGGGGGGTGATTAGTGACAGGGGGGGTGACAGGGGGTGATCAGGGGGGTGACATGGGGTTATCAGGGGTTAATCGGGGGTTAATCAGGGGTTAATCAGTGACTGGGGGGTGGGGGGTTGGATGGGGGGGGTCTGTGTGGTGATTGGTGCACTTACACAAGTTTCCTTTGGTGGTCCCAAGCAAAAGGGACCACCAGAGGAACGAGCAGCAAGCATATCAGACGCTATTAACAAAACAGCGTCTGATATGCGATTTTTTTAAACTTCTACAGCCTGCCAGCACATGATCAGCGCTGGCAGGCTGTAGTTAAAGTTCTCCCCGACGCGATCCTTGAGAAAACGTCTTGCGAGATGACGCGCGGATGCGTCCAGGAGGAGTAAACCAGCCGCCGCCTGGACGCATCCGTGCATACAGCGGTCCGGAGCTGGTTAAGGACCAGGCCATTTTTTGCAAATCTGACCAGTGTCAGTTTATGTGGTGATAACTTTAAAACGCTTTTACTTATCCAGGCCATTCTGAGATATTTTTTTTCCGTCACATATTGTACTTTATGACACATTTTGTCAAAAAAGTTCATTTTTTGTATAAAAAAATACTAAATTTACCAAAAATATTGAAAAATTTGCAAATTTTCAAGTTTCAATTTCTCCACTTCTAAAATACATAGTAATACCTCAAAAAAAAAGTTATTACTTTACATTCCCCATATGTCTACTTCATGTTTGGATCATTTTGGGAATGCCATTTTATTTTTTGGGGACGTTACAAGGCTTTGAAGTTTAGAAGCAAATCTCAATTTTTAAGGACCAGTTCAGGTCTGAAGTCACTTTGTGAGGCTTACATAAAAGACACCACCCAAAAATGACCCCATTCTACTACACCCCTCAAGGTATTCAAAACTGATTTTACAAACGTTTTTAACCCTTTAGGTGTTCCACAAGAGTTCATGGCAAATGGACATAAAATTTCAGAATTTCGATTTTTTGGCAAATTTTCCATTTGAATCAATTTTTTCCAGGAACAAAGCAAGGGTTAACAGCCAAACATAACACAATATTTATGGCCCTGATTCTATAGTTTGCAGAAACAGCCCATATGTGGTTTTAAACTGCTGTATCACCAAACGGCAGGGCACAGAAGGAAGGGAACGCCATATGGTTTTTCGAAGGCAAATTTTGATGGACTGGTTTATTTACACCATGGCCCATTTCAAGCCCCCCTGATGCACCCCTAGAGTAGAAACTCCAAAAAAGTGACCCCATTTTGGAAACTACTGGATAAGGTGGCAGTTTTGATGGTATTATTTTTAGGGTACGTATGATTTTCGGTTGCTCTATAATACATTTCTGTGAGACAAGGTAATAAAAAAATAGAAATTCTGAAATTTCATCTCCATTTGCCATAAACTCTTGAGGAACACCTAAAGGGTTAATAAAGTTTGTAAAATCAGTTTTGAATACCTTGAGGGGTGTAGTTTCTTATATGGGGTCACTTTTATGGAGTTTCTACTCTAGGGGTGCATCAGAGGAGCTTCAAATGTGACATAGTGTCAAAAAATCAGTCCGTCAAAATCCGCCTTCCAAAAACCATATGGTGTTCCTTTCCTTCTGCGCCCTGCCGTTTGTCCATAAAACAGTTTAAAACCACATATGGGGTGTTTCTGTAAACTAAAGAATCAGGGCAATAAATAAAGAGTTTTGTTTGACTGTTAACCCTTGCTTTGTTACTGGAAAAAAATGATTAAAATGGAAAATTTGGAAAAAATAGCTGTTTTGGGTCCGTATTTATTTTATTTTTGTGACTGTGTTCATCTGAGGGGTTAGGTCATGTGTTATTTTTATAGAGCAGATTCTTACGAACGTGGCAATACCTAATATGTCTGCTCTTTTTAGTTTTACACTATAATATCCTTTGTTAAACAAACAAAAAACTATTTTAGTATCTCCATAGTTTGAGAGTCAGTTTTTTTTTGTTTTTGTCTAATTGTCCTAGGTAGGGGCTTATTTTTTGTGGGATGAGATTACAGTTTTAATGGCACTATTTTGGGGTGCATATGACTTTTTGATCGCTTGCTATCACACTTTTTGTGATGTTAGGTGACAAAAAAATGCTTTTTACAGTATTTTAAATTTTTTTTGCGGTGTCCACCTGAGGGGTTAGTTCATGTGTTATTTTTATAGTTCAGGTTCTTACGGATGCGGCGATACCTAATATGTCTACTTTTTATTTATTTATTTAGGTTTTACACAATCTTATAATTTTTGAAACAAAAAAAAATCATGTTTTAGTGTCTGCATAGCCTAAGAGCCATAATTTTTTTATTTCTTGGGCGATTTTCTTAGGTAGGGTATCATTTTTTGCGGGATGAGATGACGGTTTTAAAGGCACTATTTTGGGGTGCATATGACTTATTGATCGCTTGCTGTCACACTTTTTGTGATGTAAGGTGACAAAAAATGGCTTTTAACACAGTTTTTTTTTTTAGTTTTTTTTGCGGTGTTCACCTGAGGGGTTAGGTCATGTGTTATTTTTATAGTTCAGGTTCTTACGGACGCGGTGATACCTAATATGTCTACTTTTTATTTATTTATTTATGTTTTGCACAATCATATTTTTGAAACAAAAAAAAATCATGTTTTAGTGTAAGCATAGCCTGAGAGCCATAATTGTTTTATTTTTTGGGCGATTTTCTTAGGTAATGTATCATTTTTTGCGGGACAAGGTGACGTTTGATTAGTACCATTTGGGTGTAGATGCAACTTTTCTGATCACTTTTATTAACTTTTTTGGGAAGTGAGGTGGGCAAAATTTCAATTTTATCATAGTTTGTTGGGGTTTTTTTTATGACGTTCACTGTACGGGAAAAGTAACCCATTTTATAGATCAGGTCGTTACGGACGCGGTGATATATAACATGTGTAATGTATTTTTCTTCTTTTTTATTAGTGATAAATGTGTTTTTTTGTTTTTACCTTTTTTCACATTTTTTTTGGACCCAGACCCACTTGGTTCTTGAAGATCCAGTAGATCTGGTGTCTGTATAATACAGTACAGTACATTATATAATATTTTACTTGACACTTTAGCAAAAGTCTGATCAGATTTCTGTTACCATGGCAAGCAGGACGCCTTTGAAGGCGTCCTGTTGCCATGGTTACCGTCCTCCGCTGCTATTACAGAGCAGCGGAGGATGAGGAGGGAGGGAAGCTGGGGACTGGAGCTAGGGGGGCTGCACCAGGCACAGCGGCCCCCACAGCAGCTCCCTCCCTCTTAACCACTTCCATACAGCGGTCCCTATGGACCGCGGCATGGAAGGGGTTAATAGGCTGCCATCCGTGCCTGCATGGATGTCAGCCATTACAAGCAGAGTGTCAGCAATGTGCTGACACTCTGCTTGCCACGCTCAGCCATCCTGAAATCGAGCGGAGGGGCGGGAATAGGATTGCGCGCCCACCCGCCCCCCGCACCGCATGCCGCACCGCCTATCACAATGAGGGCATGGGGGGGAGGTTATAGGAATAAAAATAAAACATTTCCCGGCATTTCAAAGTATCTGATCCCTGGATCAGATACATCGCAAAGCGCTGCAAACCGCAGGTCTGAATTGACCTGCGGTTTTCAGCGATCGCCGATATGGGGGGGGGGCTCACAGGACCCCCCTCAGCATATGAACATGTTTCTAGCGATTTATTTTTTATTTTTTTTATACGGGATTTAATTTAGGAGTCGGACGTATGGGTACGCCCTTTGTCCTTAAGGACTCGGACATTAGGGCGTACCCATACGTCCTATGTCCTTAAGGGGTTAACTCCATTTCAAGAGCTGTAACTTTTTTATTTTTCTGTCGATGTAGCCGTACAAGGGGTTGTTTTTTGCTGGACAAGTAGTTTTTTATGGCGCCACTTTAAGGTACAAATAATTTATTGATTAACTTTTATTAACTGTTTCTGTAGGAGAGATAGGAAAAAAGAAATATTGCCACTGAGTTTTTACCTTATAAATTTTGTGGCATGCACTCTTCAGCATAAATAACATAACTTAATTCTCTGGGTCAATACCATAACTTTTTTTTTTTACAGAGATGTGTGTTGATTTTTGTTAGATGACTTGCAGGTTTCATAAGTACCATTTTGGAGTACATAACACTTTTTGATGACTTTTTTTGTGGCAAATGCCTGCCAGATAAAGCTCCCTTCTTCTAAACTTTTTACACGCAGCAGTTGCTATTGATCATGGCATCTCAGTGATTAAACAGCCTGGATCAGAGCTTCTGCCAGTCCAGGCAGTTAGAGCAGGAGCTCGGCTCTCATATAAGAGCAGCACTCCTGTTCTGTGCTGCACTCAAGATTCATGAAGTGCTTAGACTTGGCTGTGGGAAAAATGTGGCCTAGCCTAAGGCCTGTTAGTGACCGCCATAAAAAGGCGTATTGGCGGTTACTAACTGATTCAAATGAAGACACTAATGTAACTGTAACTGCTGAGGTGCTATTTCTCACTGTATCTTGTCTCCTTCAGTTCAGACTCATCCACCTTCATATGCTGTCTAAAAGACAAAATGTTTGTTGCCCATGGCAACCAATCACAGCTCAGCTTTAATTTGACTAAAGTGCTTATCAATCTGCCAAGGATGGCGGGTTTGACAAGCAATGCATTAATGTATATGGGGACTTTTCAAGAAAAAGCATAAATGCATCATTTGAAAAAGGTGTATATTTTCTTTTCCTCTCTCAAGACTACAATGAGTATTTCTAGGTAGAAAATTATGTGTAGCAAAAATAGTGTGGTACTGTGTTAGCCTGAAAAATCTATGTGATAAAAACTTTTGTGTTACAAAAAAGACAAAAGTATTATAACAGTGATACCGCGGCTATTTTTATGGCATGAAATCTGTTAAAGTTTTTGTAGAAGCTCGTCTTCAGCCACATCTTATCAACAGAAACCATCCCCCTGCCCAACACACAACGGGACTACAAAATCACTGGCACTTTCTCATGTGCATCCTCCAATGTGGAGAACATGATACAATGCACAAAGTACCCCTATGAAGGCATCTATATTGGAGAAACAAAGCAAAATATCTGTTCGAGGAAGAATTAAAAGCTTACATGCAGGACTAAAAGGACTAAAAGTTGACATGCAGGACTTCAAGCCTGCTCCACTAATCCTGGCATAGCACATTGTTACAGGGTACCCATGTGCTATGCCAGTATTTAGCCAACCTCAGGGGGCACAGGCAGGAGCAGCCAGAGCTGGTGTCAGCACCTGGCATACCTGGGCAAGTGCCAAAGCCCACTGCTCCTGGGGGGCCCACTTCTCTGCTATGAGCGCTTTCTTCAATACAGATGGAAGCGCTCATTGTTGGAGCGCAGGGAGCGGCAGTCCTTTCACTTATGCAGCTTCAGACTGGATCAAGGGGGCATCCTCTGGTGGGCCCATTAATAGTCACATGAGGCCGGCTGCTGCTGTCCTCCTTACAAGCTCCTGTGCTGCGCAGCTTCAGACACGCCCCCTCTTCACTCCAGCAGAGAAAACATGTTGCCTTAACAGCGTCAGACACGCCCCCACAGGACACGCTGCCTGAGGAGGAGAGAGACCGCAGCAGGGCAGAAGTGTGAAGACAGTCTGTGAGTGAGTCTGCTGCACTATGACTGTCTCTTCTCTGTCTCTTCCCCCCATCCTATCTCATCCTCATGGAGCCCCTGCTGTCTCCTTTTCTCCCTCATGTATCCAGAGCTCCTGTTTCACCCTCTTATCTCCTACTGCTGCCCTGCACAGACCTCCTGCCTGCTTACTTCTGGTATGAATCCCCATCAGAGCCCCTTTCACCTACTTGCTGTGTCCTAAAGGCATACTAAAATTTGCTGTGGGGTCCAGTCACATTAGTGTACATTTTGATCAAAAGGCATAAGCCCACTCACCGCGCCAAAGTTGCCTCTCAGAGTAGGTCCTACTCTAAATTTGGCGCAGCACCGCCCGGCGACCGCCGCCGCCGCAGCACCGCACCACCGCACCAGCGGGCGGCGGGATCCAGCCACCAAACAGCACCCCTGCTGTCCGGCAATGCCACCATGGCACCGGGTCCCGCCAACCCCCCAGCGCCGCACCGCAGCAAACAATGGCCGCCACGCAGTACTGCACCATGTGAACAGTTGGTAAAGCTCACCTATCACATGCTCTCAGGAGCTAAGTCTGAGAGCTGGTAGAACCCTTTCACTCATATATGCTTGCTCAGGCTAATTAAAAACACCTGCACTGTGTGTAGTAGGACCCATTCTGAGAAGCAACCTTGGCGCGGTGAGTGGGCTTATGCCTTTTGATCAAAATGTACACTAATGCCTCTTTAATAGTATAGGGGGCAGTACAGTAAATATTGCGCCGAGAGGCGATATTAATTTTGCTGAGAAGCAGTTACAAATCAGAAGCTGAGCTTGTGGATGTGCGATTCTACCTATTTCTCTTTCTCCGTTTTTTTTTCCAAGGGTATATTATAAGCTTTTGTTTCCTGTAGTCTGTATATTGTAAATACAGACATAAGAATAATTTCATAATCATTAGATGTTGGGTGAGTTAATGTCCAATCCATAATGGGGGGAGCTGTACACCATCACTTCCTGGAATCTGACACTGACTGACTATAAACTGCAAAACATTAAGGACCCACACACCACTGTACTATTTATGCAGGGTATATATGAATGAATGTGCACCTCCAGTAACAAACATAGGACCAGATTCACTAATGTAAATATTTATGTTCCAAAAAGTGAAAAGTGGTGCATATAGGGTTTGTACACTTTTCCCAACATGCTTAGGGAAGTCTTAGTGGGTGGGACTTGACATGAAAGGGGGCAGGGTCTAAGAAAAGTGTCCAGCAATTTATCCAACTTGAGTCACTGTGATAAATGTGGTGCAGGTGTAGACGGCCAGTCGAAGCTTACATCCTCTTTAGGATTAGTATATCTGGGCCACAGTGTTTCAATTCTACATGCTTAAATCTAATTAATGAAGCCAAAATGAAATGCATAAGAAATTTCCTTTACAAGGAATCTGTCATCAGAAAATTCACTGGCAAACCAGGCACCATACCTTGTAGGGCTAGCTTACTTTCACTTAGTTACCCGTTGCTTTATTCTAGAGAGAAAATACTTTTTATCCATAGGCAAATGAGCAGAGCACCGAGGGTGGCCCAAGTCACTCTGTTGACAGTAGCCCCTCCTGCTTTTGCAACGAGCCTCCTGCCAAGGCCCTATCGCATCCACGGTTTAGTGGAATGGCGAGTGGTGTGGTGCGGCCTATATGTGTCACAATGCTCCTATCTGGATACAGCGGGACCCCAGGCTTTGGCTCCGAAGCATTAAGCTATGTGAACCATGCGACGCAGGGACCCAGTGACGTAATCGAGGAGAGCCCTGGCCGCAGCACGGAAGGTAAGTAGCTTCTCCCCCGGCTCTCCCCTGCTTTTCCATGGCAGCCGGGACTTCAGTAGCGTCGTGGCTGCCATGGTTACCATTCTTAAAAGCTAAACGTCAGATGCCGCGATGCACCGAAATGACGTTTAGCTTAGTCGGATCCAAATTAATGCTTTTCAATGGGCATTAATTCCGGATCCGTCCTTGCGGCATGTCTTCAGGATTTTTGGCCGGAGTAAAATCCGCAGCATGCTGCGGATTTTTCAACGGCCAAAAAACGTGTCAGTACTGAACTGAAGATATTCTGATGCATCCTGAACGGATTTCTGTCCATTCAGAATATATTGGGATAATCCTGATCAGTATCTTTCCGTCCTAGAGCCCTGAGGACGGAACTCTAGGATGGAAAGGAAAAACACAGATGTGAAAGAGGCCTTAGCTGGCCAAAACAATCTACTTGATTTACTTCAGCTGAGGCCAATAAGGCAATAGGAGTGAGTTCCTAATATGTTTAAAAAAAAATAATAAAATGTTTTGCTTTGTATGCCTTGATCAGGGCCGGCGCTACCATATAGGCAAGGGGGGCAATTGCCCCTGGGCCCCCGAGTCCTTAGGGGCCTCCAAGCCCACCACCCGCTTGGCGCCGGCCCGAGTCCATAGTCATCTGTATCGCTCGCTGTCCTCAGGACAGCGATACAGGTGGCTGTGCTGTGGGGCAGGGGAGGGAGAGGTGTCTCCCTTTCCTGTTCCTCTGATAGGCTGCCGGCCTATCAGAAGCCGGTGCAGGCGGCACAATGACGTCATCGCGCCGCCTGAGCCATACAGCGGGGGACACAGGCTGGAAGAGGCCTGCATCGCATCGCTGCCAAGGCGGTAAGAATAAGTGTTTTTTTTATATATAACGGACTATCTGTTACTGGCTCATGGGGTGGGGGGGTTAAAGAGGCATTTGTAACTGGCACATGGGGTGGGGGGTTAGAGAGGCACTTGTTACTGGTACATGGGGTGGGGGGGTTAAAGAGGCACTTGTTACTGGCACATGGGGTGGGGGGGTGTTAAAGAGGCACTTCTAACTAGCACATGGGGTGGGGGGTTAGAGAGGCACTTGTTACTGGTACATGGGGTGGGGGGGTTAAAGAGGCACTTGTTACTGGCACATGGGGTGGGGGGGTTAAAGAGGCACTTGTTACTGGCACATGGGGTGGGGGAGGCACTTGTTACTGGCACATTATTATGGGGAACTATACGAGCTTCTACTGAGGCCACAAAGAAGGGGTATTCTATATGGGGGGTCTCTGTGTGGTACTAGTATTGTCAGGGGTATTATCTATTTCTGCAGTGTAGTATTGGGGGTAGTAGGATGGTTTGTCCAGAAGATGGGAGGATGATGGAAAAGTAGTAAACTAAGATTTTTTTTTTGTTGTCAAACTGCAGAGCCGGAAAATGGCAACAAAATGGTGGTCTGGTCTGAAGGTCTGAAAGGAGAAGACGAGGACAGACAACATCTACATCAAAGGAGACGTCACTGGATGTAAGAGGTATGGGGCGCTGTATTTCTGTATGCTGCCATGGAAGGGGGAATTATGTGAGGCGAAGGGGGTGATGACGTGACATGGGGAGGGCCTTATTGTTTTTCGCCCCAGGGCCCCACTTCACCTAGAACCGGCCGTGGCCTTGATGAAGGATTATGATTAGCAAAATGGAATTTGTCTTCTATCTGTGTCTGAATTTTAGTTAGCACAGTTAATTACAAAAAAAAACAAAAACAAAAGAACAAAAAAAACAAACAAACACATGGCTCCACCATTAGAGTCTCGCATGCATGGCTTATCTGCTATTAGAGTCTTACACGCATGGCTTCTCCGCCATTAGAGTCTCGCGCGCATGGCTTCTCCGCCATTAGAGTCTCGCACGCATGGCTTCTCCGCCATTAGAGTCTCGCACGCATGTCTTCTCTGCCATTAGAGTCTCGCATGCATGGCTTCTCTGCCATTAGAGTCTTACACACATGACTCCGCCATTCGAGGTCTGCCGCGTGGTCCCACCACAAGTAGGTTCCATGGCTTTTTCTGCCTGCAGGCCCGCTCGCATGTCTTGGTCATCTGTGGCTCGCTAATACAATTTTTCTTGTGGAGGTTCACACGAGTGGCGTTTGCCATTAAAGCCTCACTGGCTTATCGTTTTTCTCTGACACTTTTTTTTTTTCTAGGTTGTTGGGTCTTCATTGTTTTTCTTTAACTCCCTTCTGACCGCCGTACGCAGGATTGCGTCCTGCGGGCGGTCGGTTTATTCCTCCTGGACGCATCGGCGCGTCCTCTCTGATGTGCCCTTTGCTTGGGACCACCATAGGGAAAAAAAAAAAAGTGTGCACCAATCAAACCCCCCCCCCGTCACTGATTAACCCCTGATAACCCATGTCACCCCCACTGATCACCCATGTCACCCCCCCATCACTGATCACCCCCTATAAGGCTCATTCAGACGTCCGTATGTGTTTTGCGGATCCGCAAAACACGGACACCGGCAATCTGCTTTTCCCATTTTGCGGATCCGGACATTGCCAGAGCTATATAGAAAATGCCTTTTCTTGTCCGCAATTGCGGACAAGAATAGGACATGTTCTATATTTTTGCGGATCCGGAAGTGCGGATCCGCAATTCCGGATCCGAGCAGGACAAAGTCTGTCCCCATAGAATTGAATGTATCCACAATTCCGTTCCACAAAATTTTGCGGAACAGAATTGCGGACGTGTGAATGAGACCTAAGGGTCCATTAGTGATCACAGCTTTACAGCTTTCCCCTCTTTTTTTTTTTTTTGCACATTTTTTAGAGATTTTTTCATCCACATTGATCAATGTCAATGAAGAAATCTGTGACGTTCATTTTTTTCTTTCAGCCCAGCGGCTGAAAGGAAAAAAAGATTCTCATTACCCGTATGCTCAATATAAGGAGAATAGCAAAAACTCCTAATTTTGGCCATACGTGTAATGAGACCCTCAAACGCCAGGGCAGTGGAAAAACCTCCCAAGTGACCCCATTTTAGAAAGTAGACACCCCAAGGTATTCGCTGAGGGGCATAGTGAGTTCATGGAAGTTTTTATTTTTTGACACAAGTTAGCGGAAAATGAATTTTAAAAAAAATACCATTTCTGCTAACTTGTGACAAAAATAAAAATTCCATAAACTCACTATGCCCCTTAGTGAATACCTTAGGATGTCTACTTTCCGAAATGGGGTCACTTATGGGGTGTTTCTACTGTCTGGGCATTGTAGTACGTCAGGAAACAGGACAGGTGCTCAGAAAGTCAAAGTGCGGAAACTCACTTTTTTGCACCATAGTTTGTAAACCCTATAACTTTTACCCAAACCAATAAATATACACTTATTGCAATTTTTTTATCAAAGGCATGTAGAACAATAAATTTAGAGAAAATTTTAAATTGACATATAGTGTTATTTGAAAAATTTAACAACAGAAAGCGAAAAATGTAGTTTTTTTGCAAAAATTTCATCAAAAAAAGTTAAATTTAAAAAAAAAGTAAAAATGTCAGCAAGAATGAAATACCACCAAATGAAAGCTGTATTAGTAAGAAGAAAAGGAGGTAAAATTAATTTGGGTGGTAATTTGTATGACCGAGCAATAAACGGTGAAAGTAGCATAGTGCGGAATTGTAAAAAGTGGCCTGGTCATTAAGGGGGTTTAAGCTAGAGGGGCTGAAGTGGTTAAAAGCAGTCACCCCAAGCCTGCCTTTTCAGACATCACCTTCTCCCAGGTTCGCACTTTCTCCCACTTACCCTCTCTAGATTCTTGCTTCCCCTCGCTCCCCGTGGTTACTTTTTCTCTTGCCCATCCTTGCCTTATAGACCCATTCTCCCAGGAAGCTGACCCTGTGGTCTCATTTTTCACGTTTTTCAAGTTCTGCCTCTCCAGGGGTTGTTCCAGTCGCAGCCGTTCCCAGGAAGATAAAGCTGCTTCCCCAGCCGCCCCCCATTCCATGGCCACTTCTTCGAGAGACATGGCCAATCCCTCTCCCGCTCCAGTCGCTCCTGCTTCAGACCCAGCACTCTCTCTCTCTGCAAATGTTTCGGTAAGTACGGCTTCTCATCCATCGATCACCACTACGCTCTTCTCCCGTCTACGGATCCGTTGTTGCGGTATTTTTAATGCCGGAACTGGCACTAATGCAAGTCGATAGGAATTAATCCCAGATCCGGCATTCCGGCATGTGTTCCGGCATTTTGGACGGCGATAAAACAGCAGCATGCTGCAGTATTTACTCTGTCCAAAACGACTGACAGTGACTAAACTGATGCATCCTGAATGGATTTCTCTCCATTCAGAATGCATGGGGATGTGACTGATCATTTTTTTTCCGGCATAGAGCCCCGAAGACGGAACTCTATGCCGGAAAAGAATAAGGCTACATGCACACGTCACAGTTAAAAACTGACATTTATAACGGACCTTTATTTCACTGACGCCCTTCTGATAAACTGATGCTAAAAATTGACCCATTCAATAGTATGGGGGGCAATCTGTCAGTGAAAAACTGACAAGATAGAACATGTTCTATTTTTTTGCGTCCATTTTTAGCTAACAGTGAAAAAAACTGCCATGTGAATAACCCCATAGACTACCATTAGTCTTAAAACAGAGATGTGATGGCCGTTAAAAAATGTACATGAGGTCCATTTTTCACTGTCGTGTGCATGTAGCCTAACGCTAGTGTGAAAGTACCCTTATTTAACCTAGTTATGTTATCATATTAAGTAAGTAAATATTAGACCAGTCCTGAGCTCAAAAATAAAAGGGCACCAGAACCAAGCTCAGAATACATATATAGCACCAGAACCAAGCAAAGTATCTACATGTGGCAGCAGAACCAAGCTTGGTATTTAAGTTTGTATATTAAGTTTGTGTGCTTGAAGTGGTTGTTTCCAAAAATGGTTCTGACTGATTCTGGTTGTTCTCTTTGCCTTTTCTTCTCCATCTGGCCAAACATAATGATCATGCTGCATAGTTTGGAATATTCAGCATGCCATAGATTTTGCATGGAATATTTCTGCAATGAGTGAATAGCATTTTGAAAATCCCGTCTGAATGTATTGTACTGTAAACTGCCGCAAATTTTTGCTGCAGAATCTTTAATAACCCCTGTGTGATGTCCATGGCCAGCCTTAACCCTTTAATGACATATAACTGAACTGTATGTCATAGGTAGCCAAGAAATGTATGGAGCAGGTTCAGGAGCTGAACCTCTGACAGCTGCATTATACAGATGACACCTGCCTGCATTGCTTAAGATCAGAGATTATTCTGATTATTATCAACTTTAACACTAGAGATGAGCAAATGAAAGTTTACGAAGTTGAATTCGATCCGATTTTAAGGAAAAATTCGATTCGCACTGAAGTCGAATTTCCTCATGCTTCATGGTAATGAATCGCATTTTTTCCTCAAATGGCTGCTGCACATGTTAGGACATGGAACAAAGAACTCTGGGAACGAGAGATCCCCCACAATGCATACAGCCAATCAGCAGCCAGCCAGCCCATGTGATGTCACTGCCCTATAAATAGCCTCAGCCATCTTGGATGCTGCCATTTTTCACTGTACTTAGTGCAGAGAGAGATGGACAGGCGCTAGGGACAGTATTAGGAAAGACTTTATTGTGCTGAAAAAAGATTTATAAGTTCAGGGAAAGATCATTTAAGGTGTAGGGAAAGGATAGGGAGGCATTATTAACACTATAAAAGGAGAACAGGTCCAATAGAGGAGTGTACAGCCTGGGTAATAGGAGCGATTCTATTACACCTTTCTGCACTAATTGGGGATCCAAATTGCTGTTATACTGCTGCTCTTAGGTTTGCTATATGATAGCTCAGTAATTCCAGCAAACCTTGCTTGTTATTAGGGTGCAAGTGCTGTGTGAAACAGCAATTTATGGTGTGTATTAATAGAAGCTATACGTACGTCCTATTAGCTGTTTTGTGGTGAACGTGCATTTCTTTATAGACATTTTTGTGGTGTATTAAGAAAAAAAGTACGTCTAATTAGCCATTCTGCGGTGAACTACATTGTTTTATAGACATTTTTGTGGTGTATTAATAAGAAAAAAAAAGGATGTCTAATTAGTCGTTTAGCGGTGAACATACATTGTTTCACAGACTTTTTGTTGTTTAGTAATGAGGAAAAAGTACATCCAATTAGCCGTTAAGCGGTGAACGTACGTTGTTTTATAGACATTTTTGTGGTGTATTAATAAGAAAAAAAAGTACGTCTAATTAACCATTCAGCGGTGAACGTACATTGTTTTATAGACATTTCTGCGGTGTATTAATAAAAAAAAGTACATGTCGAATTTGCTTAGACATTTTTGGGGTGTATTAATTTACTTTTAATTGAATTCATTTATTTTACAGTATGTTAGACAGACAAGTGACAGCTGGCCCTTCAAAGGGAATGGGCAGTGGCCAAAATGTTGCTAGTGCAGGCACAATTAGCGGCAGAAGAAGGGGGGTGGCAGCAGGAGTCGCAGCAAGAGGTGCCAGTGCCATTTAGCGGTCGTGTCTTGACCAGCAACCCAGCGGTGCTTGAATGGTTGACTCGGTCTTCGACTTCATCGCAAGTAACATCAGACACCCCCACCCAAGAGTCGGTGAGTTCCTCTAACATGAGGCTTGGTTGGCATGGCCCGGGACCAGGCCCTGTGCCCCCAACTGTCCTCAACCTGCCTCTGTCATTTTCTGTTCCCTCAGCGTGAGAAGTATTATATGCTGTAGGCTCGGCTCCACTTTTCAGTAAGGAAGAGCTACTAGAGGACAGTCAGCAGCTACTGCCCAGCCAAAATCTGGAGGAGACATCCGCCTCTTCCTCCAGTAGGCAGGCAAGTAGTGATGAGCTGGTGTTGTGAGCCATCAGGCTCCTGGCCCTGAAACTGTTGAGGGGGACATCAGTGATGTGCAGACAGTAGCGGATGATGATGATGATGTAGCCGATCGCACTTGGGAGCCGGGTGAAAACGGGACTTCATCATCATCAGGAGAGGAGGGTGGCAGGTTGCAAGCGAGACAGTGGCTGAGCCTGCAAGGTTGTAGTGTGGCCGTGAGTCAGCAGAGTTGCAGAAGTGGGAAGTCGGAAGCCAAACATGCCTGAGGTAGACCACCTGCTATGCAGGAGCCTACCTGCCCGGAAAGTAGCAGTGCAGGGGTTCACAGAGGCAGCGGTTGCAGGCAGTCAGTGCAGGCTGTTGGGGGGAAAATGCCATACTCGGCAATCTGGCAGCTTTTTGTCAAGCCTCCGGAGGAGGTAAACATGGCCATTTGCCGAATCTGTGGGCAGAAGGTGAAGCGTGGCCAGGGTGCCAATGTTGGCACCACGGCCCTGCATCAACACATGCAGCGTGACCATAGCGTGGCCTCGGAGAACTGTGGTGCTAATGTAGTGGTCGAGCCTGCTGCAGCAACCACTGCATTACCCAGTGGCCCGCACCCCTTTTCTGCAAGTCAAGGCTCCACCATCTCAGCTGAAGGGAGCTGTCTGTCCTTCCCATCATCTACTGGTCCTGATGCTCATGCTCCTCATCCTCCTACTCCTCATCAGTCATTTCGTCAGCAATCGATCACCGAAGCGATTGCCAAGAGACAACAATATGCGTGTACTTATCTAGCGGTGCAGAAGCTGAATGTGCTCCTGGCCAAGTTGCTGGTGCTGCAGTCCCTCCCTTTCCAAGTGGTGGACTCTGCACCTTCCAGAGAACTGTTGGCCTGTGCTAAGCCGAGGTGGAGAGTACCAAGCCGTCATTTCTTTGCGAAAAAGGCAGTACCAGCCCTGCACACCTATGTGGAACAGAAAGTGTGCCTGTGCTTGAGCCAGTCGGTGTCCGCCAAAGTGCACGGCATTGCCGACGTGTGAAGTTGCAATTACGGTCAAGGACAATATATGTCCTTTATGGCCCACTGGGTAAATGTGGTTCCTGCCCAGTCACACCAGCAACTTGGTCAGGTGATGCTGCTGCCGCCTCCACGTTCTCACGCCGTTGGTCCTGCGACAATGTCGGCCTCCTCATCCTCCACCATGTCCTCAGCCTCCACTGCAGGGACAATTCAAAGTTGTCCTCCAGCATACCACATGTGCAAGGCACGGTGGTGTCACGCTGTTCTGCACCTAGTTTGCCTGGGCGAACGGGGTCACACAGGGGAGGAACTGCTCCGCGTCTTTCATCAAGAAATCGAATCCTGGTGACTGGAAATCGACCGGAGCAGACGCGCTCTGGCAGAGCTCCTTATCTGAGAAATATAATCTGGTGGCATCCGACTCCATCCCGCCCGCTGCTATCTTCAGCTACTTGCCTGACGTGCTCAGCGGCTGCCCAGCTTTGTTTTGAGCCGCCCGGGAGCTCTGTGGGACGTCGGTGTGCCGCGTCCGGACTGCGGCCTATCTCCTGCACCAGACCGGGGCCTCGCGTGCCGCGCTCTCCACCAGTGGCCTCCCCGCCTACCAAGCTGACCGGTGCTGACCTGCCCGCTTCCTGTGGCGACCGGACCGGAGCTCTGAGGACCAAGAAAATACATTACCTGCGGAGTGGTACATTCCCCCTGTGAGTACCGTCTTCCCTGGGGCCCAGTTCCATACCGCTCCACTGTGGACTACCGCCATAGGCGGTCGCTCGTCATCAATTTTAAGGGGTCCTCCCCCACAGTTTGCCCCACCATAAGGGCTTGCATGATATTCCTACTCTGTTGCACCATAGTGCATTTCAAGGCCTGGCCTTAATTTTTATATAGAACGCCTTCTTCCTCTGTACTGCTGAACACATTATCCTCTTAAAGGGCCCTCGACCTAATTTTTCCAACCCCTGCTGGGTGACCTCAACTGAACTGTATTGCTACTTTCTGCAACTGGTCGACATTTAAAGGCCATGCTTAATTTTTATAAGGGACTGCTCATTGTGGTGCCGCCACCTAAGCCACCTTTTTAAAAGGGCTGCTGGCCCAGTCTTTTACTAGCAGTGTGTGTGATCTGCTCTTCCTCATCGACTAACATTTGCTCTTCATAAGGGCTTCCTGGGAGGTGGCGATATACGGAGCCGCATTTTTATACGGGCCCTGGACCCCTGAATGGTTGGCTCTGGATAAGGTCTGGACAAGGGCTACCAACATTGTGCCTGGCCCTCCTGTACCCTGGGAAGCCTAGAGGCCTCTGTGGTCTCGCTGTACCTGTTAGTGACGCCTGCCACTCTCATGTAACGCGTCATAAGGAGTGACTCCATCTCCATTTCATTGTGAAGCCTGGCTACATCTCCCTGTTCCGTCTCCTACAGGAAGCATGGATAAATTTGTGGGGAAAAACCCTACCTCTGCAAAAGGGCTGCGTTCTGCTCCCCGTAGTCAATATCCATCCTTGCCAGTACAGCCAACTGAGGACGCCAATATTGATTCCCCCAAGGCGACAGCACAAGCCATCCTAGAGCTCATGATGCCCACAATTGATACTAGATTGGCGGCCTTTCAGTCCTCGTTGGACCTAATTGTATCCCAAATCACTACTCACAATACCGGTATCTCTGAAGCTGAACAGAGGATTTCTGATCTGGAAGACATAATCCACGCTTGCAAGGAACAAATAGACTCTAAAGATACTCTACTAACATCCCTGCAAACGAAAATTGATGATTTAGAGAATCGTTCTCGCCGCAACAACCTACGACTCATTGGAGTACCGGAATCTGTCCGTCCCGGTGAGTTGTTATGGCTCACTTCAGAGTGGCTTCCTCAAACCCTTAAGATAGGAACTGATTCCACTGTCGTCTCAGTTGAGCGTGCTCACTGGGTGGGACCCCCACATGATGGAGAATCCTCTAGGCCGCGGCCGGTCATTTTCAAGCTCCTCAACTACCAGGACAAATTGAAACTGTTGACAGCCTTCCGTCAAGCTTCGTCGCTTCAATATGAAAATTCTAAACTGCTGATGTTCCAGGACTTCTCCTCCTCGGTAGTGGAAAAAAGGAGAGCCTTCGGTCGGGCCTCCAAGATCCTCGTTGACAAGTCTGTGCGGTTCTCCCTGCAGTATCCTGCAACACTCAGGTTCTCCATGGACGGCAAAGCTCGGGTCTTTGATGACCCCCAAAAGGCGATGGCTTTCTTAGATTCCGTCGGCCAGGCTTCACCTAAGCCTTCTACTGCACCTACTTGAGATATGGAGTCGTTTAGTAGGCTTAAATCTAAACCAGTTGGTTAATTACTTGTTGTCTTTAAAACCTCGCTCCTGTTATGGAGCGCACGTCCACTGTTTTAATGTTTTGGGTCGCTGCGGCGCTGGCTCCTCTGATTTGCGGGCAGCGCCGCAGCGATCAATTACTTTATACCTGTTCTGTGGGGGATTGTTGTGTGCACAGCTGTTGGGAGCCTCAAGATGTACCGGGGGAGTTGCCTGCTCGCTGGGACGGGCATCTGACCCAATCCTTTTTGTTTTTTCATTACGGTTATTGGCCGCTCACTGGGATTGGTTAAATGTCAAATTCTAATGTCATCACAGCGTCCGTTCTCCCTACTTTGAATTGGTGTACTTGGAACGTTAATGATCTAAATACCCCAGTCAAACGAAGAAAGGTACTTGACCATTTACATAAATTAGGGGCTCATATAGTCTTCTTACAAGAAACACACTGGATTAAAGATAAACATCCTCCCTTACGTAATCGAAGATTTCCTACATGTCTGGAAGCTTCTTTTACTAAGAAGATGAGAGGATTGGCTATATTGTTTAGTTCCCTGATCACTCATGAGATAATTGACACTATTAAAGATCCAGAAGGCAGGTTCCTCTTGGCCCAGGTTAAGATTGAGGGTACAATTTACTGCTTAGTCAACATATATGCTCCTAATGGCCCGAGGAAGAAATTCTTTGCCTCCCTATTGAATATATTGTCCGGTTGGGATGTTCAAAGTTATTTGGTCAGTTTTGGCCCCATTAGTCCCCTTTTAAACGGGTGAGTTTTCCGCGTGGGTGCAATGCGTGATGTGCACACATTGCACCCGCACTGTATCCTGACTCATTCATTTCAATGGGGCTGTGTACATGAGTGATGTTTTTCACGCATCACTTGCTAAGTAAAATGTCAATTGAGGTTTAAAAAAAAATAAAAAAATTACTCACCTCATCTACTTGATCTTGCAGCCGTTATCGTCTTTCTTCTTCTTGCAGGACCTGCAAAAGGACCTGTGCTGATGCCATCACAGGTGCTGCTGAATGAAGATAGAAGGGGGAGTTTCAAATGAGACATAGTGTCAAAAAACCACTCCAGCAAAATCTGCCTTCCAAAAACAATATGATGTTCCTTTCCTTCTGCGCCCTGTTGTGTGGCCATACAGCAGTTTATGACCACATATGGGGTGTTTCTGTAAACTACAGAATCAGGGCAATAAATATTTAGTTTTGTTTGGCTGCTAAACCTTGCTTTGTTAGCGGAAAAAATTATTAAAATGGAAAATCTGCCCAAAAAAAATTAAATTCTGAAATTTCATCTCCATATTCCATAAACTCTTGTGGAGCACTTAAAGGGTTACAAAAGTTTGTAAAATCAGTTTTGAATATCTTGAGGGGTGTAGTTTCTAAAATGTGGTAATTTTTGCGTGGTTTATATTATGTAAGCCTCACAAAGTGACTTCAGACCTGAACTGGTCCTTAAAAAGTGGGTATTGGAAATTTTCTGAAAAATTTCAAGATTTGCTTCTAAACTTCTAAGCCTTCTAACGTTCAAAAAAATGACATTCACAAGATTATCCAAACATGACTTAGACATGTGGGGAATGTAAAGTAATAACTATTTTGGAGTTATCACTATCTATTATAAAAGAAGAGAAATTGAAATTTGTAAATTTGCTAATTTTTCCCAATTTTTGGTAAATTTTGTATTTTTTTATAATTAAAAATGAAATTTTTTGACTCAATTTTACCACTGTCATGAAGTACAATATGTGATGAGAAAACAATCTGCGGATTAGATGGATGCACGGCATTATGACTGATCTCACGTTACCAGGCTTCTTATTTTCACTTTGTTACACATACAGTGGTCATTTTAGGAAAAGATGATTTGTTACCACGAAGCGTGAGTAATTCAGATTTGTTGCGAATCAAAGTTTTCCTAAACTTTGGACCAAATTCCGCTTTGAATGCTTTGCTTTGCTCAACACTAATTAAAACACTTAAAGGGGTTGCCACATTCTAGTTACTGTTGACCAATGCGTTTGTGAGATGATTACGTGCCACTTACTAATATAGTGTTTGTTGAAAATCTGCACCATTTTCTATATTTCATGATTTATGCTCCTTTGTCTATAAAGTCTTTTGTGCTGTCTGCACAGAGGTCCTGTCCATAAACTGGCTGCTGATGTAGGGTCATGTGACCAGGAAAATCACCTCCATGTGATGCCCCCTACGTTCAAACACACTGCACTTACACTAAACTCCCAACAAATTGAGTGTGCAGTGTGTTTGAATGGAGGAGGCATGGCATGGAGGTGATTTGCCTGGTCACACGACCCTCCATCAGCAGCCATTTTATGCATAGGACCTCTGTGTGGACAGCAGAAAAGGTTTTGTATGCAAGAGGGTACTTTATGAAGTACAGAAAATGGTGCAGAATTTCAACAAAGACTATATCAGTAAGTGGCATATAATCATCTCACAAACACATTGGTCAACAATAACCGGAAAGTAGCCAACCCCTTTAAGGAAAAACTCATTCTCCTTGTACTGAATATTATACAGTGCATCAGTTAGGTGTGCCTTTACTATAAATGCAAGGAAAACTGCCACTAGAAACTTCTTTTTATTTTAGATAATCCATTATGTTTAATCAGAGCTTGGCACATGGGGCATTTATCATCTCCTCTGCACCAGAATCATGGTGCCAAAAAGTCATACACTGCTCATTTCCATGGTTATGACCACCCTGCAATCCACTAGTGGTTGTCATGGTTGCACACTATAGGAAAAAGCATCAGCCTCTCTGGTGGCCAGGACCATGGTAGCGCACATAGACTATTGCTTTTTCCTATATTGTGCAAGCATGACCACTGCTGCTGGATTGCAAGGTGGTCGTAACCATGGTAACAAGCAGTGTATTTTGTGATGCGAAAAAAATTCCCGCCAGCAAAGGAAACAATATGGACAATTACAGTACATTAGTAAGTGGCTTCTATTAACTTTCTCTATATAATAAATGCCACTTGCTGAAGTAAGACAACGCCTTTTAAGTTATCCAAGAAGGGTTTCCTGGAAAGATAAGAGTGGGGCTTAAAATATTCCAAGAATGGGGATTCAAATGTTTGGAGGTATGCTCTTGGTTGACTCATTCAATAATGTGGTTATGTGACCATATCAAGTGTCCCTTGATGTGATGTCATTGTGGTACAACACATTGTAGCCATGCCGTGTGTCAACTCAGAAGTAGCATCTGATACACAACTACTTTGCTCTTATAAGGATGCTAGTAAGCATTTCCATCACATAAAAGAATAATTTTAACCTTTTAAACAAGTTTATTCAAAAAAATTCCAAATGCCTTGAAACTAATTTTTTAATATACTTTATTTATCGATTCTACTACTTTACTGTAAAAATGGGCACCTGAAGATCAAGTTGCCTATAGAATTTGGACACTTATACACAGGCGACATGCCTGGCCCTGTCAATCAAGGGAGAGGGGTGAGTCTCTTAAGCAGCGGGGCCAGCCTTTCACCGCAGAAGCAGGCTGATTGATGAACTAATCGATACGCTCATCTCTGCTTGACAGTGTTTCATGAGTACGCTAGAGCATTCGTGGAGGCTTTGGGGAGATTCTGTATGAAGGTTGTGGATAAATGGCAGGAATTTCACCACCATCATTTATTTTCAATGTTTTACCTTTAATCCAGTGCTGTAGCTACTTGTTACTACTCGTCTCCAAGGCCACGTAACACTATGTATGTTATACACAAAATGTTCTCTATAATGACACGCTGCTTTGATTTCTTATAGATACCGGATAATACGGGAATGAGAAATTTTATATGTCTGTTTTGTTCAGGGTCAATTATGTTTCATAATCTGTAAATAGGTCTTCGAATGCAGTATCTCAAGTAAACAATGGAGGTAAAAAAAATTCACCCAGAATCATCCCCAGGGATATTGTCTCTGTAGTGTCTACTAGACAAATTAGTTTCCTGCCCTCGACAGCTAAGGAAGCCTCTCTCCGGTAAAGCATGAAAGTCATACTCATTGCAGTGTGAACCATTAGTATATGAATGTGCTTTCTATAGTATAATAGTTTTTCTTCACAATGAAAAAAAAAAATGACAGGATGACAGGCAATTAACATCACTGGGAATGCAACAGAAAACTGTCAAGCAACATCTATTTACAGTGGCAGGAAAGCCTCACGTTCAACCTATTGCTTTCTTTAAAGGAAACCTGTCATATAAATTTATACATACATCGTTTCTCAAAATAGATGACAACAATGTATAGTTCATGCTAAAAACATTTGAAAATGACATATAAGTGAAGCTGTGAAGCTTCAAACAAACACAAACCCACCCCACTAGGACAGAAGTTGATATGCATGCTCCATTATGGCCACCTTCAACTGTATTTTAATTCAGGCACAAACAAAAGCCCATGGAAGTGCCCCTATAGCATTGGCTTGTGTTTCCAGCTCGTGTCACCATCTGTAATGCTTGAAAAACTTTTGGTAGCAGCTTTTTGCAGCTATTTCTTTTTAAAAACTTCCCCAGAGTCGGCCATGTTGGAGGCATGCATTCGCTCTATAGACAATGCAGCAGAGTGTGTGTTCTTTCGGCAGCTGCAGTGATTGTGAGTTATTTGACAGAAAAAGTACAAAAGTACAATCTCAAGTCTCATCATGAGGGGAATACGTGAAGTCAGTTTTGCTTTAGTCTGCGTTGAAGTACTTTATGCCACATTTATCAAATGTCACATGTGGTTTGATAAATTTGTCTTAAATTTTTGTCTAGAAAACCTACTCCAGTTTTTTACTCTACCCTCCTACTGGAGTGAGGCTGTGACTTTTCAAAAAAGTCTCAATCATAATTCTGGAAAGAAACTCATTAAAGGGGTTTGTCCAGGTACAGACAGCCTCTCTGAGATGGGCATCTTGCTTTCTCTGCAGATCTAGTGAAGTAGCGGGTGCCCTAGCCTGTAAAACAGCTAGGGCAGAGCTAGAGCTCGGCCATTAGTTCCGGTGACGTCACTGGCAACACTGCTAGGTGGAAGCCCCTGCCTAGCAGTGTAAAAATGTAAACAGAACAGTCCATGAAATGCTCTGATGCTCATCTTAGAGGGGCTGTCTGGTTGAAGAAGGGGATATGTCCGGGTTCAGCTTTGTTCAACCTCTTTAACATAGCTAACCACACCCACTTACATTACAAAACTGAACTGAGTGGTGTAAAAATGCAAAGAGTCTCAAAAGCCCTTTTTTGCGACTTTTTGAAGCCAGAATTCTGGAGTGAAGGTATGATAAATCAGGGCCATAATGTATATTTCGCCCCCCAGGGACCAAGGAATGGCAGGAGAGAGGCATACAGAGCTTTATCTGTGTGGTTATAATTTATACATTTGTGGTATTGCTTTATCTATGCCTTCAGCAATACCACAAAGCTGTCATCAAATGCTCCACCCTGTGCTGACCATGTCCCAGTCTACACAGAGACCCTGACAAACGCGGAGATATTTTAAGTGATATAAAATATACACATGTAAAAATCTGATTAAAATAATGATTTCATTTTCTATTAATAACATTTATATGTTTTGCTTGTTTTTATTGCATTCTGGTTTCTTGAATAAATGTAAATAATAAAAGTACACAAAACATACCATGTATAAGGCATTTTGGCAGTTGGCAGTAAGTATTTGACAGTTGGATAATGACATTTGTCCATCTTAAACAAACTGCGGACTGGTACTTAGCCGAGTTTAATTTTATCATGACACCAATGTCACCTGACAATGTGAAAACTAAAATGCAAGCCTATTTGTACATAGAAAGAGAATATTATATATAACACTTATGCACAAAAAATGTATTTTATGGGGCAGGACTGTTGCATATGGCATCATCTAGTGGTGCCTTAGGCCTGTGGTTTATGGTGACTTTAAGTGCCTGAAGCATGGACCTGCAGTGTCCAACATTGTGCAGCTCAGTGTAATCCCTCAATGGTGACTGCTGTGATTCTAATTGCCAGCTGTTTCTATCTATAATCTGAAATTGCCCGATTTGTAATCTAAAAAAAACAACAACCTGCTTTAATTAGTTAACCAAAATAATGTATACCAGTATAAGTAGATAAAATCACAAATGCTACTCCATCTTTCCGTAAATAACGCCTTTTTCGGAAATTCATATTGCATTAATGTTTGTATATATTATTATATCTGTGAAATTGTGTTCATTGTCGTATAATTTTGTTGCTATATCATATTCCTTCATGCCAATTAAGTGTTAACTAAAGCATGCCTATTCTATATTTTTTTCATAGTCTATAGTAATTTATAGTAAATGTAATAGATTTTGTTATAGATCTTTTTAAGACACCTCTTTTTCTACTAGGCAGAAAAGTATATAATTATTTCAGGCTTAGGCCCCTTTCACATCTGCGTATTTCCTTTACGTTCTAGAGTTCCGTCCTCAGGGCTCTAGGACGGAAAGAAACTTATCAGGATTATTCCAATGCATTCTGAATGGAGAGAAATCCGTTCAGGATGTCTTCAGTTCAGTACTGACACGTTTTCTGGTCGTAGCAAATTCCGCAGCATGCTTCGGATTTTCCTCCGGCCAAAAATCCTGAAGACATGCCGCAAGGACGGATCCGGAATTAATGCCCATTGAAAAGCATTAATCCCGGATCCGACTTTAAGCTAAACGTTTTTTCGGCGCATTGCCGTATCCGACGTTTAGCTTTTAAGAATCGTAACCATGGCATCCAGGACGCTACTAAAGTCCCGGCTGCCATGGAAAAGCAGCGGGGAGCCGGGGGAGAAGCTACTTACCTTCAGTGCCGCAGCCGGGTCACTCCTCGATGACGTCACCAGGTCCCTGAGTCGCATGGACGCCATATGGATCGTACGGCGCTTTGCTCACATAACATAGCTATGTGATCCATGCGACGCAGGGACCCGGTGACATTATCGAGGAGCGCCCTGGCTGCCGCACGGAAGGTAAGTAGGTTTTCCCCCGGCTCCCTGCTTCTTTTCCGTGGCAGCTGGGACTTTAGTAGTGTCCTGGCTGCCATGGTAACCTGAAAGCATATTGAAGACTGATCAGTCTTCAAATGCTTTCAGTTGTCTTCCGTTGTGACGGATCCGGCGGGCATTTCCGGCGACGGAAGTGCACGCCGGATCCTCACAGCGCAGATGTGAAAGGGGCATTATATTAGTATAAAACTGGCAGGTATAATAATGCAATGCCATGCAATGCAGAAAATTCTTTTTTCCTAACAACATTTTTTATTTTGGTAAAGTATAGGAATCAATACAGAATTGGTATTGCCACAGACATTACGATCGCTACTATAAAATGAACACAATATTTATATGGAACCATGAATGCTGTACAAACAAAACGCAACTACAGCATTTTAAATACATGATACAGTATGTACCTGGCGCTATTAAAAAATACAACTTGTCTAAAAAAAACGTGTTTGCAAACAGCTATGTCAATAGAAAAATGTAAAAGTCATGGCACTTAGAATGTGGTGATGAAAAACATAAAAAATAAGTGTCCTAAAGGCCCAAAATAGGCCTTATAGGGGTTGTCCAGGAATATCTAACTTTTAACTGATGCCTGCAGCCGACCTCTGCTACTGAAAGATTCATACTTACCTGCTCTCCACTCCAGTCCTGTGTGCAGTGGGGTACATTCTTTTGGACCCCACCAACCCAGAGAATACAGAGGAAGCCGTAGTGACATAGCGTGCATCCCCCTTACTGCTTTTATTTGCACGTCAGTGCTCTGGCCACTTGCCATAGGAGGAAGCTGAAGCAGGCCTCATTCCCAGTTTTATAAAAAAACATTAAAATAGGTTACCATCTTAGTAGTAATGAAATAATATTAATGACAAAGCACACCTTTATTCATTTTCAGCATTTCTATACACTGAATACAGATGGACACAATGGCACATTCTTCAAGTAGAGCACATTTTTGTAGAGAGAAAAGATGGATATATTATGATATTTGCAGGGAGCACTGCTGTACGGAGAAGCATTCATCATTAAGATAAAGACAGGTGCACTGGGACATGGAGTCCTTTGTATGGATACATTTATCACAGTTCTGCTGTCCAGGCAATCTGTGCAGAAAAGCCACTGATTACTAGAGCTTTGTCAATACTTATTTGTTGCTTGCACCTAACTGAACTGGCTTATCTCTTGCAAATAGTAGTTCTTGGAGGTACACTGGTGCAGCGGATATGAAGAGATAAATAAAATCGACTGCCAACCACGGGAACCCCTTTCTTATCAGGATGTGCAGGTTGTATCTCCTTATTATCCTAAGATTACAATATATGAACAATAAATGTAATTAACCTATTTCAATATTCAGTTCCATATGTCGCCTATCTAACAACATTTTACAAACCCTACTTGTTTAGATATTAACTTGCAAGTAATGATTTGTGTGCACTAGCATCATGGCTTCCCTGTATAATAAAAGTGATGGTGCACATGGCGATGACAGATACAGGCAAGGACCTCACTCACTTATATTGGGGTCCATCATGGTTTCATGCTAAAACTGTTGGAAGCCCCAATGAAACATTCAAGTATAGCCATCAAATTAAGCAATAATAATGTCCATATGCCCTTGTCATGATATATGCAAGTGTGACGATGCATTGTGCAGCGAGCCCTGGAGGAGCTGATGCAGAAGATGAGAGTGGTAGTGACCCTGATGAAGTGTTGTGTCCTGTTGTACTTCCTCAGGCCATTGCGCCCTGGGAATCAGTGCAGTGGAAATATAGTCTTGAAGGATGAGGCCCCCTTCACTTTTTTCGTGCTTTGTTACATTGCAGCCTTAAGTTCAATGTTTTGTTAATCTGAATTTTATGTGATGGATCAGAACACAATAGTCTAAGTTGGTGAAGTGAAATGAAAAAAATATATAAATATAACTATTGTTTAGAAATAGAAAACAGAAAATTGGCATGTGCGTATGTATTTACCCCCTTTGTTAGGAAGCCCATAAAAAGCTCTGGAGCAACCAATTACCTTCAGAAGTCACATAATTAGTGAAATTATGTCCACCTGTGTGTCACATGATCTGTCATTACATATACACACCTTTTTTGAAAGGCCCCAGAGGCTGCAACACCTAAGCAAGAGGGATCACTAACCAAACTTTGCCATGAAGACCAAGGAACTCTCCAAACAAGTAAGGGACAATGTTGTTGAGAAGTACAAGTCAGGGTTAGGTTATAAAAAAATATCCAAATCTTTGATTATCCCCAGGAGCACCATCAAATATCTCATAACCAAATTGAAAGAACATGGCACAACAGCAAACCTGCCAAGAGACAGCCGCCCACCAAAACTCATGGACCGGGAAAGGAGGGCATTAATCAGAGAGGCAGCACAGATACCTGAGGTAACCCTAGATGAGCTGCAGAGTTCCACAGCAGAGACTGGAGTATCTGTACATAGGACAACACGTCTGGCACAATCACATCACCCAAAGAACAACATCCACACAGTGAAACATGGTAGGTGCAGCATCATGCTGTGGAGATGTTTTTCAGTAGCCGGGACTGGGAAACTGGTTAGAGTTGAGGGAAAGATGCATGGTGCTAAATACAGAGATATTCTTGAGCAAAACCTATACCATTCTGTGCGTGATTTGAGACTAGGACGGTGGTTCACCTTCCAGCAGGACAATGACCCCAAACACATTGTTAAAGCAACACTTGAGTGGTTAAGGGGAAACATGTAAATGTGTTGGAATGGCCTAGTCAAAGCCCAGATTTCAATCCAACAGAAAATTGTGGGCAGACTTAAAGATTGCTGTTCACAAGCGCAAACCATCCAACTTGAAGGAGCTAGAGCGGTTTTGCAATATGGAATGGGCAAAAATCCCAGTGGTAAGATGTGGCAAGATCATAGAGACTTATCCAAAGCCACTTGGAGCTGTGATTGCTGCAAAAGGTGGCTCTACAAAGTATTGAATTTAGGGGGGTAAATAGTTGTGCACATTGACTTTTTCTGTTATTTTGTCCTATTTGTTGTTTGCTTCACAATAAAAAAAAAAACATCTTCAAAGTTGTGGGCATGTTCTGTAAATTAAATGATGCAAATCCTCAAACAATTCATGTTAATTCCAGGTTGTGAGGCACCAAAATACGAAAAAAGTCAAGGGGGGTGAATATTTTTGCAAGGCACTGTAAAAGCCTCTTTTACTAAGTGTAACATAGAACTTCAAATGCATTCAATAGTAGCTGATTGCAAGTGCAATCTTCTGGCATCAGTAAGGATTATGGACGCAGATTGGATGGCTGCAGTTTAGCACTAGTATTGTACTGCCTGGGTGATGGGTAACTTAGCCATAGTCCCTCACCTCACAGCAGTGTCTTTAATGCTGTTTGTAGCTGTTCACTCTGCTGTCTGTCTTCTCAAGGATTTACTTGAGGATGTATATCTTTGATCTCTTTGAAGAACCTCCCTTAGGGGCAGGAGCTCAGGCCTGTGCTTTCTCTCCACACTCTGGTGTCTCTGGAGCTCCCCTACCTGGCAGAAAGCAGGCCCAGGGTGAAGGCACGGCCACAACAGTATACAGCCCATGCTCTTAGTGAATGTCCAGTTTGCTAACTGGGTGATTATATCTGAGCCAGACCTGATCTCCAGTTTGTAACGGTCTGGCCATGACATGGTGGTCAAAGTCCTGTTTTTGCTTCTGCTGGACCTCCTCTATTCTGGAGTCTAATATTTATTTAGCATCCTCCAGGCACCTCTGATACTCCTTGACCCATTAGGATTGAGGGAAAAGTTGCTCTGAGTCTGATACAGGAATACCAAGGGCAATGTCCACAGAAAGTCACTATGTTGTCCAAACATTAGATAATAGGGAGTGTACCCAGTAGAGCAATGAGTTGTGTTGTTATACACACAAGTTCTGGGAGAAGCAGTAGCCAGTCAGCTCTTTGATGATGTGGAACAGCCTCGAGCATATTGATGAGTGTCTGATTCCTTTTTTTTTTTTTTTACACAACCCATTCTCCTGGGGATGGTAGGCCATGGTCCTCTGTTTCTTGTAATGGTACAAGGCCCAAACTTCATAAAACAATTAGGACTCAAACGCTGGCACTTGCTCAGTGACAGTTTTGTCAGGACATCCATATGGCAATAAGATTTTCCAGAGTGAAGCCGCTGTAGTTTTAGCAATCAGGTCTTTCATGGGTATGGCCACTACAAACTTTGTTTAAAGATCTATGACAGCCATAGCATCCATATTCCTGGATCTGCTGGGTTCTCACTTCACGTGATCGATAGCCACAATTTCAATTGGACTCTTGCTCACTATTGGTTAAAGGGGAGCTCACTTCTGGGTCGGTCTTTTTCTTCCTGATCCTTTTAGGTGCTCGTCCCCTGGAGAAATAAACAAGCAGCTCCCTGATGACTTTACTCTCTGTCTGGAGTCTGATCGATAGTTCTTTCTCTACTGGTGGTGTAGGGTCACAGGTCTATAGAGAGCTAACGGCTCCAGAGGTCTACGGCCTAAGGTGCTGAGCCTCTGGCTTGGCGAACCAGCAATAGAATACCGGCATCTCCACATGCTCACACTGTTCATTTGCGTAGACTAATACCTTTTTACAAGGTAGCCTGGACAAGAAATCTGCATTGTTGTTAGTCTTGTCAGCACGATATTTGATGGATAAGTTGAAGTTTGTGAGCCTGGAGGGCCATCTTTGTTCCAAGGTTCCCATACAAGCAGTGTTCAAGTGAGCCAGTAGGTTGTTTTTAGTGTAGACAGTGAAAGCTGTGGTCACCAAGTAATCCTTGAACTTCTCAGTTATGGCCCAGACCAAGGCCAGGAACTGTAGTTTGAATAGGCTACAATTTTGGTAATTTTGTTTTGGCACTGTCAAGGATCTCTTGGCATATGCAATGACCCTCTCTGTCCCAGCTTGGACCTTGAACAGTACTGCTCTTAAACCTTTCTTGCTGGCATCTGTATATAGACGTAATGGCTGGTCATAGTCCGGGTTGCACAGTTTTGGTGGCTGTGTAAGTTGGTAGCTATAGAACAGTTTCTCAAAGTATCTCAACAGTTTCTCCTGACTCCACTCAACTGATATTTTAGCATTTTGACAGTTTTTGGGATGACCCTTTAAGAGCTCTTGGAGATGTTCTACATTTTGAGTGAAATGCATTATAAACCTCTTGTAATAACCTGCAAAGCCAAGGAAGCTCTTGATCTTTTTAACTGTCTTTGGAGTGGGCTAGCTTTGAACAGCAACTATTGTAGAGTCTGGTTTAATGCCTTTTGCACTCAAAACACGGCCTAGATACTTGACTTGTGGCTTTAATAGATGGCACTTCGAAAGCCCGTAATGGACCAGGGGCCAGATGTTGCTAGTGCTCTTCATAGGTTTTGGAATAGTCAGAGCGATTCTGCTCCTACTATAACCACTTAAATTCCATGCTATGGTCGCTATTGACTGCGGCGTCTAAGAGATTAAACGGTTCGGATTGGTGCTTCTGCTGATCAAGGTCATTAGAGCAGGATCCCTGATGTCAAGTGAGAACTGAGCCTGTGCTTGCTTAGACTAGGCTACCATAAAAAGGCGGGAGCACAGCCTAAGGGCTCCTTCACAGGAGTGTGTACAGTGTGGGAATCACGTTCCGTGTGTGAGTGTGACCCTCCATTCTTGACACTGCTCATCTTGCAGGAGCACACAGCATTACACTGATTTATAATGCTATGCGCCTCTGCATGACCTTACTTCTACAGGGTCATATTGACATAAAGCTGTCACAATGATTATGTAGCACTGCACACGCTTGTGTGAATGAACCCTTAGGCCCCTCAGTGACCACCATTAAAAGGCATATTGGTGGTCATTAAGGGGTTACAATTTTCACTAAAGCTCAATATAGAGGAGTAATTGTAATAGTGTTCCTGTAATTTAACAATTTAAGATACAGAAAACCATGTATTCAATGAACACCTTCTTCACAAAAAATGTATTATTAGTTCCCAGAAGTCCAATGTACATTATGTGATGATCTGTTACCGGAAAATGTCATAAGTGAGTACATCATAGGTAATCGCACGTCTTAATCAGCAAACAGTACACTAAAAGCAGGATGAATAATTATGTCTTCATCTAGAATAATAGAACAGAAGATGTACTCACAACACTCTAACAAGAACAGGAAGTAGAGACAGATTGGACTGATGACGGCCAAATTACCACAATCTGATTCATGGAAATGATTCTGCTGTTAAATAAAATATAAATGATATTACAGCATGTTTTTCCAACAGAAATAAGAAGGTTGTATGGTCAAAATCACTGATTGCAATCCTGTGGCTCTCCATATGTTGCAAACTACAACTCTCAGCATGCAAATATCCAAGAGAAAGAGCACTGGGTCACATATCCACAATGCTATGCTTTGATCTATTGCTTCTCAGCATTCTATTAAAGTGTACAGCCCCCTATACTGCATGCTGTACCAGAGGCATTAGTGTACATTTTGATCAAAAGACATAAGCCCACTCACCACGCCAAGGTTGCCTCTTTGAGTGGGACCTACTCTGACTAAGGGGCGCAGCACAATGTGGTGACAAAGCGGCATTACTCCTGGATATTTGCATGTTTAGTCTTTCTTTTTCATTACTGGTGTCAGCACTCCTCCCATTAGGCACAGGTGGTTTTAATTTCGCAGAGGTCTGCATAAAAGTGGTGATTGACCTGCAGTTCCTGATAGTAATGGACATGTTGTGTTAGACAACTGTTCACATGGTGCAGTACTGCGTGGTAGCCTTTGTTTTGTGGTGCTGCGCTAGTGGGATGGTGGGACCCAGTGCCATGGGTGGCATTGTCGGACAGCAGGGTTGCTGTTTGACTCCTGGGTCCCGCCGCCTACCAGGGCAGTGCGGCTTTGTCACCGCATTGTGCTGCACCACTTAGTCAGAGTAGGTCGCACTCAAAGAGGCAACCTTGGCGTGGTGAGTGGGCTTATGCCTTTTGATCAAAATGTACACTAATGCCTCTGGTACAGCATGCAGAATAGAGGGATGTACACATTAATAGAATGCTGATAAGCCATAGATCAAAGCATAGCATTGTCGATGTGCGACCCAGTGCTCTCTCTCCTGGATATTTGCACAACTCTCAGCATGCTCTGACAGCCACAGGCTGGGGAGCCACAAGTTTGAGATTACTGGTTTAAATGCTGAACTGTATGCACATAAATATTAAAGGCTAAGTACACTTTCAGAGGTATTTTTTTAAGTATTGCATTTTACTCATTTTGGGCTAAAAATAATTTTTCCAAATGGTCTTTATTAAAAAATATTGAGACATTCTGTTACAAATGGTTAACTGTTTTTCTACCTGTGTGAAGCCTTCTTTCACTTTGCTGGTCATCTAATAAACCTTATCTTTAAATTACTAAGAGGTTATAAACACTTATTTAAGCCACATTATTATTAGTAAGATAAGAACTGAGCTTTAATGAGTGTTTAGGAGGTCACAGATCAGCGCAAACAGGGAGAAAATTCAGAGGCTGCTACTGCAGTAATGACTAACCTCCGGCACTCCAGCTGTGGTGCTATAGCTCCCAGCATGTTCCATTCATTTCTATGGAGTTCTAAGACCAGCCAAGCAAGATTACATCTTGGGAGTTGTAATTTTACCACAGCTGGATTGCCGGAGGTTAGTTATTACAGTAGTAGAGCATTCCAGCTATGTACAGAAAAAGGGCTCCACATTTTAATAAAGACCAGTTGAAAAAATGATTTTTAGCTCATGAGTACAATGCAATAATAAAAAGAAATTGCCCCAAAGGTGTATATAGCCTTTAATTGTTACAGCAACCCATAATCCTATGTAATATCCATACCACTGTGGTAAGAGGTAACATGTGTATACTGTTTTTGGACTGGAACACAAATATCACCTAGAGTATAGCAGGTTCTTTGTATTTCCAAAGTTACTATCTGTTATTTGGAAATATAGGATAAATGTCGCACTAGAGTGAGTTGGTGACTCTGGAGGTGCTCCTACAAACAGTTACACCCAACTGTGAAAAGGACTAAAATAAATAGTAGGGCACTCTCCCCAACAGATGGATATATGCGGCAGGTTTATTATTAAAAATATATTGATAAAAACAATGTATTGATAAAACAATAATGAAAACAACCTATCTATAAAGTGCAAAAGTGTAGGTGCAAATAGGCTAGTATAGCGACACAAATAGTGACATGTGAAAATGCAGGCGTGCAGTCCACCAATGATGATCAAATAAAGTGCTGGCCGTGCTAAAGTGTATACCCTAAAATGTCTGTTGCAACAAAGAAAGTCCACCAGTCACTGCTGTTAAAGATCTGAAGGTGTCCCCAAAAATGTGCTCCTATATAATGTCCCAATTCAGAGCAGCATCCCGCTCTCCTACAGTTCAGCAGCGTCCCGCTGTAGAGGAAACTAATGTGATCGCAAAGTCTCTGATGCCAAAGCAAGAAAGCGTCTTACCAGGAGGCTTGCGTGGGTCGTGTTGCCCTCTCCGTTGGAGTTCTCCTACAAGTTCCGGTATCGAGGGCTCCCTGGTTCCCGGCTAACAGCGCCAAACGGTCTCGGCCTGCGTGTGTCAAAAGGCCCGCCCACCGATCACGTTCTCGCTCGGCAGAGTTTCACCGGTCCGATTCCATTGCTCCCTGGTTTCGTTGGCAATCAGGACATCATCCAAAGGTTGGGGGACTGTATCGTACCATACACGTTTCGGGGATAACTAATGGCCCCTTCTTCAGTGGTTAACAAACCCCCATTCCTGACTCGTATTTAAAGGGCCAGAGCAAAAGTAAATACCTGTCATGGATTACCTGTATACAGGTGGAATCGGAACCCATACACGGCCTACATGGATTGTCTATGGGAAAAATCAGAGCATATATAAAATTGCATGGGGACAACTTCAAAAGTGCAGGCAAATAAAACTTATAGACTTCGAGAGGTCGATATATACTCCCAGTTCATTGCTTTACATGCGGAGTTATTGTATTTTTTCTTTGTGGAGTTATGTCACATGGGTTGGAGACACACAAGGCCCTGTAGAGCTAATATATAATTCCTATCCATTTCTTTCATGCGGTATTGATGCGGTTTTTCTTTGGAAATATACATCATTAGAATACCAACAAGTATTATTTTAATTATATTTTATTTTAATTTTACTTGGTAAGCACCCTTTATAATATTAATTTCAGTCAGCAGGGAATTCTGGGGAACTTGAGATCAGCAGCTGGCCTACTTGTAAATGCAGCTGTGAATTGGAATACAACATAATACATGAATATAAGCACATGGTAAGTCATGCAATATATTTACAAAGCTATATTATCTTTTGTGAAAATTAAATGATTATTTTACCTGTAAAAAGGTGTCAATGAGGGCTAATACGCCTTTTTACAATGGTCATTATCAGACTCTATTATAGGCTGCCACATTTTAACAGCGATCTAGTGTAACCACTGCACAGAGCTCCTTTGCAGCGGAGAGCAGGAGTTTAGCTCGTATGACCGCAGCGCCCTGCTCTAATGGGCTGGATTGGCAGAAGCACTATTCTCGGCCATTTAACCCCGTACAATGCATTCGGAAAATCTTCAGGCTCTTTCACTTTTTTCACATTTTTATGTTGCAGTCTTATGCTAAGATAAAATATAACTTTTCCCCATCATTCTGCACTCAATGCCCCATAATGACAAAGTGAAAACAGAATGCTTGAAATCTTTGCTAAGTTATTGAAAAGGAAAAACTGAAATCTTGCATTGACATAAGTATTATTATTACCAAGATGCATAACTTCACATTTATACACATTGAACCTCAGTTGCCAAGTTGATGCCCAAGCACTCAGAGTGTTCAAGTCAGCTTGTAGTAAATGGACATCTTCCATAGACTGCCCCGAACTACACAGCTTAGTGTCATCTGTAAAAATAGAAATAGTGCTATTAATCCCGTCCTCGATATCATTAATACATAAATTTAATAACAGAGGGCCCAGGACTGAACCTTGGGGTACAGTACTTATAACCTGGGATCATTCTGAATAGGAATCATTGACTACAACTCTTTGGACACAGTCGTTCAGGCAGTTTTCAATCAAATTACAAACTATACTTTCCAAGCCTATAGACCATATTTTACCTATTAGACATCTATGAGGGACAGTATCAAAAGCCTATGCAAAATACAAAAACTCTACATCCACAGCAGTCCCTCTGTTCAGGCTTCTACTCACCTCCTCATAAAAACAAATCAGGTTAATCTGACAAGTTCTGTCCTTGGTAAACCCATGTGGGTTATCATATATGATAATATTAACAGTCACATACTCCTGTATATAGTCCCTTAACCTTTTTAGCCACAGAGGTTTTTATGTTTTTGCATTTTCGTTTTTCACTCCTTGCATTTCTGGGGCCATAACTTTTTTTTTTTCCCCATTCACATAGCCATATGAGGTCTTGTTTTTTGCAGGACAAGTTGTATTTTCTAACTCCATCATTTACTATTGCATATGATGTAGTGGAGAGCTGGATAAAAATTCTGCAACAGTTTTATGGGTTTTGTTTTTATAGAGTCCCCTATCTGGTAAAAATGACTTGTTACTTTCATTCTCTAGGTCAGTATGTTTATGGTGACATCACATATGTATAGTTTTTCTAGCATTTTAATACTGAAAAAAAAAAAGATATTTTTTTTCTTTTTGTCACCATATTCTGTAACTTTTATTTAGTTATGTGTACAGAGCTGTCTAAGGGCTCATTTTTTTACGGGTGATTTGTACTTTTTATGGGGTGTTTTCATTTTATTTTTTGTGAGAGGTGACTTTTTTCCGTTTCATGTTGCCAAAGATGGGCCTTTTTTTGTTTATGTATTTTTATTTTCATTTTGGGAAAAGGGGGTGATTTGAATTTATCTATTTCAAAAACTGCCTATCATTAGATCGCTACTCTCATAGATTCCAATGCATTAGCATTGGAAGCTATGAGAAACACACTATGGAGCACTATTATTAAGACCGGCGTTTTAGACTTTGGTCTTAAGAAGGCACTGCGGTTGCAGTGGATCCGCCGGAGTTATGAAGAAAACAAGATGCATTTTTTAATGCCACCACTTAATTTACCATGTCTTGTATTGCAAAACAGGAAAAAAAAATCTTTGTGGGGTAAAATTGAAAAAACAAAACAAAACACAATTCCGCCAAGGTTTTGGGGCTTTTGACATCACAGCGTTCACTATGCGCAAAAAATGACATGACATCCTTATTCTGCTGGTCAATACCATTGTGGTGATACCAAACTTGTATCGTTTTTATTCAAAAACCTTTGAAAAAAATCTAAATTTTCTTTGTATCGCCATATTCAGCCATAACATTTTTATATTTCTTTTATATTCCAGTCTACAGAGCTATATTAAGGCTTGTTTTTGTGTAACGAACTGTAGTTTTTATTAGTACCATTTTTTTGGCATGTCTGACTTTTTGATCACTGTTATTACATTTTTTGGGGGGACAAGATGACAAAAAAATGTCAAATAGCGTGTTTTTCATTTTTTTTCAATCGGTGTTCACCGCACAGGAATTTTAAAAAATATTTTAATAGTCATTTTTGGATGTGGCGATAACTAATATATAATTTTTTTTATTGTTTATATATTTTTATATGTAAAATTGGGAAAGGGGATGATTTAAACTTTTAATATTTTGGTGTTTTTTTATTTCATTTTAACTTTCTTTTTCTTTTTATTTATTAACTATTAGCCCCCTTAGGGGTCTTGAAACCGATCCCTTTTCCAATTCACCCTAATATCTATTAGAATATACAAACCATTAGAAAACGTGGTGTTAAACAGGCAGGATGTGCTCAAACCCATATGCAGTTGTGCATGTATATAGGGGAGCATATCCTGCACTTGTAGTCCACTGTGGATGGCAATCAACAGCAAAAAAATGCATACAATGGAAGATGCCAGCAACGGACTACAAGTACCACAATAACCATCCTACATAAGGTAACGATTATGTGGATGTGGAGAACAATCAAAAACTTAACAATAGCAATAACAGGTGCAATCTGCGGTAATACTAAACCCTCACACTGATGTTAAAATTGAGAGGTTAGTTCGACATATCCTACTAGGAGGTAAATTTACGCGAGGTGGTCAAGAAGGGGTTAAGAATCCTTTAAACATTTGCCCACAACAGAAGTTAAGCTTACTGGTCTATAATTACCAGTGGAAACCTTAGAGCTAGAGATGAGCGAACAGTTCGAGGTTCTGTTCAGGTTTGCCAAACTTTTCAAAATGCTCGGTTTGGATCCAAATCAGTTTGTGCCGTACCAAATTGGCTCCAATTGCCCTGAAAATTGGTATAGGAAAACATCTAATCTCCTGGGACTCAGAATTTTTAAGAAAATATGTTGCTTTTTCCACCCCCTCTCCTCCCACTCTTGAACACAATGACAGCAATAGTAAATCATGTCTGAGTAACACAGACATACATAGTTTGACGGCGTTAACAAACAGCATGTTGAAAAACACATCCCGGCTTGACTTGTGTTATGCTTTTTCATGTTCCAAAGCTTCCAAAAATGGTACCTTTAGTGGGCAGGTGGCGTTTAAACACACACAGTGTTATGGGATGAAAAGAAAAAAAGTGTCTTCTTGGAGGACCATGCATTCAAACATTATGCATTGACAGGTTCAGAATGCCTGCCCATACGACACGCACAAGTGTTTATTGTCAGAAAAAAAGTGGCTCTTTGTGTATGAGTGTAGAAAAATTCTCCCTTTTAATTGGGAGCATCAGCAGTGCAGTGTGGATGTAGAAAGGGTACCGTACGGATTTAGTGACATGAGGCCGAAATAGTAGCGGCAGCATAGCATGGAACATACAAGGCAGTAGGTCGGCGATCTATGGGTAGTAGTAATAGTAGTAGTGGTAGTGGTAGTAGTAGTGTTAATGGTGGTGGAAAATAGGGGATTAGCAGCGAGGAGCATCAGCCATATGGAACATGTTGACTGGCAGGCGGCAGCAGGATGTAGGTGGCAGCAGCTGTACGGAAGACTAGGGTGGGTAGGAATCAGCAGTGGCAGGATGTCTGCAGTGGCATGATGGAGGCAGCAGCATCCGCACTGAACATGATGGTAAGCAGGTCGCAGCAATGGCATGATGGAGGCAGGACAGCAGACAGACAGCAACAGTGGCAAGATGGGGCACCGTCAGCAAGGCCAGAGGCACTTATCAGCCTCAGTCAAAGAAGTGTGAAAATCTTCCCCAATCCAATTGCAGATTTTATCTCTTATTTACAGTTTTTCTTCAGCCCTTTGTAAATTTCACCTCAGATTAGGTTTTTTTTAATGTCCTTTTTTGTCATTTATTGTCATTTTTACAGTAAACCATGTTTAATTTTAGTGATTTATACTTGTTAACTATAGAAATAAATTTAGCAGTGTAATTACCCAATGTGGATTTAAAGTTCTCCCATTCTCTGTACTGTTATCTGACAATAGATACTTCCAGTCAATGCGCTGAAATGCTGTCTGAACCCAGGGAAATTGACCTTTTTAAAATTCATTGTTTTTGCTCTCCCAGGCAGTTTGCTTTTTATAGTTCAGGGGGAATATAATCATATTGTGGTCACTATTACCCAGTGTTTCACGAACAATAACAAGTTCTCCATTGTTAGAAATTGCCAGATCCAGCACAGCATCGCTCCTAGTGGGAGCTTCTAAACTGGCCCATGAAGTGGTCCTGCTGCAAGTTGAGGAATTTTCTCCCCTTTGCAGTTGAGGCAGAACCCCAATCAATATCTGGGAACTTAAAATATCCCAATATGACCACTGTACACCAAGTAATATTTTTTCAGAGTTTATTTCCTTTTGCAATCCCACCCATAAGGTTTCAAATTCCTCACCCACAATAGACTCTTTCAAACTTACCTTCATATCATTCTCAACATACATGCACACACCACAGTCTTTTCTATTGGCCCTGTCTTTCCCAAAGAGAGTAAAATCTTGCACAGCAAATCAGGCTCAGTCATACAAACTACATCTTTGTGTTCCTCTAGTACTATAGACTTTAGCACCCCCATTTTGCTAGCTAGACTTCTGGCATTTTAAGTTACTATTTAATTTCCTATATTCAGTTCCTAGAAAATGAATAATTGAGATTTTTTTGAGTACCGGTACCTTGTTTTATATTGTTGGTTTGTACCATCCTTCCCCCAGCTAATCCAGCTGTCAAACCATTCTTTCCCCAGCACAGCTGCACTATCCCCATTAGGGTGCAGCTCATTCCTACTGTAGAGCCTGTAGCAGACAGAGAAGTCAGCCCAGTTCTCCATAAACACAAACCCTTCCTTCCTGCACCAGCTTCTGAGCCACTTATTTAACTCCCTAAATACCTAATGTCTCTCTAGTGATGCTTGTGGCACCGCTAGTATTTCTAAAAACACTACCTTAGAGGTCCTGGACTTGAGACTCTCTCCTAGTTTCCTAAAATAATTTTTAAAAACCTTCTGTCTCCCCATGACTTTGTCATTAAGAACAATGTGTAAGATGACTGCCAGCAATCTGTCTATCTCTTTTGCAATATGCCAAACCCAAGCACCCAGAGGACAACATACCGTTCAGCATTTGCGTTCTCGGAGACAAATTACCCTGTCTGTTTGCCTAATTATGGAATCTCCTACCACCAGCATTTGCCTGGCGTTTGTTGCACTCCTCTTTCCATCTTTCCTACAGCAGTCATCCTCCTGATTGGTAGTATCAATGCTCTGCTGCAGTGTTGCTGGTCTTGGGTCTGCATCCCTAATATCCAACTAGACAGGCATATTTACTAGGGTATTCCAGATTAGGACTCCCTGGCTCTTTTACCCCTACCCCTTCTCATGACTGTTACCCAGCTGCTGACCCTAGAGATCTGATATTACCTTCCTCCATTTCACTGACCCCAGCCAGTGCCTGCACAGTGAGGTCTAAATCTTACTCCAAGTTTGCAATGGTTGTGCATGTTGCAAGCTGTGCATTTAGATTTGGTAAAAAGTCCTACAGGACTATGGTATCTACTTGAGGCTCAAAAAGATGATGGCAGATTCCCCCTACAGGAGTTGTCCAATCAAGACAACTTATCCACTATCCACAAGATAGGAGATAAGTGTCTGATTGGTGGGGGTCTGACCGATAGGGCCCCTGCTCTCCATTAGCAGCAGCAGACAGGCATGCGTGTCCACCGCTCTATTTAACTCTATGAGACTGCCAGATATAGCAGAGTACAAGCACTCAATTATCTTCTGCAGGCCCAGAGAGCTGAATGGAGTTACAGCTTGCATGCATGGCTGCATTCAAACAAGGGTGCACATGCCTGATTCTCATGATCAGAAGGGGCCCCAGTGGTCATACCTCAGCTGATCAGACACTTATCCCCCATCCTGTAGATAAGCTGTCTTAACCACTTAAAGGATAACTGTCACATTTAGACCATAATTTTAATTTTCATATATGTAGTTACTAATAACATAATATTCCTGAATCAATAACTATTAGACTTACTTACCCCATATTTAATAAGATTCAGCCCTTAGCAACCAGTCTGCATAAAACTGCAATTTCACTATTCTGGTAAGATGGCTTCCCTCAGCCCTGAGGCTAATCCATAGGACTTTTTACGCATACTTTTCCAGCTCAAGCTTTTCATCTCATTCTGAAGCTGTTTTTCTTCGTTTTGCATTAATCCATAGGACACCTGCAGTGAAGTTAGTGAAGACCAGCACTGTATAGGGGGGTCTTGCAGTAAAGTTCACAGGTCTGGCTGAAGCCTGTATTCCTCCTACAACACAGAGGGGTTGCCCAAGCTCTCCTCTTACCACATGATACTTTTATTTATACACTGAGCAGGCGGCAGATCTCCCTTCCCCACTGCTCCACATGCTTGAAAAAGACTGTTAAAGTCGAAACGTTGCTGCTTTGGGAGAAATAAAAGAAGAATCCTTTGCTACGTGAGTGCCGCGGTTTTCCATTTTTTGTTTCCATTTTTTGTTCCCCACTGCTCCAGCCACATTCTCCAGCACTGCTAAGGGAGTGTCTGCCAAGCACAGGGATGTGGAGAAGTGCACACAGCCCAGCCAGTGGTGTATCTTGGTTTTGTGCTGCCCTAGGCGAGACTAAACGCGGGCACCCCCTAATATAAATTTGACCCGCCCCTTCCTGTCAAGGCCAAACCCCTTTCTCTGTAAACCCCGCCCTTCCTTTTAGGCTCCATCCTTTCCTGTATTCCTGTATTTAAAAGTGAATAACGACAGCCACACCTCACACCCCTCCCTTGATCCCACTAAGTGTCATCCACAGATCCCCCCCCTTAAGTGCCATCCACAGACAGATCCACCCCTTAAGTGCCATCCACAGATCCCCCTCCTTAAGTGCCATCCACAGATCCCCCCCTCAGTGTCATCCACAGATTCCCCCTCTTTAGTGTCATCCACATATTCCCCCTTAGTGTCATCCACAGATTCCCCCTCAGTGTCATCCACAGATTCCCCCTCAGTGTCATCCACAGATTCCCCCCTCAGTGTCATCCACAGATTCCCCCTCTTTAGTGTCATCCACAGATTCCCCCCTCAGTGTCATCCACAGATTCCCCCTCTTTAGTGTCATCCACAGATTCCCCCTCTTTAGTGTCATCCACAGATTTCCCTCAGTGTCATCCACAGATTCTCCCCTCAGTGTCATCCACAGATTCTCCCCCTCAGTGTCATCCACAGATTCTCCCCCTCAGTGTCATCCACAGATTCCCTCTTTAGTGTCATCCACATATTCCCCCCTTAGTGTCATCCACAGATTCCCCTCAGTGTCATCCACAGATTCCCCCTCAGTGTCATCCACAGATTCCCCCTCAGTGTCATCCACAGATTCCCCCCTCTTTAGTGTCATCCACAGATTCCCCCTCAGTGTCATCCACAGATTCCCTCTTTAGTGTCATCCACAGATTCCCCTCTTTAGTGTCATCCACAGATTCCCCTCTTTAGTGTCATCCACAGATTCCCCCTCTTAGTGTCATCCACAGATTTCCCCCTCAGTGTCATCCACAGATTCTCCCCCTCAGTGTCATCCACAGATTCTCCCCCTCAGTGTCATCCACAGATTCTCCCCCTCAGTGTCATCCACAGATTCTCCCCCCTCAGTGTCATCCACAGATTCTTCCCCCCAGTGTCATCCGATTCCACAGACATTTCCTACCTGCCCAGCGCCGTTGTAGGTAATTTATTCACTCCACTTGCCTGAGAGAAGCGCCGGAAGACTCACACAGGCGCACTGGCAGGCGCATGCGCACTTCAATGCCTCTGCCAGTGCGCCTGTGTGAGTCTTCCGGCGCTTCTCTCAGGCAAGTGGAGTGAATAAATTACCTACAACGGCGCTGGGCGGGAAGGAGCAGCGCCGGCGCACCCCCAGCAGCGCAGCCCGGACAAAAAAAAAAATATATCACTGAGGCAAACAAGGCATCTTGCCGCGGCGCCGCCCCATTGGAAGTGCCGCCCTAGGCAAATGCCTTGTTTGCCTCGTGATAGATACGCCACTGAGCCCAGTACTGTTATCACCTGTCAGGGAGGACCTGGCTATTTATCCATTCACTTACATCGTTTATAAACCATCAAAAAGTGTGGTGATAAGAAAGCAGGATGCGCTCATACCCATATGCAGTTGTGCATTTCTGTAGGGGAGCACATCCTGCACTTGTAGTACGTTGCTAATGGCAATCACCAGCAAAAAATGCATACAATGGATGATGCCAGCAACGGACAACAAGTACCACAATGGACATCCTACATAAGATGAAATTTATGTGGATGTGGCAAGAATTCAGAACAAACACAGAACCATAGATAGGTGCACACTGCCGTAACACTAAACCCTCACACTGATGTTAAAAATTGAGAGTTAGTTCGACATATCCTACTAGGAGGACGTGTCTTAAGCCTCGGGCACCAGCGTCAAGGTCTCTCAAATAGCCCGTGGGCCCTAACACTCACCTACCTGCGTATGGGTATGAGCGCATCCTGCTTTCTTATCACCACACTTTTTGATGGTTTATATATATATATGTATGGAGGTGTATAAACTCCATTTTAAATGTGCCTGTATTTCAACCTCAGGTCACATTTGGGTGCACCTGTTTGGCCTTGGGCTATATCAGTCAGTCTTGAGTAGGGCTCATAGACACCTCCCACCTCCCATTGCAAGCATGGCCACATGCTGGAGGTAACAGAGGAGATGTTTGTGAGTCGTCCTAATGCTCCTGTAATTGCCCACTGGCCCCTGATATCGCCCATACGGCGCAGGTAGGTGAGTGTTAGGGCCCACGGGCTATTTGAGAGACCTTGACGCTGGTGCCCGAGGCTTAAGACACGTCCTCCTAGTAGGATATGTCGAACTAACTCTCAATTTTTAACATCAGTGTGAGGGTTTAGTGTTACGGCAGTGTGCACCTATTTCTGGTTCTGTGTTTGTTCTGAATTCTTGCCACATCCACATAAATTTCATCTTATGTAGGATGTCCATTGTGGTACTTGTTGTCCGTTGCTGGCATCATCCATTGTATGCATTTTTTGCTGGTGATTGCCATTAGCAACGCACTACAAGTGCAGGATGTGCTCCCTACAGAAATGCACAACTGCATATGGGTATGAGCGCATCCTGCTTTCTTATCACCACACTTTTTGATGGTTTATATATATATATGTATGGAGGTGTATAAACTCCATTTTAAATGTGCCTGTATTTCAACCTCAGGTCACATTTGGGTGCACCTGTTTGGCCTTGGGCTATATCAGTCAGTCTTGAGTAGGGCTCATAGACACCTCCCACCTCCCATTGCAAGCATGGCCACATGCTGGAGGTAACAGAGGAGATGTTTGTGAGTCGTCCTAATGCTCCTGTAATTGCCCACTGGCCCCTGATATCGCCCATACGGCGCAGGTAGGTGAGTGTTAGGGCCCACGGGCTATTTGAGAGACCTTGACGCTGGTGCCCGAGGCTTAAGACACGTCCTCCTAGTAGGATATGTCGAACTAACTCTCAATTTTTAACATCAGTGTGAGGGTTTAGTGTTACGGCAGTGTGCACCTATTTCTGGTTCTGTGTTTGTTCTGAATTCTTGCCACATCCACATAAATTTCATCTTATGTAGGATGTCCATTGTGGTACTTGTTGTCCGTTGCTGGCATCATCCATTGTATGCATTTTTTGCTGGTGATTGCCATTAGCAACGTACTACAAGTGCAGGATGTGCTCCCCTACAGAAATGCACAACTGCATATGGGTATGAGCGCATCCTGCTTTCTTATCACCACACTTTTTGATGGTTTATATATATATATGTATGGAGGTGTATAAACTCCATTTTAAATGTGCCTGTATTTCAACCTCAGGTCACATTTGGGTGCACCTGTTTGGCCTTGGGCTATATCAGTCAGTCTTGAGTAGGGCTCATAGACACCTCCCACCTCCCATTGCAAGCATGGCCACATGCTGGAGGTAACAGAGGAGATGTTTGTGAGTCGTCCTAATGCTCCTGTAATTGCCCACTGGCTCCCTGATATCGCCCATACGGCGCAGGTAGGTGAGTGTTAGGGCCCACGGGCTATTTGAGAGACCTTGACGCTGGTGCCCGAGGCTTAAGACACGTCCTCCTAGTAGGATATGTCGAACTAACTCTCAATTTTTAACATCAGTGTGAGGGTTTAGTGTTACGGCAGTGTGCACCTATTTCTGGTTCTGTGTTTGTTCTGAATTCTTGCCACATCCACATAAATTTCATCTTATGTAGGATGTCCATTGTGGTACTTGTTGTCCGTTGCTGGCATCATCCATTGTATGCATTTTTTGCTGGTGATTGCCATTAGCAACGTATTACAAGTGCAGGATGTGCTCCCTACAGAAATGCACAACTGCATATGGGTATGAGCGCATCCTGCTTTCTTATCACCACACTTTTTGATGGTTTATATATATATATGTATGGAGGTGTATAAACTCCATTTTAAATGTGCCTGTATTTCAACCTCAGGTCACATTTGGGTGCACCTGTTTGGCCTTGGGCTATATCAGTCAGTCTTAAGTAGGGCTCATAGACACCTCCCACCTCCCATTGCAAGCATGGCCACATGCTGGAGGTAATAGAGGAGATGTTTGTGAGTCGTCCTAATGCTCCTGTAATTGCCCACTGGCCCCTGATATCGCCCATACGGCGCAGGTAGGTGAGTGTTAGGGCCCACGGGCTATTTGAGAGACCTTGACGCTGGTGCCCGAGGCTTAAGACACGTCCTCCTAGTAGGATATGTCGAACTAACTCTCAATTTTTAACATCAGTGTGAGGGTTTAGTGTTACGGCAGTGTGCACCTATTTCTGGTTCTGTGTTTGTTCACTTACATCGTTTACTCTTGCTGTTCCTGCTTGTGCATCCTCCGTCTACCTCTGAGCAAACTGGAGTGCCAGATGGTTCCAAGGAGTGGCACTTTTAGACATACGTGTTGGGACTGTGCTTTGTCCCTTCTTCAGTGGTGAAGAAGGGGACAAAGCACAGTCCCGAAACGCGTATGGTCTGAAAAGTGCCGCTCCTTGGAACCATACGAAACTTACAGTCGACTAAAAAGGAACAACGCGCCTACTCCGAATTCTACCTTGCTGTGGACACCATCTCCTTTCTAGCGCTGCAGGAGACCGGCCCTCCGATTACACGAAAGAACTGACACTGAGGCTGGACGGCTCGCGCCGTTTACCACGTGGGACGCCACGATCGGCCGAGTTCGGTGAAGTCCCTCAGCAACTAACAGTGAGTTACAAAATATACACTGTGTGTATTCACTGTGTGTAGTATGGAGTGAATAGGCTGGGGTCTCTGAGAGAGCGCGGTGAATAGCAAATCAAAGGAAGTGATCTATTAACTTCAAACAACTATCTTCTGTTACACTGTACAAGACTTTAAGTATATGAGATATTACACTGATCGGAATACCGTGGACAAGATAAGATTCAAAAGATCGCAACATCTGCTGTGACCCGGACACTTACCATCTTCATAAATCCAAGTGTGTTTTTTTTCCCTTTCAAGAAAAAAACGCATCACTAATATTTCTGCTATATATACTATATATACTATATATAATATAGTCTGAACAGTGCAGAAAAGTCTTGCTGTGAATATCAGTAGGACTTTTCCTTTAATTATTTTATTTCTTTTAATAAGGTGATCAGAGACACTGTGTGGTGTGATTAGGTATACTAACACTCACATTGCTCCCTTTTATTTTTTGATGGAATATTTAATTATTGTTTTAAAGTATATACCCTTATATTAAATTTTTCTATAGACTCAGATTGAGAGTGCCTGTTCAATTTGAGTAGAGAATGCTTTCCAGAATCTGGAAACAAATTGAGTCCCACGATCTGAGACCACTTCAGAGGGAATTCCATGGAGTGTGGGGAGTTGCTCTGGTAGACAGCGGTGCGGGTGCAGTATAGAGGCAAAGAGAGTCCAGGTAGTGCAGCAAACAGTGTTTTATTTCACACTTGCACAAACAAACACCTGGCTGAATGCTCGGCAATACAAAAAGTCCACTGACCGTCTTTAAATGGCCTGCTCTCCTGACACACAAGTCTCAGCTTTTCAGCCCAGCACAGGGCTCAGATCCCAAACACAGAGAGAGCCTTGCATAAACCCAGCTGTTTTTTAAAGGCAGCTCAGTATTAACCCAAAAACCCGGACCGGCACCAAAAATCCGGTCCAGTATTTGCCCTCACCTGGCTGCAATCAACCCAGCAGCACAGGCTGAGAGGAAAATACCTGCTTTTTACCACCAAACCTCTCACTGTGTCACAGGAGTTTCACAATGTTGGCAACAAATACTTGTGCAAGTGTTTTAGCATTAGGTAGGCCCTGTGAAGCAATAAAGTGCACCATTTTACTAAAGCGATCAACTACCACCAGAATAACTGTCTTTCTTTAAGAATTAGGTAGATCATTGATAAAATCTATGGATAAATGAGTCCATGGTCTGCACTGAATAGGTAACTGAAGTAACAATCCAGAAGGCAGAGTATATGTCACCTTAGCACGTGCACAGATGGTAAAGGCTGACACGTAGGGCCAGATTTATCATTACACTTACATCTTACTCCACTTTTACATCTGCCCAAAGTCACTTTTAGGATAGTCAGATTTATTAATGGTCCTTTAATACTGTGATAAATGTGGATTGACGGTAGCAGTTTATCCTTCAGTAAGCGGCTTTACAAAAGTCGCACGTCTTTACAAAAAAGTCGCATGTTCTATTAAAAAGTCGCATAAGATAAGCATGGTCCCCCCTGGAGTGAAATTGCGCATTTTTTTGCGACTTTTTTGCGACTTTATTGCGACTTTTTAAATGGTTGCAATAGTAAATCTGTCTAGAGATTTATTTACATAAGACAACACGCCCACTTTCACAAAACTGGAGAGCTTAGTGCAGATAAATCTGGCCCTAAACACTTACACCACCCTGGCCACCAGAATCTACGAGATAGGAGGTTGGCAGTGGATCTGCTTCCAGGGTGTCCCATAAGAACCGTACAATGATGTTCCTCAAATACTTTGTGACGCAATTCTGGTGGCACAAATAGTTTCCCAGAGAGTCATGAATCCGGTGCGTCTCCCTGAGCCACTAAGACCTTCACCTCAAGGTCAGGGTAAATAGCTAATATCACCACCCCTTTAAACAGTATGGGACTTGGTTTTTCAAAATCACCACGTCCACGTTCCTCAAAAGCCAACTTAATGGCCAGTAACTCTTTGTTAACCACATCATAATTTCTCTCAGCGGGAGAGAGGTTTTTTTTAGAGAAAAATGCACATGGTTGCCATTTACCAGGTGAAGGGCCTTCAGATAAAATTGCTCCTACCCCACCTTGGACGCGATTGTGATACATCCAGATGCACCAATATAGGGGCAGAAGAGAAGCATTACTTAAAAAGGCTTGCAACGCTGAATCAGACCACACTGAGACATCCGTCCCGTTCTTAGTCATGTCAGTTAAGGGTTTTACTATTGTCGAATAATTCTTAATACATTTTCGGTAATAGTTGGTGAACCCTAAAAACCGCATAAGAGCCTTCAGATTTTCGGGTCGATCCCAGTCCAATATAGCACGAACTTTCTCTGGATCAATTTGAAAACCCGAAGATGACAATAGGTAGCCCAAGAACTGCACCTCCTGTACAGCAAAAACACACTTCTCCAATTTTGAATACAATTTATTATCTCTTAGGATCTGTAACACCTGTCTTACATGATCCTGATGTATTTCCACGTCTGGAGAATAAATTAGAATGTCATCTAAATACACGAATACAAACCTCCCCACCAGTTGATGAAAAATGTCATTCACAACAAAGTGTTGGAACACCGCAGAACAACCCGAAAGGCATGACCAGGTTCTCAAAGTGCCCCTCAGGAGTATTAAAAGCTGTCTTCCATTCATCCCCTTTTTTTTTAACAAAAATAAACCCTGCTGCCACTGGAGACTAGAGATGTCCCGAACTATTTGCCGGCGAATAGTTCCCGGTGAACATCGCTTGTTCGCGTTTTCCGCGGCAAGCGAACATATGCAAAAAGCACCCCAAAAAGCCCTCTTCCAGTGCCCACCACTCATATCGGGTGGCACAGTACCTTGTAGATAAAAAAAAGTAATTTAATTTTTACCCTTTAATATAATTTCAGTTGCCTGCCAGTGTGTGCCAGGCCCACACAGACTGTACTGTGCCCACTGCCAGTGCCCACCACTCATATCGGGTGGCACAGTACCTTGCAGATAAAAAAGTCATTTAATTTTTACCCTTTAATATAATTTCAGTTGCCTGCCAGTGTGTGCCAGGCCCACACAGACTGTACTGTGCCCACTGCCAGTGCCCACCACTCATATCGGGCGGCACAGTACCTTGCAGATAAAAAAGTAATTTGATTTTTACCCTTTAATATAATTTCAGTTGCCTGCCAGTGTGTGTCAGGCCCACACAGACTGTACTGTGCCCACTGACAGTGCCCACCACTCATATCGGGTGGCACAGTACCTTGCAGATAAAAAAGTCATTTAATTTTTACCCTTTAATATAATTGCATTTGCCTGCCAGTGAGTGTCAGGCCCACAGACTGTACTGTGCCCACTGCCCACCACTCATATAGGGTGGCACAGTACCTTGCACGCATAGTACCACTAATCAAAAAAAAATGACAGGCAGAGGCAGGCCACCCCACAGGGGCCGTCGTTGTCATGGTGCTGTGATTTCCATTGACCCTAGAATAATGCCCAGAGGCCACGTACCCTGAACTCGAGGACATAGTTGACTGGCTTACAAAGGACACCCAACCTTCTACAGCTTCCGCACGAAAACTTGACGCACCATCCTTCTCCAGCTCAGCTTCGGGCACCTCTCAAGTTACCACTCGCCCGCCCGCCGCCGCCACCACCACCAACACTAGCACCACAGCCGCTTCACTTGATCAGCCAGAGAAGTTATTTGAACATCAGTTGGAAGAAATGAGTGATGGGCAACCATTATTGCCAGAGGATGTAGATAACAGGGATATGTCTCAGTCAGGCAGCATTACACACATGGACGTACAGTGTGATGATGATGATGTTGTACCCGCTGCTGCTTCCTTTGCTGAGTTGTCAGATACAAGTGAAGCGGTTGATGATGAAGATGTGTCCGTGGATGTCACGTGGGTACCCGCTTGAAGAGAAGAAGAACAGGGGGAAAGTTCAGAAGGGGAGACAGGGAGGAGGAGGAGACGAGTTGGAAGCAGGAAGAGGTCATTGCAAGGAGCTAGTGGCACAGTCAGACAGCATGTATCGGCACCCGGGGTCAGCCAGACAGCACGCCAATCAACGCATTCTGTTGCCACCACCAGAATGCCGTCATTGCAAAGCTCAGCAGTGTGGCATTTTTTTTGTGTGTCACATCACAAACGCCTATGGGATCAACACATGAGTACAAGCAGCACGCAAACTCAAAGCCACCATCCTCCTCCTGGTCCAGCATCTTCAGCCACGTTAACCACTGCTGTCCTCCTTGCCCCCACTCAACCACCCGCCACTCCGCCTCTCACCTTCAGCAGTTCCTGCTCATCTGCCCACAGTCAGGTGTCTGTCAAAGAAATGTTTGAGCGTAAGAAGCCAATGTCACAGAGTCCCCCCCTTGCCCGGTGTCTGACAGCTGGCTTGTCGGAAATCTTTGCCCACCAGCTTTTACCATACAAGCTGGTGGAGTCTGAGGCCTTCAAAAAAATTTTGCTATTGGGACACCGCAGTGGAAGGTACCCGGCTGAAATTTTTTTTCACAGAAGGCAATCCCCAACCTGTACTCTATGGTGGAAAAGGAAGCCATGGCATGTCTGGCACACAGTGTTGGGGCAAGGGTCCATCTGACCACTGATACCTGGTCTGCAAAGCACGGTCAGGGCAGGTATATCATGTACACTGCGCATTGGGTAAACCTGCCGACGGCTGCCAAGCATGGAATGCGTGGCTCTGCAGCGGAGTTGGTGACACCGCCACGACTTGCAGGCAGGCCTACTGCCACCTCCTCTACTCCTCCTACTCCATCCTCTTTGCTAATCTCCTCGGCTGACTCCTCCTCTGCTGCTGCGTCTTGCTCCACATCAACTGCTCCCCCCAGCTCCCTGGGGGCAATTCCACATCCCGGATACGACAGTGTCACGCCGTCTTGGGGTTGACTTGCCTGAAAGCAGAGAGTCACACCGGACCAGCAGTCCTGTCTGCCCTGAACGCACAGGTGGATCAGTGGCTGACCCCGCACCAACTGGAGATTGGCAAAGTGGTGTGTGACATCGGAAGCAATCTGTTGGCCGCATTGAATTTGGGCACGTGTGCTGAATCTGATCATACAACACTTTGTGTATAAGTACCCAGGCTTACAGGACGTCCTCAAGCAGGCCAGGAAGGTGTGTGGCCATTTCAAGCGTTCCTACACAGCCATGGCGCACTTTTCCGATATTCAGCGGCGAAACAACATGCCAGCGAGGCGCTTGATTTGCGACAGCCCGACACGTTGGAATTCAACACTTCTAATGTTCGACCGCCTGCTCCAACAAGAAAAAGCCGTCAACGAGTATTTGTATGACCGGGGTGCTAGGACAGCCTCTGCGGAGCTGGGTATTTTTTTGCCACGTTACTGGACGCTCATGCGCAATGCCTGTAGGCTCATGCGTCCTTTTGAGGAGGTGACAAAACTAGTCAGTGTCACCGGAGGCACCATCAGCGACCTCATCCCATTTGTTTTCTTCCTGGAGCGTGCCCTGCGAAGAGTGCTGGATCAGGCCGTAAATGAGCGTGAAGAGGAAGAGGAAGAGTTGTGGTCACCATCACCACCAGAAACAGCCTTATCATCATCGCTTGCTGGACCTGCGGCAGCGCTGGAAGAGAAGTCTGAGGAAGAGGAGTCAGAGAAGGATTGTGGCTTTGAGGGGGAGGAAGACCAACCACAGCAGGCATCCCAGGGTGCTTGTTGTTGTCACCTATCTGGGACCCATGGTGTTGTACATGGCTGGGGGGAAGAACAGACCTTCAATGAGATCAGTGAGGATGAGGAACGGGAGATGAGTAGCTCGGCATCCAACCTTGTGCAAATGGGGTCTTACATGCTGTCATGCCTGTTGAGGGACCCTCATATAAAAAGGCTGAAGGAGAACGACCTGTACTGGGTGGACACGCTACTAGACCCCCGGTATAAGCAGAAAGTGGCTAAAATGTTACCGAATTACCGGAAGTCGGAAATGATGCAGCAGTTCCAAAACGAGTTCAAAAGTATGCTTTACACAGCGTATAAGGGTGATGTCACAGCACAACTGGAATCTAACAGGGGAAGAGGTGAAAGTAATCCTCCTCCTACCACGACCATGCCGGCAAGGACAGGACGCTTTACAGACGTGTTGTTGTTGATGGAGGACATGCAGAGCTTTTTAAGTCCTACGCATCGCCACAGCGCTTCGGGGTCCACCCTCAGAGAACGACTCGACCGACAGGTAGCAGACTACCTTGCCTTAATTGCAGATATAGACACTCTGAGGAGCGATGAACCCCTTGACCACTGGGAGTGCAGGCTTGACCTGTGGCCTGAGCTATCCCAATTTGCGATAGAATTTCTGGCCTGCCCCGCTTCAAGTGTCCTGTCAGAAAGGACCATCAGCGCAGCAAGAGGTATTGTCACTGACAAGAGAAGTCGCCTAGGTCAAAAAAGTCTAGATTACCTCAGCTGTATTAAGATGAATGAGGCGTGCATTCCAAAGGGACCTGACAGTGGGGGATACGTTTGACTAAAAAAGGCCTGATGAGATGCCTTGGGCTAAAAATGGTCCCCACGCTGCTGTATTTAATCTCTGCGTGCCGGATGACTTGCATGACTTCTCCGCCACCAACTAGGGTTCAAGCTGCAATGTTTTAGTGCACTTTCAGCCTGGAAAACTTCAATTTTTCCGGACGCTGCTACAGCAGCAGCTGCAACAATGCCTAATTTTTCTGGCCTCTGGTGCTGCACTGTGGCTGCAAAAACAAAACAAAAAAAAGGCACATACATGTGTCAATTCTCTTTTGTGATCGTTACCTTGTTGTGGTGAAGGGGCTTGCGTATCACAATAAAGCAATCACCTCTATGAGTGTGTTGGCAATGTTGGCACACCCCAGATGATAAGTTCGTTGCTTCATTGTGAACAGACCAAAAGCGATCGGCTGGATAATTTTTCATAGAAAAAACATTAATTTTCTTTGTGATCATCTAAGGTGATCATTAAAGCCTACTAGGCCAACAATGGGCCCACACTGCAGAATCATTGTTTTCTGCGCCACTTAACTGTCACTGAACTACCTCAGCACGACCATAGGCTTTGAAAAACCGCCATCGCCTGCAATCTCCCAAACGTGCGCACGAGCACAGTCATCACTACACCAAGATTGACGCATAGAGGAATAAAATTTATATCATGAGTGTTTCAACTATTGACAACTCTTTGCGGTTGTCTAAAATCTATTCAATACACGTCCCCTGATAGGGGACGTAACAGGGATTAAACTGATAAGAATAGTAATACTTAACACACCACTCATATAGGGTGTCCCAGTACAATGCCCAGCGCACGCGCAGTGCCCAAAATTCGAAGTAAGAGGACCGACCAATCATCTTTTTCCTTCTCCCGGTTCCTAAAATCTATTCACGTCCCCTGATAGGGGACGTAACAGGGATTAAACTGATAGGAATAGTACTACTTAACACACCACTCCTATAGGGTGGCACAGTACATTGCACGTCGCACACGCAGTGCCCCAAATTGGAAGGAACAGGACCGACCAACCATCTTTTTCCATCTCCCGGTTCCTAAAATCTATTCCATAGAGGAAGAACGACGATTATCGTTCGAAACGCGTAGGATAGCAGTTAGTGTTTTGCCTCCATGCTTACCCCGTAGCTCCTTGAGTGACGTCACTCGCCCCAGTGCGAGCGCGAGCAGAGAGGGGATTTGGGAGTAAGTGCTACCAGCCGGAGCACACTCCTGAAACAAGCAGAGTAACGCCCGAACTAGTGTCTAATCAGCGTGACAGCCTGCAGCTTAAGAAGACTGACAACACAGGAACAAGTACAACAAGGTAGGCGCAATACTGCAGTAACTTACAAATGTCGGTATTGAATGTACGGGACCTGCTCAGTTAGCTTGCTCAGCTATAAGTCTTCCATGAATCTCTAAAGCGCGATATCTTTAACAATTTGTCTTATTTATTTACTAGCTCTGTGTGGACACGGCCACATAGTGATATCGCAGCCTGACCCTAGCACACAGCGCCAGTGAAATAACTTGATTTGTTTGATCAATCAGGTTCACCCTTGCCCCACTGTTGATAAACACCTCAATTCCCACTTGAGTCTTAGACTCTAGCGCCACCTCGGCAGTCAGAAGAAATCAGGTACTACCAGTAAAAGACAAATGCACATTTTCTGACTCTCCTCTCACTCCTCCAAGAGTCAAGTGAGAATTAAATGTCATTTTTCTCTTCTTTTGCCGTTGCATGTCTGGACATACATTTATAAAATGTCCCCTTTTTCCACAGAAAAAACACACTCCCTTCCTTTTACCAGTGGATCCAGGTGTAGCTCCCCCGAACTGCATGGGTTCGTCTCCCAACCCAAACCCAGAAGTAGCTACATCCAAAGTGTCAGAGGATGGCGATACGTTATGTAATAGAACGTCCTGAGAGAGTGGGCCCTCCGATCTTTTTGTTAGGAGTCTATCAATACGTACATAGCGGCTTCCAGAGACTCAGGATTCCCATGAAAGACCAAAGCGTCCTTCAGCCTCTCAGATAATCCTTGACAGAACTGACTACGGAGAGACGGATCGTTCCACTCTGTATCCATAGCCCACCTCCTAAATTTAGAGCAATAGATCTCCGCAGAACGCTCTCCCTGACGCAGGCCGCGTAACTTGGTCTCGGTCAGGATAGTCCGATCCGGGTCATAATAGATGAGACCTAAAGCTCTGAAAAGTTCATCCACCGATCGGAGGGACTGTGATCCGGTCGGCAGAGAAAAAGCCCAAGACTGGGCATCCCCATTAAGCAACAAAATAATCACACCCACTCTCTGACTCTCATCCCCCAGATGAGTGTGGACATAGGTTAAAATACAATTGACACGCTTCCCTAAACCAAATGAAATGATCCCTTCCCCCTGAGAATCTATCCGGGAGGGCAAATTTAGGTTCAGGACAGACCTGGAAACCACCACTTGGATCAGCCGCCTGTGGTCTTTGAATCTGTGAGATGGTCATGCGGAGGTAAGCTACCTCCAGAGACAGTCCCTGCAGCTGTCTGGCCAGTGCAGCAATATCATCTATGGCTAAACTGATACAGACAAACAAAAATTTTGGTTATTCGGCAGTTTATAATGTCGCAGATGTGGTGTGGATAGGAAACTCCACACCGAGCACAAGAGGAAAGGGGACAGGAACTAGACCTGTATACTAGGATAAGGGAGGAGGTCACCTCCTAAAATAACCCTAATCCAAGTCCTGACTAACTATCAGTATGAACTGATCTTGATGGTAGTAAAGTTTGCACACAGGAACCTAGAGCCCTAACACACCCTTTAGGGCCCTGGTATAGTGACAGGACTTGAGACAACCTATTGCTCCACCAGAAGTATGAACAGGAGTCTCCCTCAGGCCTAGATACAAAAGACAGTGAAATTCAACAAACAAAATACAAATAGGAAAGACGACACTTAAAGGGGTTCTGCAATTTGTTTAAACTGATGATCTATCCTCTGTATGGATCATCAGATCTGATCAGCGGGGATCCGACACCCGGGACCCCCTGCGATCAGCTGTTTGAGAAGGCAGCGTCACTTCTGGAGCGTCGCGGCCTTCTCACTGTTTACTGCAGGATACGTGACGTCACAACTTGTATCAACTGGCCTGGGCGAGGCTAAGCTCTGTTCACTTTAATCGAGTTTAGCCACGCCCAGGTCAGTTGATACAAGTCATGACATGACTGGTCCTGCGGTAAACAGTGAGAAGGCCGCGGCACTCCTGGAGCGCCTCTGCCTTCTCAAACAGCAGATTGATGGGGGTCCCGGTGTCGGACCCCCGCCGATCAGATGCTGATGATCTATCCAGAGGATAGATCATCAGTTTAAACAAAGTGCAGAACCCCTTCAACTTCACATGGAGCAAAGGCAGCGCCAGGAGTCAACTGAGATCCAAAAACCAGCTAGCCCATAGTCCAGAAACTGAAGCTATAAACCGCACCCCCAGAAGGGGTAAGCAGCAATAAATAGGGGAAGTTAAATGACCAAACCAAACAACACCTGCAAGAGGTGTGGTCATTACCAAAACAACACAGACACAAATGATCCACAAGGAACCAGTCAGATTAACCCACTTGTTGCCAGTCTCTCTGATCTCCTAGCACCTGTCACGGGAGTGTCCGTGACAACACCTCTTCAAGAATTAGTCCTAGAATTGTATTCTGTACGTCTATTAAACTGCACATATATGATTATTAGATATAACCTGAATTACATAGTTACACAGTTAATACGGTTGAAAAAGGACATAAGTCCATCAAGTTCAACCAAGGGATAGGTGGGGACGCGAATCCCAGAAGGAAGTGAGACTCAAATTTCTACATATTTTCATAAGCATTAATGTCATTTACTTTTAAGAATTCATCTAAACCCTTTTTAAAACTGTCCACTGTTCCTGCTGTCACCACTTCCTGAGGAAGTCTATTCCACAGATTCACGGTTCTTACAGTAAAGGAGTTTTAACGGTTCTGAAGACTGAACTTTTTCTTCTCCAGTCAGAGGCAGTGCTCCCTTGTCTTTTGAGGGCATTTGACATGGAACAGCTTTTCACCATAATTTTTGTATGGCCCATTTATATATTTGTATAGGTTAATCATTTCCCTCTTTAGACATCTATTCTCAAGACTAAATAAATTCAATTCTTTTAATCTTTCTTCATAACTAATACCCTCCATGCCCCCTATCAGTTTAGTCGATCTCCTCTGTACTTTTTCCAGCTGCATAGCATCCATTCTATGGACTGGTGCCCAGAACTGAACTGCATATTCCAGATGAGGCCGCACCAACGCTTTGTAAAGTGGTAATATTACATCTCTGCCCCCCGAGTCCATGCCTCGTTTAATGCATGAAAATATCCTAGTAGCCTTAGAAGCAGCTGATTTACATTGTATGCTGTTATTTAATCTACCATCTGCAAGAACACCCAAATCCTTCTTTATAAATGACTCTCCCAGTGTTACATCCCCTAGGACATATGAAGCACAGAGATTATTACTACCAAGATGCATAACTTTACATTTATCCACATTGAACCTCATTTGCCAAGTTGATGCCCAATCACTCAGTGTTCAAGTCAGCTTGTATTTTATGGACATCTTCCATAGCCTGCACAGTACTATACCACTTAGTGTAATCTCCAATTATGGAAATAGTGTTATTAATCCCATGCTAGATATCATTAATAAATAAATTAAATAATAGAGGACCCAGCACTGAACCTTGGGGTACATCACTTATAACCTGGGACAATTCTGAATAGGAATCATTGACCACAACTCTCTAGACATGTTGTCAATCCAATTATAAACTATACTTTCCAAGCCTATAGACCTTTCTTTACCTATTAAACGTCTATGAGGGACAGTATCAAAAGCCTTTGCAAAATTCAGAAACACTACATCCACAGCCGCCCTCCTGTAAAGGCTTCTACTCACCTCCTCATAAAAAAAAATCAGGTAGGTCTGACAACTTCTGTCTTTGGTAAACCCATGTTGATTATTACTTATAATATTATCTACAGTCACATAATCCTGTATATAGTCCCTTAAGAGTCCCTCAAACAATTTTACCATGACAGAAGTTAAACTAACTGGTCAATAATTACCAGTTTTTTTTTAATATGGGCACCATATTTGCCTTGCGCCAATCACTTGGCACTGTACCTGTACCTAGAGAATCTTAAAAAATTATAAACAAGGGCACATCAATGATAGAACTGAGCTCTTTAAGAACTCTTGAGTGTAATCCATCTGGACCGGAGTCTTGTTCACATTTACCTTATTTAACTTAGCTTGGACCATGTCTATAGTTAGCCATTTGAGTATATTACTGGATGTACTAACAGCCCTAGCACCACAGATATCAGCTCCTTTCTCTTCGTTTGTATAAACAGAGCTAAAAAAAAACATTTAGTAACTCTGCCTTTTCCTTATCTTCAGTGACTAACCCCCCAAGGTCTGAGACCTACATGCTCAGACCTTGGTTTCTTAGCATTTATATATTCAAAGAATTTTTGGGTAGTTTTGTATTTTTGCTAATTTTATCTCCTTTTTACAGATTTTGTTAAGCTCTTTGTAAACTTCAATGGCTACATCTGACCCCACAGAATTGTATTTTTTAAATGCCCTTTTTTGTCATTTATTGCCCTTTTTACAGTAGCTGTAAACCATGGGGATTAAATTTTAGCCGTTTATACTTGTTACCTGAAGGAATAATTTTTTTAGTGCAATTACTAAATGTGGATTTAAAAAGCTCTCCCATTTATCCTCAGCATTATTATGTGACAGTAGCTGCTCCCAGCCTATGCCCTGAAATGCTGCCCTCAACCCAGGGAAATTAGCCTTTTTAAAATTCAGTGTTTTTGCTCTGCCTGACAGAGTTTGCTTCTTATAGTGTAGGGGGAATATAATTATATTGTGGTCACTATTACCTAGTGTTTCTTGAACAGTAACATTTCTAACAAGTTCTACATCATTACAAATTACCAGATCTAACAGAGCATTGCCCCTAGTAAGAGCTTCTAAAAACTGGCCTCTAAAGCAAGTTGAGGAATTTTCTACCATTTGCGGCTGAGGCAAAACCATGACCTCAATCAATGTCTGGAAGTTAAAATCTCCTATTATGACCACTGTACCGGCCTGTGCAGCCAGCTCTATTTGGTTATACAGTTGAGCTTCTATCTCCTCTGTGATGTTAGGGGGGTCTATAGATTACACTAAGAATTATTTTTTCAGTGTTTATATCCCTTTGAACTTCCACCCATAAGGTTTTAACATCCTCACCATCCGCAACCACAATTGCCTGTTTGACACTTGTCTTCAGATTACTCCTCACATACAGGCACATGCCACTGCATTTTCTATTGACATTGTCTTTCCTAAATAGTGTAAAACCCTTAATATTTACAGCCTAGTCATGCAAAGAATTCAACCATGTCTCAGCCACACCAACTACATCTATGTGTTCTTCTAGTACCATAGCCTCCAGCTTCTCCATTTAGTTAGCTGGAATTCTGACATTTGTGAAAATAAATTTTAAATTATTATTACCTGTAAAGTGAATATCCATGATTTTTTGGTTACCTTGGTTGATGTTTGTATGTAACAGGTTCTTGTTACCAGCAGCTCTATTTTTCATCGGTATGCAGTTCTGCCCAGTCTTTTCCCTACTTTCCTCACTAACCCCAGCCCCCACTAAATTCCCACTGTCCCCTCCTATATCCTACTCTCTACCTACACTATCTAACACATTATTAGTATGACTACCCCCACCCTCCCACCAGATCCTAGTTTAAAAGCTCCTCTAGCCATCTAATCATTTTTTTCCCAGAGCAGTGGCACCTTCCCCATTAAGGTGCAGCCTGTCCCTACTGCAGAGCCTGTAACCAACAGAGAAGTCGGCCCAGTTCTCCATGAACTCAAAACCTTCCTGCACCAGCTTCTGAGACACTCATTTAACTCCCTAAGCTTCCGTTGTCTCTCTGGTGACACTCGTGGCACTGGTAGTATTTCTGAAAACACTACCTTGGAGGTCCTAGACTTGAGCTTCTCTCCTAGTTCCCTAAAATAATTTTTAAGGACCTTCCATCTCCCCCTGACTTTGCATTGTTGCCAATGTGTATCATGACAGCCAGGTCTTCCCCAGCCCCACCCAACAATCTGTCAATCCGATCCACAATATGCCAAACCCGAGCACACGGAAGACAACACACTGTTCGGCATTCACAGTCTCAGAGACAGATGACCCTGTCTATCCTCCAAATAATAGAGTCCCCTACCTAAGTATCAGAACAGCATTTTAATCAGGTGAACAACAGCTTTGTGTCTATGCAAACAGTTAGATAGGGAGGACACTGGTGACAGAGTCCCTTTAATCTATCAGCACTGATGTCAGATGGTTTAGTAGAGGGATCAGCAGCCTTCAGCACTTCAGCTGCTGTGAAACTACGACTCCCAGCATGTACACTTTCTAGGCTGTTCTTGTAACTCCATAGCAAAAACAAATGACAAAACAGGTGCGCACTGCTGTCTTACTAAGGGCCATGGTCGTCTTGCCGCACTGTGTTGTGGTGTCTGGGTCCTGCCCTCCGCTGGTGCAGTGCTGTGGTTTCCGTGGTCATGGCACAGTGGTGCGCCATAGCTAGCGTAGTTTCCCACTTGATAGAGGCAACCTTGTCGTGGTAAGTGGGCCTATGCGCTTTGATCAAACTGTATACCAATGCCTCCTGTTTATGCATAGACTTTCTTGACATGAATTATGAATTGTGCTGAGAAGCCCGTTTAAATATGGTGAGAAACAGTTGTTATATCAAAAGCATAGTGTTTGAGGATGTGCGACCCAGATTTACTCTCTCACATGTTTATGTAACTGAGGAGTTTGCTGTGAGTCGGCCTATACATTCCTGTAATGTCCACTGGCCCCTGGTATTGCCCATACGGCACAGGTAGGTGAGTGTTAGGTCCCAAGCTACTTGAGAAACCTTGGCGTGGTGCTCGGGCTTAAGACATGTCCTCCACTGCAGGACATGTTGACTAATCTCTCAATTTTAACATCAGTTTAAGGGCATAGTAAGACTGCAGTGTGAACCTGTTTTGTCATTTGTTATTGCTATATTGTTATATTATTTATCACATCCACACAATTGCCATCTTGTGTAGGATGTCTATTGTGGTACTTGTGGTCCGCTGCGGGCATCCTCCACCGTATGCATTTTTGCTGGGGATCGCCATTAGCAACGGGCCACAAGTGGAGGATCTGCTCCCCTGTATATATATATGCACAACTGCATTTTTGGGTTGAGCACATCCTGCAGTTGTTTTGCTCTTGTAACTCCCATAGAATTGAAAGGAGGATTGTGTGAGTTGTAGTTTCAGAACAGCTGGGGTGGCAAAGGTTGCTGATTCCTAGTTTAGTATGTATAATTTATGTTTACATGCCTGTCCACTGACCTGCATGCTGACACTGTGCTGGGAACACGGCCACTTATCAAGGATCAGCGGCCTCCATTCAATTACATTGGGGACGGATTGCACATGCGCCAGTTTCCCTGTCAGTTACCCCAATTTACAGACATCCTTAGTCCGATCCTCTAGCACTGCATAATAGTACAAAACCCATCAGTGTCTTCATGTCACAACCATCTCCTCCCCCTAAATGCTTAATTCATTAAAGGGGTTCTCTGGGATCAATTTAAAATGTCCACCAACAACTTGTCCTAAAATGTGAGCAAAATAAATAAAAACAAAGGGGGAGATTTATCAAACTGGTGTAAAGTAGAACTAACTTAGTTGCCCATAGCAACTAATCAGATTCCTACTTTCATTTTCCAAAAGAGCTGAGAAAAATTGAAGGTGGGATCTGATTGGTTGCTATGAGTAAGTAAGACAGTTCTACTTTAAACCAGTTTAATAAATCTCCCCCCAAATTATTACCACATAAAGTGACGTGTCAGATTTGAAAAATAAGGCTGTGTCAAAATCAAATCAAGTTCAGGGAATGCAAGTTCAGGCAACTAGTCCTACTCACATTCTAGGACAAGTTGTGAGCAGCCATTTTAAATTATTCCTGGAGAACCCATTGAAAGACAAAGACATTTTTTACTTTAATGTTACAGCATTATTTTTCAATGCTTTTACTTATCAAAGCGATTCTGAGATATTCAACTATATATTTTGTTTTTATCAAAAAATCTAAATTGTAATGAAAATGTAACAAAATTTGCACTTTACCAAATTTGAATTTTTCTGCTTTTAACACAGTCCGTTCACAAAATAGTTAATAATTAATAATATTTACCATTAGAGATGTCGCAAACATAAAATTTTCCGTTCGCGAACGGCGAACATGAACTTCCGCAAACGGGCAAACCGCCATAGACTTCAATTGGCAGGCGAATTTTAAAAGGGGACTAACACCTAGACTGTGGCATGCCGGAGGGGGATCCATGGCAAAACTCCAATGGAAAATTACGTAGTTGACGCAAAGTCGGGTTTTAATCCATAAAGGGCATAAATCACCTAACATTACTAAAATGTTTGGAATAACGTCGTGCTTTAAAACATCCAGTGTGTGTATACGATCAGGTATGATGTTGTATCAATCAGGTAGAGTAAGGGTTAGGCTTGATTCACAGTGACAGACCAAACTCTGACAAACCAAACTCCTGATTTATTGCACTGCAAACAACCATTTGCACAACCGCAAACTCCCTATTTGCACAAGGTTGGATACCAAGCTAGCCATGTCCCGTTCCTTGTCCTCACTGACGTCATTGAAGGTCTCTTCCTCCACCCAGCCAAGTACAACACCAAGGGTCCCAGAAAGGTGACAACAAGCCCCCTGGGACGCCTGCTGTGGTTGGTCTTCCACCTCCTCAAAGCCACATTCCTCCTCTAACTCCTCTTCTTCAGACTCCTCTCTTTGCGTTGACGCAGGTCCAGCAATCGACGACGACAAGACTGCTTCTGGTGGTGATCGTGACCACAACTCTTCCTCTTCATGTTCATCTACGGCCTGATCCAGCACTCTTCGCAGGGCATGCTCCAGAAAAAACGCATATGGGATGAGGTTGATGATGTTGCCTTGGGTTTGACTGACCAAGTTTGTCACCTCCGCAAAAGGACGCATGAGCCTACAGTCATTGTGCATGAGCATTCAGTAACACGGCCAAAAAATACCCAGCTCCGCAGAGGCTGTCCTCCTTTTTTTTTTTTTTTATTAAAAAAATCTGTTCTTACTAGTTTAATCTCTGTTTTGTCCCCTATTAGGGGCCGGGGTATAGAATAGATTTAAGTTACTGGGAGATGAAAAAAGATGAATGGTCGGTCCTCTTACTTGCAATTTGGGGCACTACGCGTGCACCACCCAATGTACTGTGCCACCAATACAAATAGTGTGAACTACTATTCTTACTAGTTTAACTTTGTTAAGTCCCCTATCAGGGGACGTGTATTGAATTGAATCCTTGCATGGGGAGATGGAGAAAAAAGCTTGCTCTGTCCGCTTCCTTCTAATTTTGGGCACTTGCAATGGAATTTGCCACCAATGCAACTAGTGTTAACTAAGTACTATTCCTATCAGTTTATTCTCTGTTTTGTCCCTTATCAGGGCCATGGCCAGTGTAGTGAATAGATTTTTGGAACTGGGAGATGGAAAAAGACCCATGCTTGGTCCTGTCGCGGATATAAAGCGCGAAGATGCTTTATATACAAAAAACAAAACAAAAGAAAGCATCAAAGAAAAAAATATCAAAGTTATTGATCCTATTGAGGAGAGGGCGACATAATAACCTCTCAGCTCGTTGGCAAGAACCTTAATTATTTTGTGCAACTAGAAAGAAAACGAGGTACCATCACTTATGCAAAAATATATGTGAGTTTATTATACCTAGGTGCTATCTTTTGTTTGCAGTCTTTTTTTTTCTTTCTCCTCTGGAATCCCTTTTCTCATCCCGTCTATGAATAATATTCACAGACTTATCAAAAGCATACACCCCTTTAGATAACGGTCTTCCAACCAAACCAGGGGGTGTGCACATATTGTAATGGAACTGTGAGATCATACATTACCCAGAATGCTTTGTGGTGAACATGATATGCTACCTGCCGATACCTAGGCGGCAATGTTGTATAAGCTATAAATGTGAAGCTTTTAGGAGTTAAATTTATATAATGTGACTTCATGTTAAGTGGTAAATATCCACTACCTGCGACATACATTAAAAAGGGAGGCATACCCCCTGACACTTGAAGCAATTAAAAACTTAGATTCCCAGAAACTAGTATAACTGTTCTCATGTCATAAAACTAAAATGTAGACAACAAATGTGTGGGTTTTGGATTTCACAGGTGCCTTATCTTATGAAAATAACACAACTTTTCTAAGCAGAAATCCAACTGAGCATGCTTTCCCACATACCTCAGGAATGCACGCTTCTGGTGATACACACACAGGATATATATATGTTAGTATATTATTAGAATATGTAATAAAATAAAACCAATATGTGAAACGTAAAACAACACATATGTGATATATCGATTAACTTGTGTCAAAACTAAATACGATGCACTATATGAACAAACAGACATTATATGATTGTCTCATTAATACATCTCATTATGAAAAGATGACACGTGTGCCAGGAAGAACCTTATCTCGGCTTATAGCCTAGTGATGAGGTAAAATCACTCCCTTAGATAGGCCCACATCTGCCAGGAAGAACCTTTCCTTGAACCCATTTTTCTCTTTTACAATGAAGGTTCATACAGGAGGGTGAATATAAGTACAACATGGCTGCTTATAGGCCATGAATACACGTTATAACAATAATAAATGTATAAATGTTTATATACTTATGAAAAGGCATGACAGTCCGCTTCGTTTGAACTTTAGGTCACTGCGCGTGCGCCGTGCAATGTACTGTGACGCCCTATATGAGTGGTGGGCAGTGGGCACAGTACAGTCTGTGCGCCTGACACACACTGGCAGGCAACTGCAATTATATTAACCACTTCAGCCCCCCTAGCTTAAACACCCTTAATGACCATACCACTTTTTACAATTCTGCACTACACTACTTTCACCGTTTATTGCTCTGTCATGCAACTTACCACCCAAATGAATTTTACCTCCTTTTCTTCTCACTAATAGAGCTTTCATTTGGTGGTATTTCATTGCTGCTGACATTTTTACTTATTTTTGCTATTAATCAAAAATGACCGAAATTTTTGCAAAAAAATGACATTTTTCACTTTCTGTTGTAATTTTTTTTTTAAAAAACTACATTTCTATATAAATTTTTCGCAAACTTTATTGTTCTACATGTCTTTGATAAAAAAAAATCCAATAAGTGTATATTTATTGGTTTGGGTAAAAGTAGCATTTACAAACTATGGTGCAAAAAAGTGAATTTCGGCATTTTGAAGCAGCTCTGACTTTCTGAGCACCTGTCATGTTTCTTCAGGTGCTAGAATGCCAGGAAAGTATAAATACCCCCCAAATGACAGCATTTTAGAAAGAAGACACCCCAAAGTATTCGCGGAGGGGCATGGTGAGTTCATGTATGATTTCATTTTTTTTCACAAGTTAGCGGAAAATGACACTTTCTGAGGAAAAAAATAAAAATAATACATTTTCCATTTCTGCTAACTTCTGGCAAAACAAAATAAAATCTCCCACGGACTCACTATGCCCCTCAGTGAATACCTTGGGATGTCTACTTTCCGAAATGGGGTCATTTGTGGGGTGTGTTTACTGTTCTGGCATTTTGGACGGGGCTAAATTGCGAGCAGCCATGTAAAACCTAAAGGTACTCGGAATTTGGGCCCCTTTGCGCACCCAGGCTGCAAAAAAGTGTCACTCATGTGGTATCACCGTACTCAGGAGAAGTAGGGCAATGTGTTTTGGGGTGTATTTTTACATATACCCATGTTGGGTGAGAGAAATATCTCTGTAAACTAACAACTTTGTATAAAAAAATTTAAAAAGTTGTCATTTACTGAGATATTTCTCACACCCAGCAGAGGTATATGTAAAAATGCACCCCAAAACACATTGCCCTACTTCTCCTGAGTACGGCGATACCACATGTGTGACACTTTTTTGCAGCCAAGATGCGCAAAGTGGCCCAAATTCCAATGAGTACCTGTAGGATTTCACAGGGCATTTTTACACATTTGGATTCCAGACTTCTTCTCACGCTTTAGGGGCCCCTAAAATGTCAGGGCAGTATAAATACCCCACAAGTGACCCCATTTTAGAAAGAAGACACCCCAAGGTATTCCGTGAAGGGTATGGTGAGTTCATGTAAAATTTTATTTTTTGTCACAAGTTAGTGAAATATGAGACTTTGTAAAAAAAAATTAAAAAAAAATAAAAAAATATAAATTTCCGCTAACTTGTGCCAAAAAAAAAAAATTCCTGTGAACTCGCCATGCCCCTCACGGATTACCTTGGGGTGTCTTCTTTCCAAAATGGGGTCGCATGTGGGGTATTTATACTGCCCTGGCATTTTAGGGGCCCTAAAGCGTGAGAATCCAAAATGCGTAAAAATGCCCTGTGAAATCCTGAAGGTACTCATTGGTTTTAGGGCCCCTTTGCGCATCTTGGCTGCAAAAAAGTGTCACACATGTGGTATCGCCGTACTCAGGAGAAGTAGGGCAATGTGTTTTGGGGTCAATTTTTATATATACCCATACTTTGTGTGAGAAATATCGCTGTAAACGACAACTTTTTAAATTTTTTTATACAAAGTTGTCAATTTACAGAGATATTTCTCCCACCCAGCATGGGTATATGTAAAAATACACCCCAAAAACAAAGTAGTAAGGCACCATTCACACGTCCGCAAAAATGTCCGCATCTATTCCGCAATTCTGCAAAATAGATGCGGACCCATTCAGTGTGAATGGGGCCGGCAGTGATGCGGAGAGCACACTATGTGCTCGCCGCATCAGCATTTGCGGAGCTGCGGACGCAAACTTACGGGTTTCGTCCCCCAAACATCCGGCCGCAGCTCCGCAAAAGATAGAGCATGTCCTATTCTTGTCCGCAATTGCGGACAAGAAAAGGCATTTTCTATATAGTTCTGGCAATGTGCGGATCCGCAAAATGCGGAAAGCACATTGCCGGTGTCCGTGTTTTGCGGATCCGCAAAACACATGCGGACGTCTGAATGAGCCTTACAGGGGGGTGATTAGTGACAGGGGGTGACATGGGGTGATCAGGGGTTAATCTGGGGTTAATCAGGGGTTAATCAGTGATGGGGGGTGGATGGGGGTCTGTGTGGTGATTGGTGCACTTACAAAAGTTTCCTTTGGTGGTCCCAAGCAAAAGGGACCACCAAAGGAACGAACAGCAAGCATATCAGACACTGTTAACAAAACAGCGTCTGATATGCCATTTTTTTTAACTTCTACAGCCTGCCAGCGCACGATCAGCGCTGGCAGGCTGTAGTTAAAGCTCTCCCCGATTCGATCCTGTGATGCGCGCGTTCACAGGAAATCTTGCGTCTCGCGAGATGACGCGCCCGTGCGTCAAGGAGGAACAATTCGACCGCCCGCAGGACGCAATCCTGCGTTAGGCGGTCGGTAAGAAGTTAAAGGGTAAAAATTAAATGACTTTTTTATCTGCAAGGTACTGTGCCACCCTATATGAGTGGGGTGCACACAGTACAGTCTGTGGGCCTGCGGCCTCTCACACACGGGCAGGCAACTGCAATATATATATATAGAAAAAATAAATAAAAGCAGACTGATGTACCAGCCCTAAAAATGGCTTTTTGGGGTGCTGTCAGGACGCTGTCCTTGAAGCAGATGGCCCCTTTCACACGAGCGAGTTTTCCGCACGGGTGCAATGCGTGATGTGAACGCATAGCATCCACACTGATTCCTGATTCCATTCATTTCAATGGGTCTGTTTACATGAGCATTTTTTTTAACGCATCACTTGTGCGTTGCGTGAAAATCGCAGCATGTTCTATATTCTGCGTTTTTCACGCAGCCCTAGCCCCTTAGAAGTGAATGGGGCTGCATGAAAAACGCATAGCATCCGGAAGCAAGTGCGGGTGCATTGCGTTTTTCACTGATGGTTGCTAGGAGATGTTGTTTGGAAACCTTCAGTTTTTTATCACGCGAGTGAAAAATGCATCAAAACACATTGCACCTGCGCGTAAAAAATTGATCGCAATCGCAGGCAAAACTGAACGCATCCGCAACGCATCCGGACGTAAGGCCCCATTCACACATCCGCAATTTTTGTCTGCATCTGCGGAATGGATGCGGTGCCATTCGTTGTGAACGGGGCCGGACGTGATGCGGAGAGCACACTATGTGCTTTCTGTTTCCGCATTTGTGGAGCCGCCGCCCTGAACCTCCGGGTTTCGGCCCCGAAACATCCGGCCGCAGCTCCGCAAAAGATAGAGCATGTCCTATTCTTGTCTTCAGCCTGCGGACAAGAATAGGCATCTCTATGAGGAGTGCCGGCATGGTGTGTTGCGGATCCGCAATTTTCGGATCTGCAACACACTACCAATGTGTGAATGGGGCCTAATCCGGACACGCTCATGTAAAAGAGGCCGATGAGTCTTTGAGGACTGGAGTGGACACAGAACACTGGCCTAGCTAACACTTTCTCTAATAATTCGGCAGCAGCAGCAGCACTCTCCCTGCTCTAACTAACACTGCAGCTACAGAATTAATCTAAGATGGATGTTGTCCTTGCTTTTTGATAGGAGGTGGGAGGGTATGCTGATTGGCTGGAATGTGTCTGCTGACTGTAAGGTACAGGGTCAAAGTTTGCTCAATGATAAAGTATAGGGGGTGAATCGAACATCGCATATGTTCGCCCGCCGCTGCAAACACGAACATGTGATGTTCGCCGGGAACTGTTCGCCGGCGAATAGTTCGGGGCATCTCTATTTACCATATGTTCACTTTATTTTGGGATTATTATTTAATCATACTTTGATTTTTGTGTAAAGGTTAAAAGCCTTATACATTTAGCAGCAATTTTCTATAAAGTGGCTTTGAGAGACCTGTGTATTAGAACACACCCTATCCCCCTATTTAAAAAACTGCACCCTCAAGGTGTTCAAAATGATATTTTGAAAGTTTAAGCCTTTAGGTGTTTCATAGGAATTACTGCAAAATGGAGGTGAAATTTAAAAATGTAATATATTTAAGAAAAGGAGCGCCATTTGGCTCTTGAAGTGCAGATTTTACTGGAATGGGTTTAGGTTCCATGCCGAACTTGCACCACCCCTGAGGTACAAGAACTGTGAAAATAAAAAATTCCATTTTTGAATCTGCACCCTCGAGGAATTCAGCTAGGGGTGTAGTGATGGTTTTGAATCCACAGGTATTTCATAGCTGTGAAAAGAAAAAAATGTTTAAAAGGAGAAAAAGCACCACATAATTAGTTACAAAATTGTTCCCAAGTACAGAATTACCACATACATGGTGATAAACAGCTGTTTGGAAAGAGAGCAGCGCTAAGAAGGTAAGAAGGCTTTTATTTATATTCCACCGCCATATAGTTCTGCTGTCTTTTCTATATTGTCTAAATATTTGTCTAAGAAAAATCAGTGTCCACTTTTAGTTGCAGGAGATTTTAACTCTGTTCTTGATCCGGACTTGGATAGGTTTTCCGTCTCAGTTGAACGAGGTCGGGTTTGTTCTCCTCTGAATGCCATATGTCAGGAGCTGGCGCTGGTTGATGTCTGGTGCCACCTTTATGGCAATAAAAAAAAAAATTTCTTGTTTTAGTCGGTCTTATGGCTCAATGTCACGTATTGACCTGGCTTTTGCAACCCGGGATCTCATTCACCGGATTGCTAAGATGAAGTATGAACCTCATGGAGTCTCTGATCATTCTCCATTTTTTATTTCGTTCAGGGAGGCGGAAACTTCACGTCCGTGTAGATTATTTAAACTCAATTCGCACTGGTTGGATGTAATAGCAGAGCAACGCTACATAGATTTAGACATCCAGGAATTCTGGCAGTTAAATGTAGGCTCTACACATATACATTATGTTTGGGATGCCTTAAAGGCACATATAAGGGGCCTATATTTTACCAAAATTAATAAGTTTAGATCTGACCTCCGCCAAGAGGAGAAGGGGCTGATGCAAAAAATGTATTCCCTACAAGGATTAGTGGCATACCACTATAGTGACCAACACGTAGAGCAGTTAAAGGAGGCCAATCTACAGCTTAAGAACACTCATGTATACAAAGGCTCAACATAAGCTTATCTTTCAAGGACAGAATCGATTTTGCGAATCGGGCAAAACGGGTAGGTTTTTGGCATGTCTGGTTGCTAATCCGAAAGATCTGACAACGATACGGGAGATTAGGGACGCAAATGGTAAAGGGGTGAGGACTTCAGAACAGATCAGGGAGGTGTTTGAGAAGTTTTACGCTGAGCTCTATCAGACAGATACTACTTGTAGGTTGGGAGATATAGACCAATTTTTACAACAATTGGGGTTGCCCCAAGTAGAGGCTCAGGATAGGGAAATTTTGAATTCCCCCATCTCGTTGGAAGAGTTGCGATCGACACTTCCAAAGTTGAAATATAACTCTTCTCCAGGCCCGGACGGCTTACCGTTTGAGTTATATAGATACCATGCTAATTCGCTACTCCCCATTTTATTACAGGTTTTGAATGAATCCTGTGTATCTGGCTCCTTACCTCCTTCATTTAGAGAGGCAGTGATCATCCTGATACTAAAAAAGGATAAGGACGAATGTGAGGTGGGGTCATATAGACCCATATCCCTCCTTAATACAGATTATAAAATCCTTGCAAAAATACTTGCGAATCGTCTCGGGCGGGTCATTGCCTCTTTGATACATCCTAACCAGACAGGATTTATACCAGGGAGACAAATACAGACGAGCCTGTACAGGGTCCATTTGAACTTACTACTGGGGGAGAGTGGTGACCGCTCCATCCTGTCTTTAGATGCCGCAAAGGCATTTGACAGGATGGAGTGGGCTTTTTTATGGCGTGCTATGACCTACTTTGGTCTAGGGGACGCATTTATGCGGATGACGAAAATGCTTTATGAACAGCCAACAGCATGTATCAGTATCAATGGAGTTACCTCTTTGCCGGTCAGAATGTACCGTGGGATGAGACAGGGGTGTCCCCTCTCCCTGCTCCTTTTTGCCTTATTCATTGAACCATTGGCCTCTAAAATTTGATCTGACAACTGCATTGAGGGTTTTGGGGTTGCAGGAGTGAGCGATAAAATAAGTCTTTACGCAGACGATGTCATCTTATTCTTGGACCAGGGATGGAAAATTCTTCCCTATGTGGTAGAAACCATAGAGGAGTTCGGTAAATTATCTGGTTATTTGATTAACTGGTCCAAGTCATCGCTCCTCCCGCTTAACCGCAAGGCCGTAGATACGGGTAGTGGGGTTCGGGTTCTTTCTGTTAATGACACTTTGGACTATTTGGGGATTAAGATAGGGACCCCAATAAATAGGTTTTATGACCTTAACTTGGCCCCAGTACTAAATAAAATTAAGGTCAAAATAAGCGCTTGGCAGAAATTTGTTTTAGCTCAGACTGACCGAATAGCTCTAATAAAAATGATTATTTTACCTATTGCGCTGTATCCGATTTGTGCCTCCCCCATTTGGATACCGGATGTATTTTTCTATAGATTGGAATCTTTAATTAATGAGTTAATTTGGGGAAGGAAGAGGGTGCGCATAAAACAGAGGTATCTATGGCTGTCTGAAGTGGAGGGAGGACTATCAATTCCTTTTTTTCAAGGTTATTTTTTGTGTGCTCAAGTCCAACGATATTGTAAATTTAAAGATAGTCCACTTTCACAGTATCTTTTACACGTTACAGGTAATTATGTAGAGAACATTTTCACTTATTTGGAATGTGGTCACTTGGGTTTGAGGAAGTCACTACTGATTCCTTGGACCCTACAGAGGGTATGGAATAAACTTAAGAGTGTTCTTGAAGTGTCTCATGCCTTTTGGTTTACCCCTCTGTGGGAATTCCTCAAAATCACAGACCATACCTATTGGCTTCATAAAGGTATAGTCAGGGTGTCTCACCTTATGTCTTCAGGACACTTTAAGTCTTTATCGGAATATAATAGCACTGTTATTACTTCACTAGATTTGATTAAGTATTTAAGCTTAAAACACGCATATGAGACCACTACGGATAAGGGTTTTCTTTTTGTTCGTCACCACTTATTTTTTGACTACTGTTTTGTTCAGGGGGAAGTAGATATAAAAATCTCCAAACTTTATGCTAAACTCCGAAGGTCATTGGCGGATATAATGGTATTTAAGAGTCCATGTAAGTGGGAGCAAGAGTTGCAATGCCCCCCACTGCAATGGGCTAATATTTATAGAAACATTGGAAAGATTACAATCTCTAATGCGCATAGACTAATCCAATTTAAGATCATACATCGACTCTACTACACGCCTAAGATTCAAGCAAAATTCGCTAGAAATAAGGACCGATTGTGTTGTTGCCCGAAATGTGGACGGCACGAAGTAGATTATGTACATACTCTTTGGGAATGTAGTAAGTTGAGGAGGTTCTGGGAACAGGTCTTTCTGGCTATTCAAAAAGAGACCTCCCACCAATACGAACCTGATATCCGGACGGTGCTGTTGGGATATCTTGATTCGGAAACAGCAATTCCAGCTCGGGTTAGATTGGCGTGGATGTGTGGCTTGATGGTCGCAAGAGTTATTATAGTAAAAAAATGGGGCTCTGCATCCCCACCCTCATTGAATGAATGGCCCAATTTTCGCGTCAAATTAAAATTTATGAGGAGATGGAGAAGAAGCGGAGAGGGGCACATGCAATAGCCTAAATATAATCAGCTGATATTCATACTGTAAGTTAAGGGGTTCAAGCGACGACAGTCAACAGGGGAGGGGGATTTGGGGAATAAATTTGTGTACTTTGATACATGTTAAAATTTTGATACAAGGACATTGACTGTGTTTACTTTTGCTATGTATTCGTCATTTGATAATTTTGTAACTTTCTTATGAATAAAATAAAATATTATATAACAAAAAAAAAAAAGAAGGGAAGAAGCAGCATCTGGATTAGCTGAAATGGATCAAGAGCCATAACTTTTTATTTTTTTGTTGACTGAGTGGTGTGAGGGCTGGTTTTTAATGGGAAAAGCTGTCATTTATAATGGTACATTTGACTTTTGATCGCTTTTTATTTCATTTTATGGGGAGGTGAGGTGGACAAAAATTGCAATTCTGTCAGTGTTTATTTTTTTTATGGGGTTCATCATGCGGTATATATGATATAACTTTATTCTGGAGGTTAATAAGATTATGGTGATACTAGATGTATATAGTTTTTTTTCCATATTTTTCTACTTTTGCATCATAAAATAACTTATTAAAAATGACTTGCATTTTGCAATCATATACTAACATTCATAATATTTTCATTTTTTCCTGCCAACATAGCTATGTAAGGGCTTGTTTTTAGCAGAACAGGCTATAGTTTTATTGGTACCAGTTTGATAAATTCTGATTGCTTTTTATTTCATTTTTGTAAGTTGAAGTAGGCAAAAATTGCAATACTGTCATTTTTTAATGAGATTTACCATGCAGTAAATATGACATGATAACTTTATTCTGCAGATTGATAGTAATATGGTGATCCCATATTTATATAGGTTTATTTCATGTTTTACTACTTTTGCAGTATAAAATTAAACTATTAAAAATCTATTTTTTTGCTACGGCATGTTTTTTATTTTTCAGTTGTGGCAACTGAGTGAGGTTTCATTTTTTGCTAGACAGGCTGTAGTTTTTATTGGTACCAGTCTGAGTACTTTTGAGTTTTTGATCACAGTTTATACCATTTTTGGGGTGAGATGAGGTGGCAAAAACAACAATTCTGTCATTGTAATTTGCATTTTTCTTTTAAAGTGTACATCATGCAGGATAATGATGATTACACTTACCGGTAATTTGATTTTAAGGACCCCACAACAGCACCACAGAGAGGGTCCTCCCCCAGGTACAGGAAACCTACAGAATAAAAAGGTGGAGCCTCTCTCCCTCCTCAGTTGTTTTCAGAGTGTGAGAGTGACTCCAAACAAAGTGGGTTGATTGATAAAAAAACATGGGTTTACTTCAGGGAGATCAAGTCAAACTAATCTTATTGACTTTTTTGATTGGGTGACTAAAATAATAGATGGCGGAGGTGCAGTAGACATCGCTTATCTGGACTTTAGTAAGGCTTTTGATACTGTCCTACATAGAAGGCTTATCAATAAACTGCAGTCTTTGAGCTTGGGCTCACATATTGTTGAATGGATTAGGCAGTGGCTGAAGGACAGAAAACAGAGGGTTGTAGTCAATGGAGTATATTCAGACCATGGTATTGTTACCAGTGGGGTACCTCAGGGATCTGTTCTGGGACCCATATTGTTTAATATCTTTATCAGCGAAATTGCAGAAGGCCTCAATGGTAAGGTGTGTCTTTTTGCTGATGACACAAAGATTTGTAACAGGGTTACACCAAATGGAAAAGGATTTAGGAAAACTAGAGGAATGGTCAAAATCTGGCAACTAAAATTTAATGATGATAAGTGCAAGATAATGCACCTGGGGTGTAAAAACCAAACGGCAGAATATAAAATCAGTGATACAGTACTAACCTCAGTATCTGAGGAAAGGGATTTAGGGGTCATTATATCAGACGACCTAAAGGTGGGCAGACAATGTCATAGAGCAGCAGGTAATGCCAGCAGAATGCTTGGGTGTATAGGGAGAGACATTAACAGTAGAAAGAGGGAGGTGCTTGTGCCGCTCTACAGAGCACTAGTGAGACCTCATTTGGAGTATTGTGTGCAGTACTGGAGACCATATCTGCAGAAGGATATTGAAACTTTGGAGAGAGTTCAGAGAAGAGCTACTAAACTAGTACATGGATTGCAGGACAAAACTTACCAGGAAAGGCTAAAGGACCTTAAAATGTATAACTTGGGGGGACATGATAGAAACTTTTAAATACATAAAGGAAATCAACACGGTAAAAGAGGAGAGAATATTTAAAAGAAGAAAAACTGCTACAAGAGGACATAGTTTTAAATTAGAGGGGCAAAGGTTTAAAAGTAATATCAGGAAGTATTACTTTACTGAGAGAGTAGTGTACGCATGGAATAGCCTTCCTGCAGAAGTGGTAGCTGCAAATACAGTGAAGGAGTTTAAGCATGCATGGGATAGGCATAAGGCCATCCTTCATATAAGATAGGGCACAGGGCTATTCATAGTATTCAGTATATTGGGCAGACTAGATGGGCCAAATGGTTCTTATCTGCCGATACATTCTATGTTCCTATGTCTATCTTTTTGGGCAAAATGTTTGTAGAAAGCCGGCATCTCTACTTCTTACCAAATGTCTTCCTGTTCGGTAGGGTCTTCTCTTGTAGGCAGATGGAATAAGGCATCTGCATTTTCATTTGACTTGCCTGTTCTGTACTTGACCACAAAGTTGTAGTTGGCAAGACATGAAGCCCATCTTTGTTCCAAAGCTCCTAACTTTGCTGTGTTGAGGTGCGCCAGTGGGTTGTTATCTGTATAGGCCACAAATGGTGTTGCTGCGAGGTAGTCTTTACATTTTTCAGTGACAGACCACACAAGTGCGAGGAATTCCAGCTTGAAGGAACTGTAGTTCTGGTTATTTTTCTCGCCACCTCTAAGAGATCTGCTAGCATAAGCAATTACTCTTGCTTTACCTTCTTGCAATTGAGACAGGACAGCTCCCAGGCCTTTCTTACTGGCATTAGTGTAAAGATGGAATGGCTGTTGGTAATCTGGATAGCCTAAGACAGGTGGTTCGGTCAACTTTTTCTTCAGGAGTTGAAAAGCGATATCTCTGTCTTCATTCCATTTGATTGGTATCTGGGCTTTCTGGTACTTTTTGGGATGTCCTCTCAGGAGTTTTTGTAACGGTTCAGCAATCTGGGCGAAGTGGGGGATAAAACGTCTGTAGTATCCTGCAAAACTAAGAAAACTTCTCACCTCTTTTACTGTGGTAGGAGTATGCCAATTCTGGACTGCGGCTATCTTCTCTGGATCTGGCATGACACCTTAGAACTGACAATATATCCCACTTGACTTCTGGTTTTTGTAGGTAGCACTTAGATGGTTTGATCTTAAGTCCGTGTTTGATGAGGTCTTAAAAAACTTCTGCAAGATGTTTTAGGTGGTCTTCATAGGATTTAGAGTAGATGATGATCATCTAGGTATAGCAAGACAGTTTCAAAGTTCTTGTGGCCTACACAGCATTCCATTAATCTTTGGAAAGTTCCAGGTGCATTGCAAAGTCCAAAGGGCATGCAGTTAAATTCAAATAGGCAGATAGGGGTAGTAAATTATGTTTTTTCACGATCTTCAGGAGCCATGGGTACCTGCCAGTATCCATTGGTTAAATCCAGAGTTGAAAAGTATGCTGAAGATCCTAATGCTGTCAAGGACTCCTTGATTCTTGGTAAAGGATAGACATCCTTGTGGGTAATTTGATTAATCTTCCTGTAGTCCACACAGAACCGAATGTTACCATCTTTCTTTTGGACAAGGACTAGAGGTGCAGCCCATGGATTATGATTTTTGAACCCTTCATCTCCTGGATCATCTTTTTCACAGATTGGTACATAGTTAGTGGTATAGGCAGGTACCATTTTTTAATTGGAGGGTGTGAACTGGTAGGAATCTTGACTACACTGACCTCTCCATAATCTGAAGGATGTTTACTGAAGGCTTGATGATGTTCCTTTATGACTTTTAAGACTCCTTCAATTTGTTCCTCAGATATAGAAGCATCTCCCACATTGAGTTATTTCCACCATAATGCATTTGGAGTATTCAGCTTCTGGGTAGACTATTCAGTCGTAACTGCAGATACACTGATAACATCTTGAAAAGTGACTTGTAACAATTTAGCAACAGAGCAGTGCTTATTCAAGGTTATACTGCTACTACTTAAATTCAGGAGACGAATTGGCACTTTACATTGAGAAACGGTCACTAGGCTTCTTGCGGCTTGGACTAGAGGATGGTCCTCTAGGTTGATGGGTTCTACCAGGGATTAGTAGTCTTGACCTTGGATTCCAAGAGCAGCTCGGCACCAGAGGAGTGTTTCAGTATTGGGTTTCAGGTTTACTGGTTGGTTATCTTTGATGCGAGCATGGCAAATCTCTCCTTTCTCATTAGCAAATTTATGTACACGAATAGTCTGTTGTATCACCTTCTTGGCGGCAGAGGAAGTGATAGTCATAGACTTGTGCAAAGCTTCAAGCATTTCATTATAACAGTTCCTAAGGACGTTCATTCCTAGGACTACTGAAGGGTTGTTATCTTCCCTGACTTGTACAACAATGATACCTTGTTGGGGTAATGTGGCTCCTCCCACTTGAAGAGTTGGGTCCCAGTACCCATGCACTGGCACAGGTTTGCCATTGCTGGCTATAAAGTTCAGCCAGGATTCTGGTGGTTGGGTCAGCTGGTTGTGGTCCCAGTATTTCTCAAATGCAGTCTGTCAGATAATTTTGACTTGAGACCCGGTATCCAATAAGGCAACAAAGGGAACACAAAAGATTTTTGACAAACACACCACTGGGGGGGTGTCTTGTCCTGCACTCAAGGGATAAGATTATATAATAAACATATGAGTGGCCCTTTTAAATGATAATAATAAGACTTAACTTTTAATAGTGTACACATGTATACGGGCGCACGGCATCACGCCACTGCACTGTGCGGTCCCGTAAATACCTCTGAATCCCTGATGATCCATGCGAATTTTCTTTGCATGGGGAAACGCGTCAGTAGAGGATTAGAACTTTATTTTAGGAGCACTACTAATAGGGTGATATAGTCAGTCCCAAAGGTTCCAGCGGCTGGGGGTCGCCCTTCTCGGGGCGGGTGCTCCGCGACAGCCATTTAGGGTCTCCCCGAATTTAAGCTATCTATATAGGGCAAGTACCAGGGTTGCAGACCTAGACTAGGTATAGCATCCACCCCTCTCCATCTGCTACCTCTCAGTCTGCTGATTGACCTACTGACACTCACCACTAGTTGCCATGTCAGTGACACTTGTAATATTTGTTTAGGGCCATATAAATTTTATTCAACACTATTAAAAGTTAAGTCTTATTATTATTATAATTTAAAAGGGCCACTCATATGTTTATTATATAACAAAGGGAACACCATTGATTCGGAGAACCACTTCTAGACCAGATCCTATATATCTGGGCATCCAGCTGGGATCTTCTGGACCTACTGCTCTACCTCCCGAGGGGTGGTCCTCGGCCTCGGGGGTTGACCTTTTAAACTGCCAGCACACCATTTCTGTATGGCCTGGCTTGTGACAGTATGTACAAATGGGTTGCTTCAGTTCGTCAAAGCGGTCAGTGGGGAATTTTCCAGAGTTTCTAGGATAAGTCTCTTAATAATCAGGAGGGAAGTGCTTCCTTGGTAATGGAGTCTCATCCTCCAGCAATAAGGGTTTCTCCCACTGTTCCAGTTTTTTGCCTACTTTTTCCAGACTTTTGGTTGGAAAGTTGACTTGCCCTGTCAAGGCAGCAACTGCATCAGGAACCGGAGCTTGGGCTTCCTGACTGTCTATAGGGTGACACTTTGGATATATAGTTGGCTTATTCACAGACATTTCAGCAGACCTAGCAGGTTCTGGTTGTGGGTCTTTCCCTCAAATACTGATAGCTAGCTTTGTAGTCTAGGAAAGTAGAACTTGGGTGTTATGCAGCTAACATCTTTAACTGGCTCTTTAAGGTTTCTGTACTAACACCTTCAATGAATTGTTCTTTCAGTGTTTTATCTTGTTCCTCTTCTTAATGGGGTCTACCTGTATAACATCTCATAGGGCTTCCTATAAGGATAATGCAAAGTCTCTGAGTGACTCACCAGGCTGCTGTCTCTGGCTGAAGTATCTCATCTTAACCCCTGACACAGTCCTGGGTTCAAAAGAGGTGTAGAGACATTCAACTATCTGCTCCAGTGTTTTTCTCTCTGAGCTTGGCCAGGATTTCACTTCTCTGAGGGCAGCTCCTTCCAATTATGCAATGATACAATGATGCAATGATACAGGATACAATGTAAACATAGCTAAAAAAAAATCTTTAAAGTCCCTTAAGGTATGAGCTTTTCCAGCATATCGTGGGAATCAGGGTGCTCCAAAGAAATAAGGCATTGTTAAAGGCATCATATTTGGTGATGCAGCGGCTGGTGATGCACTAGGACCAGGGGTGGCTACTGCAGTGGACCTGTTAAGGTCAGGCTGTGCATCTCCTTGTTCAGACATGGCAGTGACAGGTTTTCAATATAATTCAGGTTGAATATAGTTTTACACACTTGTTGGGTTGCATTTCTATGGGCAACCGTTACTTTGCAGGCGCCTGGCCCTTTAAGATTCGTTGTGACTAGAGTTGAGCGAACACCTGGATGTTCGAGTTCGGGAAGTTTGACCAAACTTCACGAAAATGTTCGGGTTCGGGATCCGAACTCGACCCGAACTTGACCCCGAAATCGAACCCTATTGAAGTCAATGGGGACCCGAACTTTTGGGCACTAAAAAGGCTGCAAATAGCCCTAGAAAGGGCTAGAGGGCTGCAAAAGGCAGTAAATCCCCTGCAAACAAATGTGGATAGGGAAATGACTTAAAATAAAATAAATTGGAGGAGGAGGTGGAATAGGAAGTGTGGGAGTGGTGTCAGGTGGGAATGCTATGGGAGTTGAAGTTCTCATCACAGCCTAAAAGGATTCATGTCTCCCTGCAGTGCCACAGGCCTCATTCACAGATTCAGGGCCATGGCAATCATACATGGGAGTTGAAGTTCACATCACAGCCAAGAAGGATTCATGTCTGCCAGCAGTGTCACAGGCCTCACTCACAGACTCAAGCCAATGGCAACCATACATGGGAGTTGAAGTTGTCATCACAGCCAAGAAGGAATCATGGTCACAGGCCTCATTCAAACATTCAGGCCCACGGGACCCACAAAGAGGAGAGTTAAAATCACGCCAAGACAGTATTAATTTCACCCAGCAATGTCACAGACCTCATTCACAGATTCAGACCCATGTCACTTATAAAGAGCAGAGTTACAATCATGCCAAAACAGTATTGATTTCACCCAGTAGTGCTACAGGCCTCATTCACTAATTCAGGACCATGAAACCCGCAAAGAGGAGAGCGGTCCCATAACAGCAACACAGGCCATTATCATTTATGTAGGCCCCTGACACCCAGACAGAGGAGAGGTCATTTGACAATAAAAAAGAGTTTAATGTCTCCCACCAATACAGCAGGTGATGAAACAAAATATAGTCCCCTGACAACCAGACAATGGGGAGGTCATTTGACTGTAGAAAGAATTTAATGTCTCCCACCAATGCAGCAAGCGATTAAATGAAATATAGGCCCCTGACAACCAGACAATGGGGCGGTCATTTGACAGTAAAAAGAGGATGATGTCTCCAACCAATGCAGCAAGCGATGAAACAAAATATAGGCTCCTGACAACCAGACAATGTAGAGGTCATTTGACAGCATAAAGGGGATAATATTGCCCACCAATGCAGTAAGCGATGAAACGAAATATAAGCCCATGACAACCAGACAATGGGGCGGTCATTTGACAGTAAAAAGAAGATAATGTCTCCCACCAATGCAGCAAGCGATGAAACATAATATAGGCCCCAGACAACCAGACAATGTAGAGGTCATTTGACAGCATAAAGAGGATAATATTGCCCACCAATGCAGCAAGCGATGAAATGAAATATAAGCCCCTGACAAACAGACAATGGGGCGGTCATTTGACAGTAAAAAGAGGATAATGTCTCTCACCAATGCAGCAAGCGATGAAACGAAATATAGGCCCCTGACAACCAGACAATGTAGAGGTCATTTGACAGCATAAAGAGGATAATGTCTCCCACCATTGCAGCAAGCGATGAAATGAAATATAGGCCCCTGACAAACAGACAATGTAGAGGTCATTTGACAGCATAAAGAGGATAATGTCTCCCACCAATGCAGCAAGCGATGAAACAAAATATAGGCCCCTGACAACCAGACAATGGGGGGGGGTCATTTGACAGTAAAAAGAGGATAATGTCTCCCACCAATGCAGCAAGCGATGAAAATGAAATATAGACCCCTGACAACCAATGTGGAGGTCATTTGGCAGCATAAAGAGGATAATGTCTCTCACCAATGCAGCAAGTGATGAAACGAAATATAGGCCCCTGACAACCAGACAATGGGGCAGTCATTTGACAGTAAAAAGAGGATAATGTCTCCCACCAATGCAGCAAGCGATGAAACGAAATATAGGCTCCTGACAACCAGACAACAGAGCGGTCATTTGACAGTAAAAAGAGGATAATGTCTCCCACCAATGCACAAAGTGATGAAACGAAATATAGGCCCCTGACAACCAGACAATGTAGAGGTAATTTGACAGTATAAAGAGGATAATGTCACCCACCAAAGCAACGGGTGATTATCTTAAATGTAGGCCCCTGGCACCCAGACAGAGGAGAGAGGTCCCATAGCAGAAAATCATGTCGCATATGAGGCGGTGAGCAGAAAGGCCGAAGTTACGCTGCAGCGCAGACAGGCGAGCAGTAGTGTTGAGCGAACAGTTCGAAAATCGTTCGGGTCCGTACCGAATTTTGGGGTGTCCGTGACACGGACCCGAACCCGGACATTTTCAAAAAAGTTCGGGTTCGGGTCCGGTGTTCGTCGATTACTTCCCGCTTTCTGAAGGGCTGCACAGCAGCCAATCAGCTAGCGTTTTACTTCTTGCCCTAAGAGCCCATCACAGCCATGCCTACTAATGGCATGGCTGTGATTGGCCAAGTGCAGCATGTGACCCAGCCTCTATTTAAGCTGGAGTCACGTAGCGCAGCACGTCACACTGCTCTGACTAGTGTAGGGAGAGGATGCAGCTTCTGTGAGGGCGAGATAGGCAGGGATAAAGAAGTGATTGAATGATCTACCTTTCTACACCTGTGCATCAGAACAACTCAGCTGAGCTGTTCACTGAAAGTCACTATTTTGTTGAGACTGGCCAGAGCGATTTTTACTGGCACATGTAACTGGGCTGACCGGCGGTGGCCATTTTGGGACTTGTGGTGCGCCAGCACTTGCTGCCACAGAGTGTAAACCAAAGCTCCAAAGAAGTTAAAAATCTACACCTGTGAATCAGAACAACAGCGATTCAGCTGCTCAGTCAAAGTCAATTTTTTTCTGGCTGGGCAGACTGTTTTCTGGCACATGTTACTGGGCTGATAGGCGGCGGCCATTTTGGGACTTGTGGTGCTACAGCAAAAGCTGCCACAACGTCCATCAATCTAATGTAATAGTCGATTTTTTCATAGATATACTACATCAGGGGTTTGGCTGTGCTTGTGTCACCCATACTAACTGCAAAGATATTTAATATATCAGTGGTGAAACTGAAAGTAACCCACTTGGATAGCAAATCCCATGAATGTGCTGTTCCAGCTAGGCTAGCCAGTGCCACTACTTTGTCCAATACTGTCAGCCAGAAAAAATTTTTTTATTTATGTGCCAGAAATATAAATTAGAAAAAGCTTTCACCGTAATAATAAAATTATTCTGGTGTTAGACCAGAAGAAGCACTCCTGTTGTAATTAATACTGTAAAAAGGCTTAGGCAATATTTCTCCCAGTGTGGGAAATTTATCTAGCAAAACTAGCATTTTAACAATTCCGGTGTTCTGAAATACCAGCAGTCCTCTTGTAATTAATACCGCCAAAAGGCATTATATCGTCCAGTGTTGTAATTTTGGTGAAAAAAGGCCAATTTAATCAATCTGGTGTTTGTTAGACCAGAAAAACTAAGCCTCACGTTTTCACTCCTCTAAAAGGAATTATATTTCCCGTGTGGGAATCTATGTACCAAAACTAGCATTATAAAAATCTGGTGTCCAATTAGCAGCAGTGTTCTTGTAATTAATACCGCCAAAAGGCATTATTGTCCAGTGTTGTAATTTTGGTGAACAAAAGGCCAATTTAATCAATCTGGTGTTTGTTAGACCAGAAAAACTAGGCCTCACGTTTTCACTCCTCTAAAAGTAATTATATTTCCCGTGTGGGAATCTATGTACCAAAACTAGCATTATAAAAATCTGGTGTCCAATTAGCAGCAGTGTTCTTGTAATTAATACCGCCAAAAGGCATTATTGTCCAGTGTTGTAATTTTGGTGAAAAAAAGGCCAATTTAATCAATCTGGTGTTTGTTAGACCAGAAAAACTAGGCCTCACGTTTTCACTCCTCTGAAAAGTAATTATATTTCCCCGTGTCGGAATCTATGTACCAAAACTAGCATTATAAAAATCTGGTGTCCAATTAGCAGCAGTGTTCTTGTAATTAATACCGCTAAAAGGCATTATTGTCCAGTGTTGTAATTTTGGTGAAAAAAGGCCAATTTAATCAATCTGGTGTTTGTTAGACCAGAAAA